>JAQJVK010000001.1:174008102-174577213 GCA_035578135.1 Flexamia atlantica
ACACATTTTCTCAGTTAATCCATTAATTTTCAAATATTTCAAATTTAATTCAAAAGGTTATTTAGTAAAAAACTCGAATTTTTTACCATGCTTTAAGAGTTATATTAGTTTAAAAAATCTAGTTCATTTACAAAATTATATAAACTGTTCCATTATAGGCTCTTGTGGAGTAAATGTTGAAATTAATACGTTTATTAACAAGCCATCATATAGCTATCACACACGTATTTATTTATTGCTCTAGAATTACATTGGGGAAAGTTTAGTTTGGGGAAAGTTGGGGGAAGTTTTCCCCAGACAGAAAAAGGTTTTACAGACTTTGCATTGACTAAATCTACAGTAGAAGAAAAAAAATTAGTGATATATATCTATAAATAATCCTTAAATGGATTACATTAGGTAGAATAAATTATTATTAGTATGTAACTCAATCTATAGACATCCTCAATTCTAATTTTAGCTTCAAACGTAGAGTTTTTTTAACAGTTCCTAAAAGAAGATTCAATAGTCCTTTATTTGTCACTATTGTCACTATTTCGAAACTGAACCGTCGTCGCGTCGTTAGATGTACATTCAAGACCTTCATTCCTGGGTGTGATTGAGGCTCAAAACCCTATTTGAATTACCTTAAAATTCAATTTTTGTATAATTTATCAATATTAATGCATCATACTAAAAGAACTTGAAGTTAGACTTAAGGATTAATCAATTACCTCTTATTTGTTAATTCGTCTGACGCATAATGTCATATTTTAACAAATAAATAATAATTTTAGATTTATCTCATTCAAATTTGCAGTGAAGGATTTTTCTTGAATGTCTTAAAGAAATCTAGGTTACGAAGAAAAATAAATAGCTTTTAGGTAAATTAGTTTTTTTTATTAATGTTAATTGAAATTAATTAATGCAAACAAAAACATTCTGAGCTTTACAAATCCAAACTTTTTGACTGATTTACCACGCACATTGTAAAAAATGGATTTAAAGAGGTCCACTTTTGTTTGAATACGCTGTCGGTACAGTTGCACAGCACTAGGAAACCCCGTAAACAAAGCAAACAACCAACCCTCGTTCCGGCAAAACAACAATGCACATTTTTAAACATTCTCTCTCACGTATATTGGCAATCACAGCACATAATAAGTGCATATTGTTTTATTTTTTATCGGCAAACTTAACTGTGGAATGAATGGTTTAATTTGGATTTTTTTCGTTAATGTGTTCATCAGAAGGGCTGAAAATAGTTCTGATATTGATTAAATGCTAAAGTAATCTGTTTCATCATGTTAATTAAAGTTTAATGGTTATTAAGGATTTTTATTCGATATAATGTTTCGAAGTAAACGTCAACCAAAATTGTCGAATGGTTTAATTTGTTTCTGTTTTTATTTAGGTCCCTCCCTATTATATTAATCAAAAAGGCTTGATTTTAATTCGATGAAACGATTAAATTGATTTAAATCAATGCAGGCAGTTCGAGCAAACGAGCAAGGCACACGCGCAAGGCCGCCACGAGGTCACGTTCCTCCGCACATGACAGTCTCACGGTCTCCTCATAAACCAATACCGAGTTTGGCATGATAAATCAATGCTTTTGCTCGGAGACCATCAAGATGTGACAGGTCAGTTACATTATCATTGATAGTAGGTTTTGTCGTGTTATTACAGTATTGAATTCTGTTGAAACTATTCTCTCTCTTTCTGCTCCACTAAAGTTAATTTCATTTTTTCTATGTATTTGTGAATTTGTGAATCGAATTAATAAATGTGTGTTTTAGCGGTCTAGGCGTCTTGAAACGAAAACATTTAATGACCCCTTGACCTAGGGATTACCATGCCATTTAAGGGTAAAAGCGTATCTCCAATGTGCTAAAATTAGTTTAAGTCACTTTTATATATGTGAGGTGGAAAGCAAAATGGGACCTCTTGTCGGGAATTTTCGATTTTGAGTTATTAATATTTTTGGATTCTTCATTTGATTCCTAACAATTTGGACCAGGTCCCATGAGTCTACGATTTTTTTTGGTAAAGTTATAGGACTTTGAAATTTCGTGAGAGAAAAGGGTCATTTTGAGAAAAATCGATTTGAAAATTTCAAATAAGCATGAAATCTATATTTTTTGTATTTAAGAAATTATTTAGGTATCAAAAGAAAGCTTATAATCTCTTCTTTCTAGGGAATAACAATTTTTGTCTTAACTCACAGTAGTTTTCTGGAAAATAATATTTTTATCGAAGCATGTCGTAAAAAGTCGTATTCCAGAGAAGGGACCTCTTGTCGGCCCTATATGGACCATAACGACAAGAGGTTCCTTTTTGAAACTAAATATTTTACTGTTATCTCATTGTTTTATAAAGTTTTTTTTATCACCAAACAACCGTAGAACCCACACTGATAAGACATCACCTACCGCGATAACACTGGTTCACCTGACAGGCAGCATTGCTATCAGTGCTGCAGCCACAAAAACAAAAATTCCCAAATCTATCTTTTGTAATAAAATTACCCTCTTTATATTTAATTTTGCGCATCATTGAGGCATTCAAGGAGCAATTATATATAATTAATTGCTCATTTATTATAATAAAACTAACTATTACAACTCCACGTAAAAATAATCTCTTGAAAAGACAAGTTTAGTAGCCAAAATATCGTTTATAAAAAGGGATCTCTTGTCGGGATCGTATGAAATTGGTGACAAATTTCGTTCTCTTTACACCAAACTTCGTTGTAGTTTTCTGAAATTCCGCTAGAATTCAGGATAGTTCATTTTTTGGACTAAAGCCTGCTTATGAAGTGCATGTTGGAAATGGGACCTCTTGTCGGTATGGCGAAATAACATTGAGCGACAAGAGGTCCCTTTTCTTAAGCCATACAGAGGCTAACAGAATGATTTATTTCAACCTTTTATAACTTCGATTCGATATTTTAACGATACAGGCCTGTTCTATGATAAATGAGGTAAAACAATCGATAGAGACCCTCATTTTATTGTGACGAATCATATCTTTTTTGATTAAGGTGACAATTCCACAAAATATATATTTAGTCAAAATATACCATCTTTATATTGTTAGTGAAACTAATTTCGTGGTAGCTTACAATTGCTATGCACTCTACGTTTTTAGCGAATTTCCCCTATAGGGAAGAAGCTATTACCGTACGTCTCGTGGTAAGACCTAAGCTCGGCACCACTATCACATTTCGTTTTGGGGCCCCCAGAAGCAAAAAACACTATTCGTTCGAATATATATGTGTGTGTGTGTGTGTGTGTGTGTGTGTGTGTGTGTGTGTGTGTGTGTGTGTGTGTGTTAGCACGATAGCGGTCGCAAAAATGGTCCGATCTTTATGAAATTTGGTACGGACATGTAAAGTGGTAATCAATTGGACGAGTTCGTGAACCAGCCCGATCGGACCACCGGAAGGGGGGGGGGGTAAAGGGGGATAAACCCCCCCCAAAATGGTTTTTTTGAGTTTTTCACATAGAAAAATAAAATTTATTGACTTTTTGTGGGCACCATTGAATTTAGCTCAAAAAACAAACAATTTAGCATTTTTAATCACTGCTCTATGTCCATTGGTTACCGAGATATTGAAAGTGGTAAACACAGTACGTTGTCCCAATGTTAACCTTATGGGGAATAAGAAAAATTCTATATCTCGGTTATTTCTCAACGTATCTTGTTAAAACTTGTTAAATAGCTTCTTCTAGTTCAGATCTACTAAATATTTAATTAAAACCATCCAGTTTTAATATTCCTGTAGCAGCAAACCTGCATACTCATTCCCCATGTTATTCTTATGGAGCTTACCAAAACATGTCAAATTTTGCTATGTTGGATTGAAATATGTTGTTTTGCATTGGAAATTCGCTGAGTATGCAGGTCTGCTGATACGGGGGGTATTTATTGGCATGTACATATTTATTCATGAAACATATGTATCTTAAACAAAAAGCTTCGCTTGCAGATTCGGGGCAAACATTGTCACATGCAGCTTGAAATATTAAACACAGAGCATCATGGACAAATGTGCTGAAACGCGCTGCTGAGACAAACATTGTAATATCAAGCGTCACTTCAAAGCGCATGTAACACAATTGCTACCGTATGTATTTCGTAAAAAACAGCAAGACACTTGGGTTGTTTGAATAAATATTTGACTGTAAAAAAACATTATTTCGGTGTAAGAAAAAGAAAAAAATACCCCCGTTGCAGCAGACCTGCATACTCAGCGAATTTCAAATGCAAAACAACATATTTCAATCCAACATAGCGAGATTTGACATGTTTTTTGTAAGCTTTATAAGAATAACATGGGGAATGAGTATGCAGGTTTGCTGCTACAGGGATGTTTAAACTGGTTGGTTTTAATTCAATATTTAGTAGATCTGAACTAGAAGAAGCCATTTACCAAGTTTTATCAAGATATGTTGAGAAATAAGCGAGGTATAGAATTTTACTTATTTCCCATAAGGTTAACATTGGGACAACGTACTGCGTTTACCACTTTCAATATCTCGGTAACCAATGGACATAGAGCATTGATTCAAAATACTAAATTGTTTGTTTTTTTGAGCTGAATTCAATGGTGCCATTTGATAAATTTCATTTTTCTATGTGAAAAACTCAAAAAACCCTTTTTTGGGGGGGGTTTACACCCCTTTACCCCCCCTTCCGGTGGTCCGATCGGGCTGGTTCACGAACTCGTCCGAGTGATTACCACTTTACACGTCTGTACCAAATTTCATTAAGATCGGACCATATTTACGGCCGCTATAGTGTTAACAGACATATAAACAGACATCATATGTCCGTTAAATTCGAACGAATGATGTTTTTTGCTTCTGGGGACCCCAAAATGAAAAGTTAACATGGTCTCGGACTTAGGTCTTACCACGAGTACTACCGTAATAGCTTATTCCTTTAAGGAAATTCGTTAATATAAGATTCGTTACAACACTAATCTTATTTTCGTAGAAAATAACATTTCATCTGCCATCTTTATAGTTCACGTTAAAGACATGAGGTGAATTGACCGCAATCAAAGTGTTTTAACTCCTCACAAAGAATGTATTCATGCAAATACCCCTTTCTTTGGTAAAGGCGTTTGAGGTGAGACGAAACCAACCAACCTTTGAAAAAGGGACACAGTGAAAACCCCTTTAATTTATTTCGTTGGTCTCGCTTCCAGAAATACAGTACTTTCATAAATAACCATCAATAACTAACTTTAAGTACGTTTTGTTCAGTACAACCGCTAAATAACTTACGGTACATAATTTTATTTCAAATGATCTGTATAAAAAAAGGGATATGTGGACTTGCTCTTAAACTCCATGTTTAGCCTTCCGAATTTCCCCTATAGGGAAGAAGCTATTACCGTAGGTCTCATGGGAAGACCTAAGCCTAAGACCATGATAACTATTCGTTTTGGGTCCCCCAGAAGCAAAAAAAAACATTCGTTCAAATTTATATATATATATATATATATATATATATATATATATATATATATATGCCCCCACCGAGCCGAAGGCGAGTATTTATATATATTTATATATGTGTCTGTAAGCACGATAGCGCTCACAAAAATGGTCTGATCGGAATGAAATTTGGCACAGGGGTATAAAGTAGTAATTATTCGGATGAGTTCGAAAACCAGCCCGATCGGACCACTGGAAGGGTAAAAATAATATATATATTCATGAAAATGAACGAATAGTGTTTTTTGCTTCTGGGGGACCCAAAACGAAAAGTTATCATGGTCTCGGGCTTAGGTCTTACCATGAGTACTACGGTAACAGCTTCTTCCCTATAGGGGAAATTCGCTAAAAACGGGAAATTTAATTTGTTATAATCCGTAAACGTATGAAGTCAACAAAACAAACGAACTTAACCCTTTATAATTTTAAAGTATGAATATACTCAACCCCCTAATAATATAATCGGATAATCTTAAAAGTTATAATATTTATTTCTTATAGTAAATTGAACGTGCATGTTTAGCTGCGTTTTGAAAAAAAATTATATACCTAGCATATAGCTTTGAATCGAGCATCATCACCAAGTCTTTATTGTAAACAAAGCAGACGTTTTTCAATCCCAATGCATTTTGAATGGAAGATAGTTTTCGTTATTTCTCACTTTATGGTAAATTTGGACATAATCTGCTATTTTTCCGAAGACATTTCATTTGAGCCCTCTCCCACCATCCTACGAGCAGTCAAACTCTCATAATTTTGATTTTTAAAAATCGCCTACAGAATTAATAATATAGATTTTTTACTTGAATTCTAAAATAATGATTTTATACACTCTTTTCCAATGCCCTTTAAAATTGCTATATTTTATAGGCTTTAATTTGTCAACAGGTTTCCATGGTTTAAAAGAGTAGACCTGGAAAAAAATTGAATTGATTGTATCGAAAACATTGCTTTCACTGACAAACTGCTAAAAGTGAACATTTCAAAAACTAAATGAAAATGCAATACAAGACAAAGAACAAATTATAGATCAGCAAGCATTATGTTAAATACTGCTTATATATTTTATCTTTACGCAACAACAGCAAAATAAAAACACTTTTTTTAGTAAACTAAATAATAAGGATTATCAGCAAGAAAATATTAAAACAAAACGACATTTTAGCATGCCATTTAGGCTTCAAGTAAAGCTCATTAAAATAAAACATCCCTTAAGAGTTCTGCAGTGGTGTTAAAGGGCAGTTTCCCTCTGTAATCAAGCCCACAAAACGTCCTCATCTCTCCCTTGATGACGACAGCAAGGAAACAGTTTTTAAGCGTCATCAAAGGTGTTGCCTGTGGTGGGGTTATCATTAAGGATTAAATAGGTTTTGTTACTTGAGAATTATCAAAAACATTATATATTGATAGGAACAATTTTACAGCACAGTCTACTGTATTATCGATAGTACCGAGGGATATTGCATCAAACTTATCTTATTTTATTTGCGATCTTTGGGGGGGGGGGGGGGTAGATTGAAGCCCCATATCAATTTTTACTTACTTAGCAGAAGTGACCAGGAGTGGGTCATAACTCTACTGCACGGACATTTTTTAAACTTAGCGTTTACTCAACCTGAAAATTCAAATGAATTTTAGACATACAGTGTATAATAATACATCTTGATTAAAATATACCCTTTTATCCTTTTGGGCTGTAAGTATTTCTTCATTTTGTCTTTTTATTTCCTTTTGTGCAGAAATAAAAGAGGATTATATTTTACTAATATGTGTTTTATGAATTAAAAAGAGGGGTTTACTGAAAGTAAAACACCTCACAATATTTCTTGTCAAATAGGTGCCTTGTGTAAAATAGATGGATCCTGGTTGATGCAATATTAGCTGTCTTTGAATAAATTGTGCGTACTTGTTGATTGTTTAAAATTTAAACATTTATACGTTACTGGATATAATTGGATAGGGTAATAACATAAAATGTACTATACTACTTCATCCTCCCTGCTATATGTGGTCAAATTTTATTTCTTAAAATGGGGAGTAAAATAGTATTTTGTCACCCAGCGAGAGTAAAGTGAATTACTCTTAAGAACAACTTTGAAATAAATAGTAACAAATCGAGCGATTTTAAATCTATACGCAAACATTCAATTTATTACAGCTCAACAGGTTACACAGGCAGTAATAGCGAGTAGTAATTTTTAACTACCTACAGAAAAAATGTTGTACATCACATGTTAGTTTTAGCGAAATTCCCCTATAGGGAAGTTAGCGAATTTCCCCTATAGGGAAAAAGGTATAACCGTAGGTCTCATGGTAAGACTTAAGCTCGGGACCATTATAAATTTTTGTTTTGGGGCCCCCAGAAGCAAAAAACACTATTCGTTCGAATTTATATATATACATATATATATATATATATGTGTGTGTGTGTGTGTGTGTGTGTGTGTGTGTGTGTGTGTGTGTGTGTGTGTGTGTGTGTGTGTGGGTGTGTGTGTCTGTTAGCACGATAGCGGCCGCAAAAATGGTCTGATCTTTATCAAATTTGGAATGGACATGTAAAGAGGTAATCAATTGGACGAGTTCGTGAACCAGCCCGATCGGACCACCGGAAGGGGGGGGGTAAAGGGGAATAAACCCCCCTTTACATATAATAATTAAATTTATCGAATTTTTGTTGGCGCCATTGAATTCAGCTCAAAATACAAACACTTTAGTATTTTGAATCACTGATCTACGTCCATTGGTTACCGAGATATTGAAAGTGGTAAACACAGTACGTTGTTCCAATGTTAACCTTATGGGAAATTAGTAAAATTCTATATCTCGATTATTTCTCAACATATCTTGATAAAACTTGGTAAATAGCTTCTTCTAGTTCAAATCTGCTAAATATTAAATCAAAACCACCCAGTTTCAATATACCTGTAGCAGCAAACCTGCATACTTATTCCCCATGTTATTCTTATGAAGCTTACCAAAACATGTCAAATTTCGCTATGTTGGATTTAAATATGTTGTTTTGCACTTTAAATTCGCTGAGTATGCAGGTCTGCTGCTACGGGGGTATTTATGAGTTAAGGACTTATTTATTTCAATGCAAAAATTATCTACAAACGGAGCCGAGGTACGTAATTGTAAAAATATCATAATAATGCAATCATACCGGAGTAATGTCGCATTCGCTTAATAAGGCGACAGTCCTTGAGGAAAGTTAAACTAACTATAAGATCATTGAAGTGAAATATTTTAACGAAGTGCAGCAGCAGATAAGAGTTGTTATAAACATTCTCCAGCTTTCTGTTGTTAATTTAAAGTCAACTCCCATTTTAATACCCAGTGCTACATCTTAAAGGTACAAAACATCCGTCCTAAAGGTGTTTTAAAGTTGAGGATTTATTTAACGGCTTATAGAATAATAATATATTGTAATACTCAATTGATGATTTGTATAAGCCATTTAAATAACGGTAAATCATTGAGCAGCCTTACTCTAAGAATAACTATGGCTGTCATTTGCACCTAAAAGAATTGACGAGGAAGAAAAATATTGAATTTTCGAGAGAAATAAACCAATATTTTGTGAGGGTTTCTTTATAAAATTTCTATAGTAATTGTCATTGGTGTGCAATTTATTGTTTTACAAATTCCTTTATAAAAACCCCCTAATATTCAGGTTTTTCAATTCATGGTTTTTAGATTCAAGGGGTGACAGATAATTTATAATGTACTATCTAAAAAGTATCTTGGAATGAGAACTACGAAATGTACAAAAATTCCTTGATCGGAATTCAACTGAAGACAAATAAGGCTGTCAGAGGCTGGGAAAGTTATCGGCTCAGCACAAACAATGGCAGTGATATTGTTCGACAGCCACTGTTCATAGACGTTCAAATGCATCTTTTATTCCTTGGTGATAAAAATTTTCATAAGCAGGAAAATTTATTCGTTCGAGTTTTTCTTCTCTCTATGAATACATTAAGGGAGAACATACAGAGCAAAACAGTTTCATTATCAAAGCAGAACTGGTGCATTAATTGCTTTTGATGTTTCAATTGTTTATTAAATTTAATATAAAATACACATATTATTTATGTATTTCTTTAAAATGGACATAGCCATGGACATAGAGAATAGGTCAATAGAATGGGAATTAAAGAAATACATAGTTTGCCTTAAAATTAAATGCCTAATAAGATTCTAAAATAAGATATTCAAGAGGTTTCTTGAAAAACTCTAGATTATATATATATATGCATATAATATCTAGATGTTGATATTTCAGGACACGAAAATAGTTTTCCTTACTAACAGATAGGCAATTATAACGTCCAAATCGTTAAAACGCGAACTGTATAAATGTATACGCTCAAGCGGAGTTTTTTATTTGGGAGCTAGCGCTAGTCTGAGCCAAAAAACCGGTTATATCCAGTATTTAAGCTGGCGTCTAAAAAAATTGATTTGGCAGTTCGGTATTACTTAGTCGGTCTCGCATCTAAATTTGTTGGGTTTGGCGGTCAAGTAGACTTAATCTCGAGCCTAAGAGATAATTTTTTTTGGGCTTGGGAAACCAAGTTCGGTAAAGAGAAGTATTTTTTCTCCTTAGTGAGTTAGTCTCCAAAAAATTGGCCAGTCCAATTGGCAAGTCTAAAAATTTAGACTTGCCAGGGTAAGTTGTCATCATGCCGTATCTATCTCATTAGCTCATTTTTTGGTTTGAACTTGACAAAAAGAGTAATATTTGGGTTCGTCATTAAATAAAGAAAAAAAATTCATTACCCACAAGGTAATATTAGAACGAATTACTGATGTTCAAATTACATCAGAGGTCTCTTAGTGATCGAGAGGATCAAGCAAACATTATTTAAGTTACGTTTTACGTTTTGCTACGATGAAAATCTTGTATAAAAGAATTGCATATGATTTGTTCATAAAAAATAAAAATAAATAGAGTTTGGTAAATAAGTTTATATATCCATAGCCTCCGAACGATCCGCGCTAATATTTGCAACGTGTAAAATAAAATTTGTAACATCTTCACTCAAATCAAAGCACCAAAAGAATATTTTTAGGGCTAATCAATAATTACTGCTTTTGAGATTATACGGTGTATTTTATTATATGAGTTTGTTGATTTTTTTATTTAAGTTGATTTGAATGCCGTACAATATGTATTAATTTATTTAAAACTAAACTAGCATGTTTCCTTTTACTTATTCTTACACAAAACCTTAATGCTTTCTAGTTTTCTCAATAATCACTTAAATTACAATACAGAACAATAAACCTTCCATGTAAATCTTGCAAATACAGAAAAAAGTATTGTTTACATAAAAAAAGCAAAAAAATGTGTAGTTCATATAATGTAAAGAAGGTTGTGTCAGTACGATAACTATGATACGGCGAGATAAGAAAACTTCTGTAGATAAGTATAATAGTAATACCCCCGTTGCAGCAGACCTACATACTCAGCGACTTTCAAATGCAAACGAGCATATTTCAATCTAACATAGCGAGCTTTTACATGTTTTGTAAGCTCCATAAGAATAACATAGTGAATGAGTAGGTAGGTTTGCTGCAACAGATACGTTAAAACTGCGTGGTATTAATTCAATATTTAGTAGATCTGAACTAGAAGAAGCCATTTACCAAGTTTTATTGAGGTATGTTGAGAAATAAGCGAGATATAGAATTTTACTTATTTCCCTTTAGGATAACATAGGGGCAACGTACTGTGTTTACCACTTTAGTGGATTCGGTCATATGAAATTCGGTCATATGTCATTCCTGATGCCTCTGTGTGTCATATGGCTAAATTACCTATGACCGAAAACTTAAAATATTACATTTGACCGAAAAGGTATTATTAATTTCGGTCCAATGTAATAAACTGATTTCCGGTCGAATGTAATAAGTAGTAAATATTTCGGTCAAATGAAATAAAGTACTGATTCGGTCAAATGTAATAAACGGTATTTTCGGTCATATGTAACACATCACAAATTCGGTCAAGTGTAATAATTCACATTTTCGGTTAAATGTAATAAACTATAGAAGTTTTCGGTCAAATGAAACAAATCACTTATTCGGTCATATGTAAAAAACAGCGTTTTCGGTCAAATGTAATAAATCCTATTTCGATTAAATGTAATATCTTACAAATTCTCTCGTAAGTAGAGTATTTTTAAATATTCAGTTTTTAAGTCAGCTATTCTATAATGCTATTTAATACAGTAATTCGGTCAAATGAAATAAATCCAAATTCGATCATATGTAACAAGTTACACTTTCGGTCAAATGTAATAAATCCAAATTCGGTCAAATGTAATAAACTCATTTTCGGTTATGTGTAATAAATAAGAAAATATTTCGGTCAAATGAAACAAAATACTGATTCGGTCAAATGTAATACACCGTATTTTAGGTCAAATGTAACAAATCACCAATTCGGTCAAATGTAATAGTTCATATTTTCGGTCAAACGTAATAAACTGTAGAAGTTGTCGGTGAAATGAAACAAATCACGTTTTCGGTCAAATGTAATAAACCAAAAATTCGGTCATAATATGACATTTCGGTCATTTGTAACACTTCTTTTTTCGGTCAAATGTAATATTTAGTGGATTCGGTCATATGAAATTCGGTCATATGGGCCCCCACGATTTCGAACCCGTCCGAATAATTACTACTCTGAGAAATAAGCGAGATATAGAATTTTACTTATTTCCCTTTAGGATAACATAGGGGCAACGTACTGTGTTTACCACTTTAGTGGATTCGGTCATATGAAATTCGGTCATATGTCATTCCTGATGCCTCTGTGTGTCATATGGCTAAATTACCTATGACCGAAAACTTAAAATATTACATTTGACCGAAAAGGTATTATTAATTTCGGTCCAATGTAATAAACTGATTTCCGGTCGAATGTAATAAGTAGTAAATATTTCGGTCAAATGAAATAAAGTACTGATTCGGTCAAATGTAATAAACGGTATTTTCGGTCATATGTAACACATCACAAATTCGGTCAAGTGTAATAATTCACATTTTCGGTTAAATGTAATAAACTATAGAAGTTTTCGGTCAAATGAAACAAATCACTTATTCGGTCATATGTAAAAAACAGCGTTTTCGGTCAAATGTAATAAATCCTATTTCGATTAAATGTAATATCTTACAAATTCTCTCGTAAGTAGAGTATTTTTAAATATTCAGTTTTTAAGTCAGCTATTCTATAATGCTATTTAATACAGTAATTCGGTCAAATGAAATAAATCCAAATTCGATCATATGTAACAAGTTACACTTTCGGTCAAATGTAATAAATCCAAATTCGGTCAAATGTAATAAACTCATTTTCGGTTATGTGTAATAAATAAGAAAATATTTCGGTCAAATGAAACAAAATACTGATTCGGTCAAATGTAATACACCGTATTTTAGGTCAAATGTAACAAATCACCAATTCGGTCAAATGTAATAGTTCATATTTTCGGTCAAACGTAATAAACTGTAGAAGTTGTCGGTGAAATGAAACAAATCACGTTTTCGGTCAAATGTAATAAACCAAAAATTCGGTCATAATATGACATTTCGGTCATTTGTAACACTTCTTTTTTCGGTCAAATGTAATATTTAGTGGATTCGGTCATATGAAATTCGGTCATATGGGCCCCCACGATTTCGAACCCGTCCGAATAATTACTACTCTGAGTGTATGTTCATTCAGATTGGACAATTTTCACGCGAGTTATCGAACTCGCGTAGTATATGTTAAAAAAAAATATATATAATATATATATACAGTATATATATATATATATATATATATAGGTATTAAAATGAACGAATATCTCGGTATCCAATGGACATAGAGCAGTGATTCAAAATACTAAATTGTTTGCTTTTTTAGCTAAATTCAATGATGGTCACAACAATTGGATTATTTTTATTTTTATATGTAAACAACTAAAAAAACTCACTTTTGAGGGGTTTACCCCTCTTTACCCCCCCTTCCGGTGGTCCGATCATGCTGGTTTACGAACTCGCCCGAGTGATTACCACTTGACACGTCTGTACCAAATTTCATTAAGATCGGACCATATTTGCGGCCGCTATCGTGTTAACAGACATATACAGGGTGTCCCGAAATTATGGTAAAATATTTTAGTATATGATAGTACAGGTCAAAATGAGAAAAAAGTTCATATAAACATAGGTCCAAAAGTGCTTAGTTTTCCGTCTATGTGTCTGTTTGTGATTTTTACATATTTAATCATATCTCACGAACCTCTTAACGTATAAACTTCAAACCTGGTACATGGATGACCACTATTAAGACCTATTTTTGTAAGAAATATCAAATTTCTACTTTGTACCATTTCAAAATGGCGACTGTTTTTTGTTTTAAAGCTAAATATCTTAAAAACCGTAAATTTTAGAAAAATTATACAAGAGACAAAAAAGTTGTGAAATTTAATCTAGAGGCACGGTCGTGTCTCGTCGCCAAGTCCACCAGCAGACGACGAATGAACGACGTGAGTGACTATATTAACAGCGCAGATTAGGAGCCGATTTTTCACTTTTCAAAAAAGAAAATTAGAGCCTTGATTTAATATAACTTCGCTTCAACATTATAAACTGGCCAAAAAAACTTAAAAAAACACGTCAGTTTGTTTTAAATACTTCTATTAAGTTAATAATAAACGTTAAAAGTCACCAAAAAAGTTACCGGTTTTGCACTTTTGAACGAATCCTCCACCTCGATTTGTTCAGAAAGCCTAGCGACTTTGTTTCTCATCAGAATTGAATGAAACTTCACACTCACTCCTATTTTTTCTCGTAGTAGTGCCTTTTGATAGTCTGAACAAAGTTTGAAAGCACTAGATATCAAAACTAGTAACTTTTTAAATTTTCATTTCAAATCATCGTTGACATTTCAAATGTAAACAAGCTTAGTCCACGAAGAAACTATTTCGTCAGTAAAACTTTGATCAGCTGGTAAGTTTTAAGCGTATTGGAGAGGACGGTAGGACAGGAGATAGGCTTGATTTGTTTAATTTATTATTTCTTTACATTGTGATAGGTTTATTTTTTAAACTATTATTTCAGGGCTCTGTACCAATGAAACCTATTTATATAGTTTTACAAATACCTATATAAATTATAATGAATGTGTGTCTTATATAGTCTATTTCCGTTTTACCCAACCTAAACTCATGTTCAAGATTCGAATCGTTTTAAATTTATGTTCAAAGAATGGTATTTCATTACTAAATTACTAAAGACTGCCAAAATGAAAGGGCCGGTTTTCATCAACAAAGTCATCGTCACAGTACCCCCAGTAAATACTCTAATCTCCTTGTTTGAACAGAAGCAATATCAGCTGTTTGCGGAAAATTTGTCAGGTAAAAAAGTACAGATTCATACATTAACTATAATTATTGACTTCTATCACGTATAAATACGAAGTTTGGTTACAGACGCAAGTAGGCCTAATCTTACAAAGGTAGAAAACGGCAATTCAACTCTTAAACATTTTATATTTAAAGATGAGTTTATTCACAAACTGGAAAAAGTCAAAGATTATAGTCATCGTGCCGAATGTTTGATAAGGTCTATCATAAAAAAATCCTAATTCAAGAATTATCCAAAGTTTGAGGGTTCACGTTTTTGTCACAAAGTATGTCCACTGGTGGTAGAGCGAGGAACATCGATCCCCGCAACCTTTCGGGTGCATGCATTTTAAGCTGAATATCTGCAATGCATGTCCATTGTAACTACTAATCCTGGTCCTAAGAATACCCAAACTACCAAGGGTTAAGTACCGTTTGCGTCTAGAGTTTCATTGAATATTGAACTTATAGGTTAAACGCATAAACAGCTGTTTCAAGTTAATTAATTTCAATTCCATTGGCTGTATACTACAGCGCCTTATCAAGGCCACACTAGTGCGGCCTTGTTTATATCCTATGCGATCCAGCATCTGGTAAATAACATTTATTTGGTTTTTAAAATTCTGATAATGTATCGTACTATGCAAATGCAAAAATACAGTGTATTTTAAACTGCCAACTTATCACAACCTCCATAACAAACTATGCCATTGATTCCCCTTTGATTAAATTAGCCATATCCCACAAAAAAACGACCAAATTTTAAGTCCAATAAATATCAGAAATCAGTTCGGACCTCCTTTTAACGCAATCGAACAACAAGATTGTGCTGAATTTTTCATTCAACTAATAACATTGTATCAACCCCTTGAATTTCATTTCAAATATATGCTAAAAATTACGACAACATGTTCAAACTGCAACCACAATGTGGATGTAAATGCGAGTAACTTTATTTTTCCAATTTCAATTCCTCACAACACTAAAAAAGCAAATTTGAAGAATTATTCAACCGTCAGTGTGAAAAATGGCAACCTATTGTGGACGCAAAGTGTACCTATCGTTGCATCCGCAACTTCTTACAAAATACCCACGTCGCAGCAAACCTGCATACTCAGCGAATTTCCAATTACAAAATATCCAGTAATTAATCCGTTAGGCTATTAAAAAAAGAAAAATAAACAAGTGATATATTTATATATTAAAATTATAGCTATTATAGCTTGTTTTACAAACCCTTTGTAAAAAAATATTGGTAAATGACTTAGATGACAAAACACAAAAATTTTATATAATGAAGTAGGCAAGAATGTTTATTTTTTAAATTATATTAACATAAATTGTTTAAAAACCAAAATTCTATTCAATAAATTGATAAACTGAGAAATTACTCAAAGCGATTCCTTGAAAATCTCAGTAGAGAGTAAATGGGAAATTGACTAAGCCAACATTCTGCTGCCCTATTACTATAAAAACAGGGGAAAATGAGAACTGGGAGACCTATGGACTTAGAGGAATGATTTAAAATACCAAATTGTTTGTTTTTTCGAGCTAAATCCAATGGTGCAAACAATAATTGGATAAATATAATTTTTCAATTTGAAAAACTCAAAAAACCCATTTTTGGGGGGTAGAATCGAGCCTTTACCCCACTTAGGATATGTCGATCTGGCTGGTTTACGAACTCGTCCAAGAGAATCTAGTTTTACATGTCTGCACCAAATTTTGTTGCGATCGGAGGATATTTACGAGAGTTATCGTGCTTACAGACACTCAAAAAATGAAAATTCTATTTCCCATATAAGCCCATGTTAAATTTTGAAACAAATCGTGATTTTTGCTGGAAAAATGCGTTTTAACAATAAACTCGCTTCATATCCAGAAAGTACACATAAAAAGCTGACAAATGATATAAATATAAATATGATTGCTGGATATTTTTTTGTCCATTCTGTTCTGTTAAAACGACGGTAATAGCTTATTTCTAAGGAAATTCGCTAAAACAATAATTTCAAGCAAAACTATTTGAACTATTGAACTATTTGATTTTTCAATTACAACTTCGGAATTCATTCAACATGAAAATTACAAATCTTCTCATACGAGGGCTTAAAAATACAGAAATTAAAATAATTGGAAACACATTCAAAGTGAAACATGCTATATTAAATTTAGGAGAAACTACAAAATGTGGTTATTATATTTCACTAGTGGCTTGAAGGGACTAAACGCCCCTAATAAGAAGACATTCAAACGATCCTCATTACCTGGTGGACTGAGCCTTGCTCGGTCTTATTTCGTATTTACCAGTTCATCCAGTTACTATAAAATATTTCGATGTCATAAAACTGATAAATATAAACCTTTTTTATTGCTCCATGGACTCTTCATCCCATTTGCTGTATTTTCCCTTGATGGCTGTAGATACCAAACAGCTGTTATGATTACTTCATTTGTTTACACTTTCCTTGTTTATTTTCGTTGCTATCACGGCAACCCATAAGGCCAATGTTAAAATTTTACAACTTTAAAATTCGATTTTTTGCGTTATTAGATTTTCTCTGGCCAAGTAATCTGCATAAAAGACGTTTTTGAGTCATAAATTACTTATTTACAGACTTTGAAGGAAATTATCGGAGCCGTTTTTGAGATAATTATGCAAGCAAGCAAACAAGCATACAAGCACAATACTCATATAAGAGTATAGGATAGGATACACCTAGGACGAAATACCCTCATAGCAAACTGGCTCTTAAATCTACTATTTGTTAAATATAGCTTATGGTTTTCAATCAAATTTCAGCATCACATGTTTTATGTAAACAAAGCTGTCGTTTTTAGATCCCAGTGCAGATATTTTACGTTATTTCTTGTTTTCTGGAAAATTTCAAGCAATTTCAGTATCTTTTCCGCCATCACGGTAGAGGTACCTTTAATTTGAGCCCACTCCCATCTTTCTACGACTTGCCAAATCTTTCTAAATCTTTCTTTGTACCTAAATATCAAGAAGTGACTATATGGCGCAAAGAATGTTTACGTAATATTATTTTTAAAAGTCCGCCTAAAACATCTGTGAGAACAACTAGAATACATCGGTTATTGCATTCAAACTATATACTGTCTATATTAAATATTTATTTTTTTATTTATATAAAGGTTTACTTTAAATTTTATATTTTACTATATTTATCTATTAAAAAAACAGTGATATCATACCCAAAAACACAAAGTGTTGAAGCGTCGCCAAGCCCTAAAAATATGTGATATCAAAGTGCATACCAAGTCAATTTAATTTCCTGTAGTCCAACAATGTTCATTAGAATACATAATTAAATTTGTTTGAATGCTATTGTTCTGAATACTGATTATAATTCTTCTACATGTACTTGGCCAGCAGCTTATGAATTTATATATTTATGTTAAAAGTCTTCTATGTAGGTCACTTTGGAAAATACAAACGTATAACTAATTTAGCGTCTGTTAAGCTGCTGGCCAAGTATATGTAGAAGAATTATAATCAGTATTCAGAACAATAGCACTCAAACAAATTTAATTATGTATTCTAATGAACATTGTTGGACTACAGGAAATTAAATTGACTTGGTATGCACTTTGATATCACATATTTTTAGGGCTTGGCGACGCTTCAACACTTTGTGTTTTTGGGTATGATCCAATTAACGCTGATATTAAGATTATGACGATCGTACTACTAATAACGGAGAAATGTTAACTTTTCTGAATAAAAACA
Organism: Flexamia atlantica; assembly: GCA_035578135.1. NCBI lineage: Eukaryota > Metazoa > Arthropoda > Insecta > Hemiptera > Cicadellidae > Flexamia > Flexamia atlantica. Next base: position 174,026,735 of record JAQJVK010000001.1, read on the forward strand.
TGGTCCTTTGGCACAAACTGTCAGAATTTTCCATGTTTTTATTTGAAAAATTAAAATTTCTCCGAACGAATAACGTTTTTGGCATCTGGGGTACTCAAACAAAAAGTTATGATGGCCTCGGGTTTAAGACTTACCATGAGACCTACGGTAATAGCTTCTTCCTCATAGGGGAAATTCGCTAATAAGTAATAGTTTTTTTCAGCCAACGTGAAATAATATTAAAAAAATTATGTTTCCATTCTAAAACTAGGAAGGAAAAATACTCGCCAACCTACAAACCCAAGCTAGCTTAACGTTGTACGTTAAAGATCGCGGGTTATCATTCACTGCGTCAGTTAAATAATCGGATTCATATTAAACGAGATTTAAGTCGTATATTTTTAAAAAAAACCTATTACAGAGCATAAATTTAAATATTATATTTTAAAAGTAATTCTATGGTCTTTTAGGCAAAATATTTGTATCGGCTCATGCAGGTAGAAAGCCAAGATGTGTTAATTGTCCGGAGCACCAAAATAAAAGTACGCAGAACTATAACACCGTTAGCCTAGTACAGAAAAGCCTAGCATGCGTAAATAAATTAACCGTATGAGCCAAAATCTAAAATTACGTTTTCAGGATGATAGCCAATTAAAACCCCTCTCTTTAAACAGCCCTCCAAAGCTCAACCGCGCTATAAACGAGATCTCGTCTTGTTGCCCGCCTCGCAATGCCTCCAGCGCTCCTTGATGGCCTCGGCGCAGAACTTTCCTCCATGTCTCATCAGCAGAGTCTAGATTAGGTGCTTAATATTTACAGATCGTTACTTTTATAACTAACCGTAAACAAACCACAGTCTTTATCTCATTGCAGCAAACTACTTATATTGCTTAGTTAATAATATATAAACGTTTCTGTTTAATTAATGTTTTATAACGCAAGGTATATCTTTATTGTTTCCTTAAATAAATCACTCCTTATGGGCAAAAATAAATATGTGTACCTCATCTTCGGTTGCAAGACTGTTTCATGATGGACTTGCAGTAACATGTCTAATTATGCTACTCTTTTCTTAACAATCTGCAATAAATTATATCTTAATGATTTAATTAGTTATTTTCAACTTATGGAGCAAATTTTTGCCTTAAAAACTTGAATTTTTTATACAAAGTTTTTCTGTTGATAGTTCTGATGAAATTATGCCATTTTTATTGTGTTTAGCGAATTTCCTTAAAGGAATTAGCGAATTTCCTTAAAGGAATAAGCTATTACAGTAGTACTCATGGTAAGACCTAAGTCCGAGACCATGTTAACTTCTCATTTTGGGGTCCCCAGAAGCAAAAAACACCATTCGTTCGAATTTATATACATATATATATATATATCTATATAATCTATATATATATATATATATATATATATATATATATATATATGTCTGTTAACACGATAGCGGCCGTAAATATGGTCCGATCTTAATGAAATTTGGTACAGACGTGTAAAGTGGTAATCAATCGGACGAGTTCGTGAACCAGCAGAATCGGACCACCGGAAAGGGGGGGTAAAGGGGGATAAACCCCCCAAAAATGGGTTTTTTGAGTTTTTCACATAGAAAAATTAAATTTATCAAATTTTTGTTGGCACCATTGAATTCAGCTCAAAAAAACAAACAATTTAGTATGTTGAATTACTGCTCTATGTACATTGGGTACCGAGATATTGAAAGTGGTAAACACAGTACGTTGTCTCAATGTTAACCTTATGGGAAATAAGTAAAATTCTATATTTCGCTTATTTCTCAACATATCTTGATAAAACTTGGTAAATGGCTTCTTCTAGTTCAGATCTACTAAATATTGAATTAAAACCAAACAGTTTAAACATACCTGTAGCAGCAAACCTGCATACTCATTCCCCATGTTTGTTATTCTTATGGAGCTTACAAAAACATGTCAAATCTCGCTATGTTGGATTGAAATATGTTGTTTTGCACTTGAAATTCGCTGAGTATGCAGGTCTGCTGCAACGGGGGTATTTTACGGTCTTACGAAGTTAATGTATAAGAAGATATCGGTTACTATACACCCAGTTCAGTTATAAATGTATAAATTGAAACATTATTTAAACTTATCACTATATTCAGGAAATGTATCGATAGAGATTTTAGCAGATACCAGAGCTATTACTGGTAAAATTGCTAAATTTAGGATCAAAGTTGCTTATGAAAATAGATTTTGATACAAAAATAGGCACGCCTAGTTTTTATTCTGTTTGTTTATCTGATGTATTTAAAGCCGTAAGAAAAACCTTCGGACGGTTCGTCTAAAAATATTTGTGGGCCGATTTATATGTGGGTTGTACCAAAACAAAGGGCTTTGTTCCTATATTTGAAGGTTTTACTTACGAAAATAAAATGTATACGTTAAGTGGGTCAAAAAATAAAAATATGATTTTTAAAGGGGATTAAACATGGGTAAAACACAACTTGTTTCGGTCTTTGACCAGTTTGTCTAAGACTGGATTGATTTACACGCGGTTCGTATCTAAATATCTGTGACATTTCTATATTAGCAGGTTTTATTCACTTTTAAGTTAGGCTATCTTGCTTTCCTAAATAAAAAAATCAAAATTTCCGAACCTTTGCAATGATTTTATTTCCTAGTTCTTCAATCAGCTGATTGTATAGACACGAGGTATTTTGTCTTACATCAGAAAAAGAGGAGCAAACGCTCAAGAAGCATTCTGTATATCCTGGCCATAATCTAAAAACGTATACTATTATTATTCTTTGAATAAAAATATTAAAAATACGGATTTATATTATTCAAACTAGACAGTTTCATAATTGGCAAATTAAAAAATAAGTGTTGATTATTAAATTGTTTGATACCATATTTAAAATAACTTATTTATGTGAAATCGTGTGAAACAGATGACTGTAATAGTCTTAATGGCTAAATTATTACTAACATGAGAAATTGTTAAGACAGGTCAGTTTAAATGGTTTACATAAAATAAAATACCACTTTGTTCATTTTAAGAAACTAAAGAGTTTAAAACTTATCAGAGGCTGTGATTACATTTAGCCAAGTCAGCTATTTGATCGTAGTATTACCATTTTAAACTAATATAAATCAACCTGCACTTTTTCTCAATCCCATGTACTTTGAAAATGATTTTTCCACTGATTTTCCCTTTTTGAATCTAAAGCCAGGCAGTAATGGTAAAGTCATTTTCGTAGTTTTATAGCAACACAGCAATTCTATCTACTAGAGCTTAATTATCTATCCTCATTGACCTCCCTGAATATTTGACTGAAAATCAAGTAGGCTCTAAAGCATGTTTAAGTTTTGTGGTAAGACCTATGTTAAAAAGTTCTATTCCCAAGTTTCGAAAGGGTACATGGTAAAAACCAAAGCCACTTGCGTTTGTAATAATCAAAGGAAATATGTAATCAAGCAAATACTCCCGTTGCAGCAGACCTGCATACCCAGCAAGTTTCAAACGCTTAAATAAATAATTTCCACGTAGCCTTGCATCAAATATAATGAACGGACATCCATAAATAATCATGCAAAAATATTTTCTATAATATTAACATGGGAAGTGAGTATATGCAGCTTTACTGGCACAGAAATGTAAATACCCTCGTAGCAGCAGACCTGCATATTCAGCGAATTTCAAACGAAAAACACATTTCAATCCAACATCGAAATTTTACAGTTTTGACATTTTTTACATTTTAGCATTATGGGGCAACGTACCGTGCTTACTACTTTCAGTATTTCATTAACCAATGGACCTAGAGCAATGATTTAAAATACAAAAAAAATTAAAGCTGAATCCAACGGTGTAATTTAATCTGAAATTATTTGAATTTACCTGTGTAAAAATAACTTGAAGAATTTTAAGGTTTTCCCCACCTAAGCACCCCTTCTGATGTTCCGACCGGGCTGATTTTCAGACTTATCTCAACTTAACATGACTATGCCAAATTTAATTCCGATCGGACCATTTTTGCGAGCACCATCGTGCTTACAGTCGTATGTATGTATATATATATATATTTTAATTTATATATATATATATATATGATATACTTCATATATACATATATATATATATATATATATGATATACTTAACATGATATACTTCATGTTAATTTTTTTTAAGTTAATTTTAATTACTTATATATATATATATATATATATATATATATATATATATATATATAATTCCGTAAGTCAAATTTTTGTAAAGAAATTGTGAGTGACTGGATGGCCGTAGAAGGATGGGAGGGGTCTTATTTTAAAGGTCTTGACGTGAATTTTGAGGGAAAACTATTCATTTTTCTTATTTTTTTACCATAAATTCGCAACAGAATAAAACTTTTCCCATTAAAACAACATGGGGTTTAATTTGTTTACATCTTTTGAAATTAAAACAGCTGTGCCACAGAGTTGTATCATATATTTAATTTCGTAAGGCGATTCTTTGCGTCAAAATTGTGAACGTCTGGTAAGTCGTAGAAAGATGGGAGAGGGCTCAAATTAAAGGTCTCTATTCCGAGATGGCGGGAAAAATACTGAAATTGCTTGAAATTCACCAGAAAACGAGAAATAACGTAAAATATCTGCCATTTAAAAAGCATTGGGATCTAAAAACGTCTGTTTTGTTGACATTCAAACATGTGGTGCTGATGCTTGATTCAAAGCCATATGATAGATGTTGACTATGGGGTTTTTTTCAAAAGGCAGCTAACTATGTTCAATGTAGGCCTACTATAACAAATAAATATTTTAATTTTAAGATTTCAGACTTTATAATTACGCGTTTGAGTATATATTTACAATATAAAATTATAAAGAGTTAAGTGTTTCTTTTACGTTATAACGATGCCGATTTAATGCCAAATGATCGATATAAATATATTATGTAAGCGAAATTTTTGCGCCGAAATTATGGGCATTTGGCAAGTCACAGGCCTTGCACTTGCAAGATAATGGGAAAGGGCTCAAATAGAAGGTCTTGGTGCCAGGGACTGAGGAAAAATACAAAAATGTCTTTAATTTTATCAAGAAATAAGATATTACGTTAAATATCTGCCATTAAAATCATTGTAATCTAAAAACGTCTAACAGTGTAGATCAGCTGAGTGTAACATCAGCTTTAAATTTGATTCCACCAAAAAGGTTCACCTTTAAATTTGGCCAATCAAAAGTATATTCAATCTTGAATCTACCAAGACAAAGCAGTATTTATTCACGGGCAACCATAAAAAAAGTGTTGAACGCAGGGTACCAGAGGTGGAGTGTGGAGTCGTTAACGGGAGGCCATTTTCGGATTTAATCCTTATTTATTTATTTATTTGCTTAGTGTGTACAATGTAGCCTCAAACGGAGAATTCCATAACAAGTACCCTTTAACTGTCCAATATAATATTCTTTTGAACTAGGTGGAGGCTATAGACATTTGTTTACATTTTTGAGTTAACTTAAATGTCACGACTTTCTTTGGCAAATAAATTAAGTTTCACAGTCTGTGCTTAACCTTAAGAATTGTTTTAAACCATGTCCATATTTTTAATAATTGTAAACGATGTGAACTGAGTTGTTTTGAGAACGACATCCATAGCACCATTGTTTCAAAAATTTAGCCGTTTACTACTGAAGTAGGCTAACGCCCTTTCTTAAAATTCTGATACGCACTAGCAAATGTCAAAGTATAATTAACATTTCACTTTACACATTTAATTCCGCCAAACAGTTACCGAGTTGTGAGTGTGAAGGAAACATTAAATATATATTTTATTAAGCATTTGTATTTTATTTATAGGGGCTTTTGCCCCTACAAGCCACTAGTATATATATATATATATATATATATATATATATATATATATAAGTAATTAAAATTAACATGAGTACCCTGGTTTATAAATTATTTTATAAGTGCGAATAAAATAATTTTTAAAACAGGGTACTCATGTTAATTTTAATTACTTATTTAATAGTAGCCCTCATCAGCGATCTTCATTTATCAATATATATATATATATATATATATATATATTGATTGATTGATTTATTTATTTATTTAAACGAACGGTGTTTTTCGTATCTGGGGGCACCAAAACGAAAAGTTACGATTGTCCCGTGCTGAGGTCTTACCATGAGACCTACGGTAATGACTTCTTCCTTATAGGGGAAATTCGCTAAAATTCAATTAAATGTAAAAAAACTCCCCGTTTAGATAGTTTAAGGGTTTTAGGTGAGCTGCGATGAGTTCCGTTGAATCAATCACCTGAAATATTGGAGGTGTATTGAGGATGAGTTGCAAGCCCTATTTGAATGTACAATGAACAAAGATGGCATTAAGATGAAAACAATTAGTTTGAACGTAGTGACTCCCCTAATTCCTACCAATCGTCTGTTTATGTACGAGTATTGGGGGGGGGCTGTCGAGCTGGCAGAGGACAGTTGTGGTCGCTACGTGGGGGCTGTCGAGGCCGGAATGTTATCGACTCCGCAAACAATAACTGCGAGAAAAGTTTCGACAACCGATGTTGACAGACGGTCAAATAAATCTCCTTTTGTTCTGTCAAGAGATCTTTTTTCAGTGAAAATCCTTTTCAACAATGTCATTTTCAAACATTATTCTCTTTTAATCCGTCAAGTGAGGTGTTCATTATATAATGTTAAAACAACTTTTTTGTTATATTTAGACACTAACGAATCTAAAAGAAGCTAAAACTTTTTTAGCTTAGGCCTACTTCTAAATCACAAATTTAATAAAAAAACAATCCGGTACGATACTAATTCTACAAAGGGAATTCACATTTAACTATTTTTTTCATTTGTATGACGTAGCTACATAATATATATATAGTCCAAACTACCCTTAACTTTAAAGAAAACCATAATCGTGACCCCTATAATGAGAGGTTACGGTGAGAAAATCAGGACCAGGAATAAATAGTTTTTTGATAAAATTTTTCCCTAAGGCTAAAAATACAAAGAAAAGGGCTGAACAGCTTATATATTAGTTTTATTTACCATGATATGTTTACTTTCCTCCAGCGAAGTCATATACAGGATATACATATACTTGACCATATACAGCTAAATTTAAATTTTTGTAAGCATTTAAATTAATAAATAATAACAATTTGAATGTAAAATATGAAATCTATTCCAAGAAAACGTTTGCCTGTTTATAAAAGGAAAACTAAAATAACTACTAACCCAATAAAATTAATTGGTTTGAGAGCTGATTACCGTGCGATTTAACTGATTTATTCTCCTTGTTCCAATAGAAACAATTAAGGCTTTAAAATGTTTGTTCATTGTTTCAATGAATACACCAAACAGAGATTTCTGTAAATGAGTTTGCAACATTGTTTCATTTATTGTTTTTATGTAGTGTTGATAAATATAGCCAATCACTACTTGAACAAATTGGTTTAAAAATTTGTTATATTAAATGTCCCTTATTTCAGATACTAATGGATACGTTGTTGTTTTCAGACATTAATTCTTATTTATTTAATCTTACATTGTAATAGTTGTAAGGTAAACGGCATGAAACGTCTGCATACTACAATAAGGTACTACTTGATTTGTATTTACTAACCGCCGTTTGAGGTAAGTAAAAGAAGAATTTTATATCTTTAAAATTCCGTTTTAAACTCTCCAATCTATCGCTATACTTGTCGCTATACACTTGCGAGCTATGAAATAACTAAAATTCCAGTCACTAATATTGATTATTCTAGTATACAAACAGCTCTTTTAGTCATTTCTAAGCTCGTACTTGTTTGATGCCGAGCATAAAACGTGGTCTATGTTAATAAAACCTCTACTCAAGCTTAATCGATAAAACTGATCCAATGATTGGAAATTGTTTATAGCTTTCCACTTTACAATTAAGATAATTTAGAACTCGGGCTTCACTTCCTAAGTGCAAGTGTTTCACGCTGCAACAAAGGACACACTTCCACCCAAACAACCCTCAAATGAACCACTTAAGTGCTCTCTCGCGAATGTCGGAAGGCTCAGGATAATTACTACCCACAAAGCGTTCAGTCACAGAGACGAAAAAGGAAATATTCAATGAGAATACAGCCCCTTGGGAGTGTTCAATTCACAGGGCTCTTGTTTATAAACATAATTTTTCCCCTCATAACTATTCTTATTTCCCACAGTTCAGTGATGCGATAGGGACCTACATCATTGATCTATCGGGAGAGACTGGTGAAATTCGTTATGTGAAACGTGGTGAATATTGAAATAAAGATTCCACTTTCTATCAAATATTCCATGCAAGGAGGAAGCGTTTAGTGTAGGTCCTGTGGTAAGATTAAACCCGAGACCCTGATAACCTTTCGTTCTAAAAAACCCCAAATGCTAAAAAAAACCCATCGTTCGTATTTATATCTATCTATATATATATATCTACTTATGATTCTGTTAGCACGATTACTATGTAAAACTGGTCTTATCATAATTAAATTTGGTACAGACGTTTTGCAGAAGTAATGTTACAGACGAGTTCAAAACCAGCCCAATTGGCTCAACAAAAGGGGGGAAAGGAAAGGTTTTACGCATAAAAAAGTTTTCTGGGCAGTTTATATAGAAAAAATATAGTTATGAAGTTCTGGATGCGCCAGTGAATTTTCAAAAAACAAATCATCCAGTTTGGTTTATGTATCATTTCTCTAAGTAAATTGGTTCCCAGATATTGAAAGTGGTAGCACAGTACATTGTCCCCATTATTTCCTTACGAGAAATCAATGAAATTCGATATCTTCGTTTTTTCACATTATATCCTGATAAAACTTGGTTTATGGAGTCATCTAGTTGAGATCTATTGTATTTTAGATCAAAGCTTCCGATTTTTACATTTACATAGCAGCAGACCTTCATCCTCATTCCCGTTGTTAACCTTATGGAAAATAAAAAACCCACCACCTTATATCCCAACCTACCCCCACCCACCCTATATCCCACCCTATGTCTACCTTGTTTCACCAAACATAACCTGGATACCAATAATAACTATACATAATTGGAGAGAACGTACTTTAATTGACTTACTGTCCAAATCTGACATTTTTTTTACTGGATACCAATAATAACTACATAATTGGAGAGAACATACTTTAATTGACTTACTGTCCAAATCTTACATATTTATGATGATCGGACTTTGTGTTCTGCCTCCCAGAAGTCAGCGATGTCGGCGAGGTAAAGCGTCACCGCCGCTAGCGGCAACACCCGATCGCCACCCTTATACAGCGCGCTGCGGCGGTTATGTTAAGTTAGGTTATCATAAATATGTTAGTAGGACTTTCCTCGTTTCGTTACAAATCAAACGATACTGGATAAGTCATACTTTAGCCCGCCAAATCCTGTAGACAAGTGATGCACACACTCCGTCAACAACCTGACCTAGCCTACTTGCAGGAGATTTGGTGGGCGAAGGTATGACTCATCTGGTATTTTTCGATTCGTAACGAAACGAGGAAAGTCCTACTAACACATAACCTAACATAGCCGCCGCAGCGCGCTGTATAAGGGTGGCCTCCGTATAATACCAAAGTACCTCTAAACCTTACATCCCTTGTGGACAGCCATTCCAGAATAGATGAGCATCAGAGCAGGAAGATTAAAATCTAGATTTTCCTGTTTATTCTAGTGTAAACATCTTTAAAAATAGTTATTCTATCTCAATACAAGTAATAAAACTATTAACATTTCGCTTTTAACGATTTTTTAGTCCTTAAATTTAAACCCGACCATCAAACATTCATTTTTGTTTATTTTCGTTTATCTGTCCCTGCTATTTAAGCATAAATCAAGTTATTATTAGGGGTAAAAATGTTATAAAGTATATCTATATAAAGTGAGGGTAACTCAAAATGTACTTACAAATTAGCTCTTAATTTGGTATGCATTAATGAAATAGCAATAGCTGCGCGTTATAACATAAAAATTACTTGATCTGAAACCTCCATACACACGAGTCCTTTACACCTTTACATGTCTTATACGGAACCAGAAAACTCCAATATAATTCTAAAGTAACCATTAATAAACATTAAAAATAAGCGTTAAGTGGGTAAGATAAATGTCTTTCATTGCTCTGTATTTTTCAAAACCCTCATTTACAAATAAATAGAATAAAATATTTGATCAAAACTACGATGACCTGTAATTTTGTGATGTCCCGTACGGAACTAGCCTACTAACTTTTATAAGAAACATGAAGTGTTTGTAATGTTTTCATAATATATAACATAATAACTGACAAATCGACATATAATTATATCTATAACATTAATATATTTTATCCTGTAAAACCAGTTTGAATATTTTTAAGTCCCTAAACTAGTTGTGAACAAGGTCTAACTGTCCTGTAGGGAACTTGGAATGGTTGTTTAGCTTATAATTACAAATTAATTATAAATGGATCTAAATGACAAATTATTGGTTGAAATACATTGTATTGTAAAATATAATATGAAGCTTACTTAACTTATTCATTAAATACATGGATAAAACCTTATGAAAAGTGAAGTTACCTCTTAACGTTTTGATCTAGCTGAAAGAATATTCAAAAAGGAATTAGACATACCCAGATAAGACTTCCCTCCAAAAGAAAAGTAAGTTCAAAAGGATACTGGACAGTTACAAAACTGTTCAGCATGACCTTATGAAGAAGTGTGAGCAGCCAAGGACTCCTAAAATTTTATACTTCCTTATTTTCAAGTATTTAGTTTTTAAGTGTCAGCTTTAGGTGCTGTGTAAGGTTTAGGTGTACTTACCTTAATGTAATAAAACTTTTTTTGAGTATAACTACTTTAAATGGGTTTAAAGTTTGTGCACATTCATACTTACGTTTATAAATTCCGTCTTATGGATTGAAGCTATTTCCATTGCTCCCTTCTATGACAGATGAAGTACCTTCAAACACAGTCACAATGAGGTGGGGGATGGATGGATGAGGGTTATGCTTGAGTAAGCACTTTGTACAAGCTTGAGCGCAACGAGTGGTCAGCTCATCCCTTGCCTCTCTGCGCGCCACATACTGAATTTCTAAACATTTTATATCAAATTTTTGCTTGATTATACGTTTAATGTTATCAATCAACTAGAGGATACATGGCGCTCGGAAGCATTAAAGTATGTATTCAGTGTTTGGCGTTCCAGTACTGTTATATTACGGCTTTGTTGATAAACTGCCTCCAATCAGCTGGTTTATTTATAACGTATAACCAAGTGTAGATTATTATGGAGAAATATTTAATTTTTATGGTTTTCAAAGCTTTTTTTCCGACTAACCTTCATAATTTGTGGATGATACAAAACTTGATGATTCGTGCTCCTCCTAGTAACACCTAATTATTAAAATCGGTCCAGAACTGTTTAAGGAATTTTAATCAGAGACATTCTGTAGCATATTTATTAAGTATTAAAACATAACCTACATTTTTATGAAAAGAGGAGCACCCTTACATTAAAATTAAACCATAAAACATATTTTTTCCCCTTATATATGGTGCTTTTAAGGTATCTAGATTTAGCTAACAGCGAAAATATGAAAAAAGTCAAAAGATGAACATGTAAGAATTAAAGTAGTGTATTAGTTTAATTTGAGAAGAGTTGAATATATTTCACTTTTGATCATACAGTTATCTCATGTTGATAAATTATTATTTCTGGAAGGTTATCTGTTGCCTTTCAGGCTATTTCTCGTGAAACACTCATAATATCATATCTCTAAGCATAAGGCCTGCATTACGCTATCAAATGTTTCACAAAAGATATCTTATAAAAGATTTATTTGACCAATCAAAATTTAAGATATTGTTATGAAAATCAACTGGCTTCAATTTTCAATTGGTCAAATAATTTTTTTGTAAAATATCTTTTATAAAATATTTGATAGTGTTATGCAGGCCTATAACTTGATTATCTGTTATTAATGTCAGCATTGTTTGAAGCTTCATGAAATACTAGCTAAAATCGTATATTCATCATGAAAAACTGCCGCATCTGACGCAACAACACTTTTCTATTTGAGGCAACATAATGTTTATAGAAATAAACAAAGCTATCTAATGGCTTTATCTAAATCCGAAAAATAATTCTACAAAATGTAGCAATTACGTTTTTAACCTTACATTTGAGGATAATACTGGTTAAATTTACAGATAGATTATATCGACTGGAAGCTACTGTAAATGTAATGTAAAATACTAGTGTGTTTTGGCCTGACCTCGAACTGTATCCTTTCTTGGGACGATGCGGTATTAGACATTCAAAAGAAAGTAGAGTAGGATTCACCTAAGTTGGCCAAAACAAAAGTAAACAAATTATTAGCTTTTTACGAATTTAAGCATAAAATCCAGCTGTGCTGAAAACATTATCAATGAACATCTGTTTTAGTGTAGCACTTGTAGCAAAGAAAAAGTTTTGATGCAATACTGCAACTGGAAGTTCACTTGCACAGCTTAAAATATTACTCAGGGGCTTTTCCAAATTAATTATCTATTAATAGAGAGAGGATGTGTCATGGATGCGGCCTGGTAAATAGTCTTAGATTTTCTTATGAAATAATATTTACAAAGAAAAATAGGCGAGTTTTTGAATAGCCAGTACTTCTTGGTGCAAGTCAGCAGCTGAAAAGAGAGATTGATTCACATTGCGGTCAAAACTTATAAAAGGTGTTTCCTTATTGGCCCAGGAAAAAGTAAACAAACAGTTAAACAAACTAAAATACATGCAAATCAAGAAATAAAGTCAAATTGAACTTTGAAAGCTATGTAAAAAGGTTGAATGAAAATAAAAAACTCTAAAAATAGGCGACATTGTAAACATTCTATAACCTATAACAACATTGTAAACAAACGCAACATGGCAATTAGACAGTTCTGAGTAAATGTAAACAGACACCATGTGTAACCAACAATGTTTTCAATGCGACTTGTATAAAAGATTTTTATGAGATGCTTAGTACATGCTTTGGCCAACTTAGGTGAATCCTACTCTACTTACTCACTCACATTTCTCACACTCCTGGAAACTACCATCCTATCGCGTTGCTCCCTTTATTAACAAAGATCTTGGAAAAAGTGGTTTCAGTTCAATAGTTAGATTATTCAAAAGCACATAATCTTTTGTTTCACAATCAGCTCAGACATCAAGCAGGCAACTCTACCAAACAAGCACTCATAAAATATGTCAACGGTGGTAATGCAGCTATTGGCTGCCTTATTTCAAAACATACCTTGAAGAAACAGAACTATTGCCTGAGATGACCAAGATATGAGATGCGTGGAGCACGTAACTCTAGAAAATGAATATATATATATATATATATATATATATATATGAGTTAGATAAGAAATAAGTAGTGAATAACCTTAGGTCAAAATAGTTAAAATTGTACGATCAAGGATCAATTAATTATGATAATTTGATTTGTTTTTTAGATATTAAAACAACTTTTTTCAAAATATTTTGGATACCTTTGGGAAAACATAAATTCCAGATAAATAAAAATTGAAATAAATAATTAAATGGTATTTACGAAAAATAGTTCTTAAATAACTTAATGCTTTGTTTATATGAACTTGTTTGAATGAAATACTTTCCTAATTTTATTTTTTGATTCAGGTATGGATTGTTGGATTGGTATGTATTAACAGTTTCGTTAAATATTCTGAAGTTGTAAGGCCTTTAAAGCCATAGTCACAGCAACTGAAGATTACAGAGCATGTACAAAGGTTATCAGTGGCTTATGTTGTGTGCAGGCTCATATTCGATAACAGGGTTGTTATTAGGTGCATGTCTTTATAAGGAAACTCCATATAGTTTCGTTAACCGGCGCCATATATGCATATATAAAACCTTTTAAAATTGTAGCGATTATAGGTAGTGAGGGACATGATAAAGCTGGAGTTTGAGGTTTGGCAGATGAGGGGAGGAAATCATCGACGACGTGGAAGTAAACAAAGCCATGTGATTAAGCTGTTGGTCTGGTAGCTAAAAAATACTAAATCAACACCAAACAAAATCTGGGTTGATATTAGAACCAATGTTTAGCTCTTTGAATAAAACTCAATAAACAAGTGACATGTTTTTGGTTTAGCATGTAACACATAACTTATACAAGAAATTAGTTGTTAAATCAATTGATCATCTGATATAATTTATTTCCCCTCCTCAAAAAATCCAAATTAATCTGGGTTTGTTTGTAAACACCCAAGCTTCATCAAGTCCCTTACTACTTATACTATTGTTGATTGGAGAGTTGTGACAGCTCCATAAATAATTTACGTTCTGAGCAATTTCATTGTAATTAGCTGACGTAATGTAGAGTTCATGTTAAAAAAAGACCTCTCAGTTTTCAACAGATGGAATTGTAAGCTCAAGTTTAAAACTAATTCAATCAGTAAAACAAACATATAAACATATTTTCGGTTCTCGTAAAATAATATATCTTTACTCATAGGATTACGAATTTAATTTTAAACACAGTGTTCTTTTAAGCTCCTCACAGTATGTATTTAATAACATAAGAACTGTTTTTCATGGGGAGACAATAGTCACATAAATTATAGTAGATCTTTTGAATCTACTCAAGAGATACGTATTGCAATTAAGTAGAACCGTAGAACCTCTATTTATACCAATACAATTATTTTTTTATTCATGTTACCTTTATTTGATGGTTCAGAAAAAGTTATAGTTATCTTCAGATATCTCTACAATGATTCATATATTTATTTATTAACAGTTTAAGATGACATTTGTTACAATCATACATACAATGGAAATGGAATAAGCCAAACGCAGAAAAACATTCTGAGGGACTGGTTGTGAAAACTTTACTTGTTACTTAGTCATAAAGATTAAATAAACTGAGAGAAGCTTAAAGTTACTGCAATAAAATGTAGATGAGGTTTAGATTCCTTCTGCCAACTTTGATAAATTATTCCGAGCAATATTGCCAACAATGGCCAAGTTTTATCCTCAGTTCCGGGGAGCATCTGTTGGTTCAGTTGAATGGAATATTATGATATTTTACAGAAATTCTTTAAAATTTTTAAAATTAGCGTTTATTAAAGATTATGTCAAAACATTCAATCGTACGAATTTCTATAAGTAAATAGGTTCTCTGAGGTTTTCTTAAAGTTTAATCACGAATAATTTTATTAAACTTCTCTCACCATGATACATAGGACTTGTTAATAATGTGCTCCAACATTAGACGAAATTTAAAACGACAACGTTTGCAGTGTTTTTCTTATACTAAGAACGATGTAATTACTTAGACAGTTATCAACAGATGATTTGCCTTTCAAATTGTATTTGTTTTAGGCTTATCTAGCATTGGATACCTATATTTAGACAAATGTAAGGGAAATAAGTACTGACCGTTAAAGAAGGTAATTTTTTCATGTTCAGTGTTTCTCCAGAGACATCTCTGATTATAAATATTAAGTTTAGTAATTATTCTTTAATTCAACTAATATATTTTCTTAATTTTGCCCTTTTCAACTCGGAATTCTAAGTTTCAAATTTGGAATATTTTAAAAAGTTTGAACAGTTTATCAACTCTGAAAAATCAAACGAAGTTCTCTTTAACTTTGACTGGTTTGTTTTTTACCAGGAGAGATGTCTTTTAGTTGGGATTGAGTTATTTGTAGCCACTTGAATGCGCACAAATTACTTTAATTGAGGATTGTACAAAAGAAATGTCAATGGGAATCCAAGAGTTAAAGCTAAAACCTTGTTTGTCTGGACAAATTTGGTATAATATGCCGAATAAGAAATATTTTATAAAAATGTGCGACTAGGACCAAATGACTTAGGATACAAAATGAATTATAGTAAGTTACGGTCAGGTAAAAAACAAGACAAATTCAAGACAAGGAATCATATTATTTGTCTCCATTTGAAAGGCATAATGGATGTACAAGGCAAAGGTGCAAGATCGCAACCGCGTTTAATAGAAAACTAAATAAAACTTTTAAAAATATTCCCATATATCAAAATTATGAATCAAAGATAAAGGAATCAGTCATTTGATAGAAATTGAAAATCGTTTCAACGATTTTTCCTGAGAATAGTAAAATATATCGTATACAATTAATTGTAAAATGATTTCAAGAAATAGAGATGTATTTAGAAAACGTATTTATGTAAATTCATCGTTCCTATTACCAACCAACAGACATTAGGTTTTTGATATTTCAAACAAACTCACAGTAGAAAAAGCTTCAGGTATTGGTTTAATAAAGGCATGAACTATTAAAAGGATAGTTTTAGCGAATTTCCCCTATAGGGAAGAAGCTGTTACCGTAGTACTCGTGGTAAGACCTAAGCCCGAGACCATGATAACTTTTCGTTTTGGGGCCCCCGGAAGCAAAAAACACTATTCGTCAATTTTCATATAAACATATATGTGTCTTTAAGCGCGATGACTCGCGTAAAAATGGCCCAATCTTAATGAAATTTGGCATAGATGTGTAAAGTAGTAATTATTCGGACGAGTTCGTAATCCAGCCCAATCAGACTACCGGAAGGGGGGGGTAAAGAGGGGTAAACCCCCCAAAAAATGGGTTTTTTGCGTTTTTTACATAGAAAAATAAAAATTATCCAATTTTTGTTGGCACCAATGAATTCAGCTCAAAAAAACAAACAATTTAGTATTGAATCACTGCTCTATGTCCATTAGTTACCAAGATATTGAAAGTGGTAAACACAGTACGTTGTCCCAATGTTAACCTTATGGGAAATAAGTAAAATTCTGTATCTCGCTTATTTCTCAACATATCTTGATAAAACTTGGTAAATGGCTTCTTCTAGTTCAGACCTACTAAATATTGAATTAAAACTACACAGTTTTAATATACCCGTAGCGGCAAACCTGCATACTCATTCCACATGTTATTCTTATGGAGCTTACCGAAACCTGTCAAATCTCGCTACGTTGGATTGAAATATGTTGTTTTGCACTTGAAATTCGCTGAGGATGCAGGTCTGCTGCAACGGGGGTATTTCATACTGTTAGAGCATTCTGCACATTTTAACTTGGCATATTGCCATAGTCTTATTTGCAGAAAAATCTTTATTACATTAATTTCTAAATCTATATATTTTATTTTTATTTTAACCTTATCCAGCTTTGTTTTGAAAACGATGTAATTATTCGAAATATTAACAACTTATTTGAGCTGGAAGATGTTTTGGTTTTAATTCTTTTAGTTTTTAAATAATTTTTAATATATATATATATATATATAGATCTATAGATATATATATACCAAAACGGATGACTGAATGCCTCACTCGCTGATGACAGTTTTATCAAAAACTATAAGGCCTCGGTTCATGAAAATTGCCAAAAACATAGGCTATAACATAGGCTCTAGGTTATAGGCTCTAGATGCGTACTATAAAAGGATTTTAAAATATTTTCTCTCAAAAGTCTAAAAGAGGGTCTATTATAATATTCATAATAGCGGCTTTATTCAGTTTTCAAAGGTTATGAATGCTTCTTTGGTCTTAAAACTTAAAAAAAATTCAAAAAATTAAAAATATACTTTTACTTTCTCCCCCCTATACATAGTATATGGAGAAAGTATTGTTTTCGTCAAAATTTTCTAATTTGAGTTGTTAGTGGATATATTCGTTTTAGTACTCCATGAATCCAAAAATGTGGTTTTTGGCGTGGTGTCTGTCAGTCTGTGTGTGCGTGTGTGTGTGTGTGTGTGTGTGTGTGTGTGTGTGTGTGTGTGTGTGTGTGTGTGTGTGTGGATGTAAACAAAGCTAGAGACGACACCAGTGGTCCGATTTTCATGAAATTTGGCAAAGAGGTATAAAGCCGTGGTATCTCCAGGCGTATTTTTCATTTTTTTGAATGTTTGATTTGTAAGGGTATTTGCCCCATAAAAACCCATAAAAATGGCAAAAATCCAAATTTCTCAAAAACGGCTCTAACGGCTTTGATAAAAATTTCATGGTTTTTAGTTCTTAAGATGACAAACAAAATGACACCACCCGCATGTCTGTAAAAGTTTAGGTTCAGAAGTTATGGGGGTTTGAGTGCTAAAAAATTAATATTTTTCAAATTTCACAAAATCCGTAACCTCTAATGAAAATATACTTGCAACCATTAAATTTGACTTGAAAAACTAAATAATCCAGTATTTTGAATCATTAGTTTACATCAACTGGTTGCGGAGATAATCGATATTTTAGTTTGGCTGTAAACGCAGTACGTTGTCCAATGTTATTCTTATAGGAAATATTCAAAAACCTATCTCCGTTATTTATTAACCGATTTTGATAAAATTTGTTAAGTATTTGAGTGATAATTAATTGTTAATTTGTTTTATTTCACTATATAAATTTTCTGGTTTGAAATGACATTAAGGGAGAAAGTCTATGTGTCAGTTTCCTGATACCGTTTATTTTGGCTCTAGATGCGTACTAAGTAAGGTTTTTAGAATATTCTTTCTCAAACGGCTAAAACAGACTATATTTTAATATTGAAAATGGGGCTATTTCATTTTTGAAAACTATAAATGGGAGGCCTATAGAGTATTTTTGAGGATATGAAAGGTGTGAGATCCAATTTGCTAAAATAATAAAGTTTAAAATCCTTTACGGCCACCGACTACGTAGTTGGCAAAAACCACACAGAATATTTTCGTTTAACAGACTGCCCAATTTACCGACTGTATTGTATTACTACTTTTGTAAATTAGGTTGTCCGTCTAATAAATAAATAAATTATTGGTCAAACTAGAATCTTAAACTAGGTATGGCCATTCATTTTTGATTATATCTATCAACTAAAAATGGGGATTAAAATTTTTTAATTATAGGAGAGTTTGTGTCGGTTATGTGGATTTCAATTACACAAAAAATGCTACTTCAACGTTTCGTTTTTGCCTTTATCAACTAAATGAGTGAACCCAACCTTCATTGTGAACGAGAAACATTTTGGGAAATTGGCTTTTGGGCAATAAATTCACTATCTACGTTTTCTTAGAGTTTTCGGTCTGTTAAAAAAGGGCTTAATTCAGATTGATGTTAGGTTGAAAATCCGACTTTAACGTCTTTTTTTGTTTCATACCTCGGTTTGTCTGTCATTCTCTGTAACAAAGTAAAAAAAAAAAAAAAAACTAACACCACTTGCTAACTCATGCAATGTGCTTATCACGGAGGAAATATTTTTGTAGGAAACGTTACACGTTCTTTTTTCAATATAGGGTGAAATAATTAGCTGCACCTTAAGGGTATAAGGGGGGCTAAGGAGGGGGGGGGGGGTTTGTGGGGGTGCACGACCATGACCTAAAACCCAAATTAATCCATCAGTTAGTTTTTTCCCAAAAAAACTGCACACTGCATAATAATATTTTACCAAATATTAGTTATCCTTTCAGCGGGCGAAGCCGTGGGTATATCTGCTAGCATTATGTTCAAATGTAGTAAAGTTTAACATCAGCACTGTCTCCTTTATTTAATTTTACTGAGAGAAGGTAGTCCCATAACTGGCAATGAGCCTGGGAGGCCCCTTATTTATTGATCTTTCTACACATGCTTATTTTTGTTATATAAAGTATAATTTAAGCGTAATGATTTGTAAATTCTATGTCAAATTGTAACGTACAAATTGATGGTTAAATAAATGTTTTTGCCTTTGACTTCAACACTTCTGCCATAGAATTACGGACGGAATACTCAATTCTTTCATATATTACTGTATTACTATCAATTCCGAACATTCTACTTTTTTGATTTAGAAGCAACAACACGTTCCTTATAAAATTTCATTGGAAAAGCAGAGTAGTGCAGAAAGCAGGTGAGATTCCGGCACAGCAACTGAATCATCGCATTGCTTGGCTACCAGACAAACTCTGAGTCACGAGAGCTACTGACCTCTATACTTCCCTAGCCTGTATTTGTTTGCATTAACAAATAAACACTTGTAAATAAATAGAGTCATTTTATTGTTTATGCTTCGCTTCATTAAGAATTTATAATTTTAAGTTTAATCTACGATCTTAAGTTTATCGCACTGGACCTGGATTTAAATGACTTACCAACCTTAAAATTATGAAAAGCTGTAATTTAATTTTTAACTGCTTTTACAATTTAATGGAAACATTTGAATAAAATTAGTGATTTAAGTAGGGCACTTTGTTTAGAAATCTATATGATTCAACGCTTCAAAAAAACAGAAAAACACCGTACAGATTTGCCTCATTTAACTATATGGAAAATAGTAGTTTTTTAAGTTAAAGTACATACAAATGTAATCCTTGTGTTATAATTTTTTTATCTTAAAGACAATGTGAGATGGAAAATCTACAATTTAGATAGCTTTAAGTTCACATGATTACGCTCAACGTTAAATTGTTAGTAGTATAAATGCGAATAATGAATCAGAATTAACGTTTTGATTAGAGAATCATAGACTTCTAATTTTCAATATGACCTAGTTTCAATCAAGTTTTATAAACATTGAATGAATTGGATGATTTTATACGTATTGAAGAGTTTTAAAGTTTAAAAGTTAAACAGTTTGTGCAATTTCAAAATATTTTTTAATATCGTACATAAACAAGCTGATGTAGACTAAAACAAATAGTAAATAAAAAGGGTGGTACGAGACACAATTAACTAAATATATGAACTTAAAAAATATTTACTGTTTGTGTTTAGTTAGAAATTTCGTTATAGAAAACATTGCAATTTTTCTATAATTTAAATTGTTAGTTAAATTGTTCTAGTTTTAGCATATTACTAAATATCATCCTTATATTTTGTTTTAAAATAATATCAATTCGTTTTGCCACTCTGTAAGAGATCGCTGCTTCGGCGTTGGAAGTTTATTTTGAGTGATGATAATTCGGGCAGCACGATGCATTGGGTCGACTCCAACTGGGGTACACCACCGACTGACTGGTGTCAGAGAGAGCAAGTTTACGGATAAAGTTACTACTTTACGCAGCCGAGTTCCGGCTATCAGCAATTCGAAATAAATTAACTTGGTGATTCGATGTTCGACTGATGTATGAATGCAGCATGCAGCTGCATGCATTATTATCCTAATATACCAATTTGACGAGGTTAAGTCATACACCGGCGATCACTTTTAATGGTTGCCTCCAGCATTATCTCGTCGAATCTTCTTCCATTATATCAGCCAGAAGCCTCAAAGAATATTTCTAAATGGCAAGGGTTTTGAGTTGGCTTTTGCGTGCGATTGATACCAAACCCGCACAAGTACATCTAAAGTGAAAACGACTAAAAAATAAATGACCCTATGGTCAAAAAAACAGATATTATTCTTTTTGATTCCAATATTAAAACCCCATTATTAAATTTAAATTTTTATTTTACTTTCATATATATCTAAAGCGTCGCCAACCATGAACCTTAAGTAACTTACTGGTCAACGTTTAATGGAGCAGTTGAGGTGAGCAGAGACGCTCCGGTCTGCTCGCCGTGTCGCGGTGCGCTGCTGGCTGGGGTCCAGAGGGTCGGCGCTCGCGGTGAGGTGGCGCGGTGGCTGGGGTCCAGAGGGTCGGCGCTCGCGGTGAGGTGGCGCGGTGGCGCGGTGGCGCCGCCTCACAACATTAAAGCTTCGTGGAATTTTTAATGAATAAGCGTTTTTCTAGATTTATAAGCATCTACGAATTGCAGTTGTCTAAAATAATCAAAGATCCTTTATGCTTAGTTATAGGTTAATGAGTAAGTTGGATCAGTTTAAGCGAATTTCCCCTAGGAAAGAATTAGAGAATTTCCCCTAGGGAAGAAGCTATTACCGTAGGTCTCATGGTAAGATCTAAGCCCAAGACCATGATAACTTTTCTTTTTGGGGCCCCCAGAAGCTAAAAAACACCATTCGTTCAAATTTTTAGATATATATACACATGTGCTCCCCTTGGGTCTTAGATGCGCACTAAGAAACGGTTTTACAAAATTCCCAAAGGGTTTTGCCCTATGGTACTTCAAAGTTTTAATGTAAAATTATAGGGAAGGATATAAGGTTGTCATCGCAACCTTAAGAAGTCTGACAAATTAAATCCTAAAAAGACAGGGGAAGTTTTTATGTTTTCCACGGGTGAAACCTTGTTGATCAGCTAGTATATATATATATATATATATGTGTGTGTGTGTGTGTGTGTGTGTGTGTGTGTGTGTGTGTGTGTGTGTGTGTGTGTGTGTTTGTGTGTGTGTGTGTGTGTGTGTGTGTGTGTTTGTGTGTTTGTGTGTGTGTGTGTGTGTGTGTGTGTGTGTGTGTGTGTGTGTGTGTGTGTGTGTGTGTGTGTGTGTGTGTGTGTGTTTGTGTGTGTGTGTGTGTGTGTGTGTGTGTGTGTGTGTGTGTGTGTGTGTGTGTGTGTGTGTGTGTGTGTGTGTGTGTGTGTGTGTGTGTGGTGTGTGTGTGTGTGTGTCTATAAGCACGATAACACTCGCAAAAATGGTCTGAAATTTGGCACAGGCGTGTCAAGTAGTAATTATTCGGACGAGTTCGAAAACCAGCCCGATTGGATAACTGGAAGGGGGGGTAAAGAGGGATAAACACCCCCAAAAAAGGGTTTTTTGAGTTTTTCACATCGAAAAATAAAATAAATAAAATTTTGGTTAGCATCATTGAATCCGGCTCAAAATACAAACAGTTTAGTATTTTGAATCATTGCTCTATGTCCATTGGTTACCGAGATATTGAAAGTGGTAAACATAGTACGTTGTCCCCATGTTAACTTTAGGGGAAATAAGTAAAATACTATATCTCGCTTATTTCTCAACATATCTTAATAACATTTGGTTTGTGGCTTCATCTAGATGAGATGTAATGTATTTTGGTCTGAAATCCCCAAAATTTCCATTTTCGTAGCAAACCTGCATACTCATTCCCCATGTTATTCTTATGGAGATTACACAAACATGTCATATCTCGCTGTGTTGGTTGGAAATATTTTTTTTGCATTTGAAATTCGCTGAGTATGCAGGTCTGCTGCAACGGGGGTATTTTATTTCGGTTT
Organism: Flexamia atlantica; assembly: GCA_035578135.1. NCBI lineage: Eukaryota > Metazoa > Arthropoda > Insecta > Hemiptera > Cicadellidae > Flexamia > Flexamia atlantica. The sequence continues at coordinate 174,049,787 of JAQJVK010000001.1, forward strand.
GATTTTTCAGTTATTTTAAATTCCGTACAGTAGTAAAATTAAAATTACTAAAACTATCGAAAATTTAAATCTTTGAACCCTACAAATGTATTTTTACACTTTTGTATTCTATTCTGAACCCATGTAGTTGAAAAGTATTTGGATTGTACGCTTTTAATTTAACTATTTAGTAATTATTCTATTATATTAAAAAATATAATTATTATTAACATAACTGTCTCACATTATATTAAAAAATTATATTTCTATATTAAAAAATACACATTATTAAAAATATAATTATTAAACACGTTAAGTGTCTTACAATGTCAATTTTTTCTTGGAAATATTTGAATCCATGTAAAATCCATTACTTAAATTGAAAAGATTATTTCCATGAAGTATTCCCAACACAAGGAGAGTTATAACTTTAACTGTCATCCATTACGTCTGTAAAATATAAAACAGAAATAAATTTTACAAAAACTGAGTTAATGTTATCATAAAAAATTCACATATATAAACGTTCATACATGAAATATGTTTAAAAGAATATAAGATTTATAAGTTGCAAAATAATAGTTTGTAATATAACAAATCCCGGATGTAAAAAAATTATTGATTAAATGTTACTTGATTGCAATCCATTGTACTTTTTAGAGCCCGATTTCCTTACAAAACCTTCAGGATTTTAAACTTAATTATTAGAGTACAATTTTATATTTCATAATTTTTTATTGTCAAATAAAACCAAAAGTTTAAGTTAGTGTTAGTTTAGTTTGATTGAGTTTAATTGGCTTTTGCTTTCAAAAGTTTATGATGCTGTTTGATTCATCATAAATGTAAGCAAACAAATTAAATAAAAATATACAGCAGATGAACAAAATGAAGTGACTAAACAAAGGTTAAACTCAATCGCTTGAAATGAAAGATGATGTTTTTGTCTGGATTTTAAAGAGGTCAAAAGAAAAGAAAGAAAGAATTTTCAGATCCTCTTGAATTTCGGCGTCAAAACTTACATATATATTGCCTCAGTCAAACAATATTGAGGAATAGCCAGTTTATTCTGCTGTACTTTAAGTTTTTTTATTAATGTTCAAAATGCTTATTGGTCAAGTATTCAAAATTAGTGAATGTATACCTTGCGCCAATTCTTGGGACCCACGCCGTCCATAAGCCCAATGCTAAAATTAACATTAGTCTTATGGACGGCGCGGCGTGGGCCCCAAGAATTGGCGCCAGTTATAAGAATATATAGCACCCTGAATGAAAAGCCTGTTCTTAACTATTATGTAATCGGTAATAATCCATTGTTATTTTGTAATTAGCTTAAGTTTGGATGGAAATAGGATCCTTACAATGAGTACACTTGGTGATAAAAATGTTTTATTGTTTAATGTTTAATTACTTATTAAAATGAAAAAACGGCATTTTTTGGACTAATAAACGAATAAAACAAAGTGCACTCTTTAATAGGTCTGTCACAACATCAGTACTACTAAAGAAGATAATTTTAATAAAAAATACCACCGTCGAAGCAAAGCTGAGCACGCAGAAAATGTATTTAAGATGCATTTTTATGTGTGAGCGAATTTAGTATTTCTAAAGGATGATACTATTTAGGATATGTTAAGTATAATTAATACAAAAAATACCCCCGTTGCAGCAGACCTGCATACTCAGCGAATTTCAAACGCAAACAACATATTTCAATCCAACATAGCGAGATTTGACATGTTTTTGTAAGCTCCATAAGAATAACATGGGGAATGAGTATGCAGGTGTGCTGCTACAGGTATATGAAAACTGGGTGGTTTTAATTCAATATTTAGTAGATCTGACTAGAAGAAGCCGTTTACCAAGTTTTACCAAGATATGTTGAGAAATAAGTGAGATATAGCATTTTCTTATTTTCCCATAAGGTTAACATTGGGACAACGTACTGTGTTTACCACTTTCAATATCTCGGTAACCAATGGACATACAGCAGTGTTTCAAAAAACTAAATTGTTTGTTTTTTTGAGCTGAATTCAATGGTGCCCAAAAAAATCGATAAATTTTATTTTTCTATGTAAAAAACTCAAAAAACCCATTTTTGGGTGGGTTTATCCCCCTTTACCCCCCCTTCCGGTGGTCCGATCGGGCTGGTTCCCGAACTCGTCCAATTGATTACCACTTTACATGTCCGTACCAAATTTCATAAAGATCGGACCATTTTTGCGGCCGCTATCGTGCTAACAGACACATATATATATATAAATTCTAACGAATAGTGTTTTTTGCTTCTGGGGCCCCAAAACGAAAAGTTATAGCGGTCCCGAGCTTAGGTCTTACCATGAGACCTACGGTAAAAGCTTCTTCCTTATAGGGGAAATTCGCTAAAAGAACGTGTTTTAATGCAAGAGCTTTAGATATAAGGAAAATGAACAAGGAAAAATAATAACTTTTAATAATTATATTCTTGATATTAAGTAAATATATTTAAGGAAACAAATTTATCAATGATCTCAAAACAATTAAAATAAAACATATAATTTAATCACAAGAACAAATTACATTTAATCATGTAGTTTATATTATAATTTTAGAAACTCCAATTATTAAGGAAATTTATTCTACATTTTGGCCAAATTAGCTCGCTTGAGGAAGACGTAATTGATAATGTACCGCATGCAAACTCAGTATCTCAGTAAGTGATTAACTCAGCAACCGATTGATGTAAGAAAATGCAAACTTCATTATATTTTTTAACTGAAATCAACTTAACCATTACATTTACATAATATGAATAAAGAGGTGTTAAATCTTAAAATAAATTTTATTGTGACAACAAACTTTTTAGATTAAACGGAAATTGCTAGTTTTCAATCTCAAAGTTAAGAATGTCCCTTGAGGACTCCGTCGATAAGGTATGATTGAGTGCGGTTGATCTCTAACGGAGTGAGACATGCTTGAGGGATCCCAATATTTATTGTGGCGACCGATGTGAGTAGAGTGCGGTGAGAAGCTGGCAAATAGAGTTTAATCAATTCGAATACTCCGTCCAATTCGCAAGAAGCAATCTTCATAAATTCAACTAAAACTTTCAGTACAATAGCTTGCTAATGTAGCGATGCGTTCACTTCCGTTCTGTAAATGATTTATTAAAGACCAGTGGAAACTCTTGTCTTTTCTTTACTCCATTGGTTGTAGTACGTTGGTAAAGACAACAAATTCAAGTATGGACTCATAAATGACGGTTTATAAATACCTCCTATTAGAACACCATTGGGCAACATAATGTGTATAACACCAAATATAAATATCAAGTTTCCCCGCAACTAGTAAACGTAATCTAATAATTCAAAATACTCGATTATTTATTTTTCTGACCAAATTTCATGTTTGCAAGTAAATTTTCTTCAAAGGTTCAAATTATTTATAAAAAAGAATTGTTCCCATAGTAATATTTCTTTAACTTGAACCCCCATTTTTACTTCCTCCCCCCTGTACATTGTATGTACTTATGGAGAAAGTATTGTTTTCGGTCAACATTTTCGAATTTGAGTTGTTAGTGGATATATTCGTTTTAGTGCTCCCTGAATCCAAAAAAGTGGTTTTCGGCGTGGTGTCTGTCTGTCTGTCTGTCTGTGTGTGTGTGTGTGTGTGTGTGTGTGTGTGTGTGTGTGTGTGTGTGTGTGTGTGTATGTGTGTGTGTGTGTGTGTGTGTGTGTGTGTGTGTGTGTGTGTGTGTGTGTGTGTGTGTGTGTGTGTGTGTGTGTGTGTGTGGATGTATGTATGAGTGAGTGGATGTAAACAAAGCTAGAGACGACACCAGTGGTCCTATTTTCATGAAATTTGGCATGTAGGTATAAAGCCGTGGTATCTCCAGGCGTATTTTTCATTTTTTTGAATTTATGATTTTTAAGGGTATTTACCCCATAAAAACCCATAAAAATGACAAAAATCCTAATTTCTCAAAAACAGCTCTAACGATTTTAATAAAACTTTCATGGTTTTTAGTGCTTCAGATGACAAACAAAATGACATCACCCGCATGTCTGTAAAAATTCAGGTTCAGAAGTTATGGGGGTTTAAGTGTAAAATTCATATTTTTCAAATTTCACAAAATCTGTAACGTCTAAAGAAAATGTACTTGCAACCATTATATTCGAGTAGAAAAACTAAATAATCCAGTATTTTGAATCATTAGTTTACGTCAACTGATTGCGGAGATAATTGATATTTTAGTTCGGCGGTAAACGCAGTACGTTGTCCAATGTTATTTTTATGGAAAATATTTAAAAACCGATATCTCCGTTATATACTAACCGATTTTGATAACATTTGGTATATATTTGTGAGATAATCAATTAGTTTTATTTCACTAAATATGTTTTCTGGTTTTAAATGACTTGAAGGGAGAAAGTATGTGTCAGTTTCCTGATATCGTTTATTTTGGGATAGTATCATTTTGTATGGAATCTTGAGCACTGTTATAAAAGCCTTGACATTTTTACTATAATCGAATCAGCCATTTTTCAGTGATTTACGTTTTAATTTATTTTTGTATTATTAATTTATTTTCGTATTTTTGGGGATGTTTAATGGAATTTCATAGAGTAAATACATTTAAAAAAAATTCAAAGCCGAAAAAATGCCTGGAGATATTATGGTTTTTACCTACATGCCAAATTTCATGAAAATCAGATAACTGCATGGTATCGTCTCTAGCTTTATTTTTCGTGCATCCACACATCTATACGAGCATACCCCACTATTTTGAATACAGGCGGCATCGTGGGGCACTAAAACAAATATTTCCACTAACAACTCAAATCTGAAGATTTTGACGAAACCAATAATTTCTCTATATACCATTTATATGTAGGGTACACATCATAAACCGTAATTATCTATTATCAATTGAAAAATGACTAAGTAATTTCTAATGTCACATTAAAGCTTATGCGTGATGAAATATATTTTAATGTACTTGTGTTATTAACTGTTAAAAAACAGGAGTATATTTCTAAGGTAGACACTTTTTTCTCCGAACGGAAACCAGCCAAATATTTAATGATTAGTATAATTTAGCATCATTTTACGTTGCCACAAGGTGACGTAAAGGATTACAAGTATTACAAGGATTACATTATATTTATAATTACTGTAAGCTTTTCAGTGGCTTGTTAGTGTTGTTATTTGACATTTTGAAATATGACAAGTGCAAGTTCTTTTTGCATTAAAATCTCTTAATAATTCAAAAGAAAACATGTATGGTAATTTAAGTTTTCAAGAAATGCATTTCATGTCCCTATAAGCATCCCTTATGAATGCTCAACTTTAGGATACAAAACAACCGGTTTACTCTTTTAAATAACACCGTGTATCATAAATACATCATTAATTACATCATTTTCTTGAGTTAATTCTTAGTCTAAACGGATTTTGTCTCCGAGGCAAGAACTATTTCATGCCATAGATTAGGGGTGTACAATAACTACCCAAACCGGTATGATATTTAATGAAATGGCTTGACCTTGGTATTTTGTTTTTGTAGTTTTAAAATTATTAAAACTTTTAGTAAAAGAAAATTTAAGTTCGTTTAGTAACTATACACATTTACGTTGATGATTCGTAATCTTAATACGTTTGTTAGGCTGGTTCGTGGTCCATTTGGACGCCTCCAACTGGGGCATTTAGGACCTTCTCTGACAGGGTGAGAAGCGAAGGCGAGTTTACGGATAAAGTTACTGCTCTACTCAACTTTCTCAATCCTAACGTTAACTTGGAGCAATCTTGATCAACTCCACTCCAACTTTCAAAAGTAAACTTTGTCACTCTGCGTGATGTAAGAGTTTTCTCCTCGATAACGAACATGTTTCTTAGTTTACAAACTGTTGGACTTAAAAGTTTGAAACGCCGCCTTCATAGAACAACTTCCATTTAAAAATGGCTGTTGGTGGCGATGATGAGTAAAGCTGAAATCCTTCCTAATGTACATTCAATTCATAAAACCTGTAGCTGTAGCAAATTTTAATGAATAATAGTTACGTTAAATTGGGATTGAGTAAAAATGTTAATATTTATTTGTGTGTTGAGTGAGTAGGTACTCAAGGTCTCATTTTCAAATCTTCACCGAAAAACATTTAAATAAATTAATCGCGTGGCCGGCAAAGACAGTCCCAGACACCGCACACATTGAAGGTTACGACCCGACGACTATCCGATGCCTGCTTGGTTTCGATGACCTTGGGGAGGGGGGAACAGCTGATTGTTGTGATTATTGATAATCCTTTGGTGACATAGAGCTTCCAGTCTGTCAAATAATACGTTTGAGCCACAATTTAATTTGTCGTTTAAGACGGCACTACTAGGCCTTGTTTTCAAGGTTTTGTATATTTCGTAATTCTTATATACGTTCATGATGGGGCCTTTTTTACATTTATATAAAATACTTATATTCTCACTGCAGCTTTTTACGCTATGGTTCTCATTAACTAGATGTTCTGCGAAGCTGTAGCGTTGACTTTTTAATTTATTTTTCGGCAGGTGTTCGCCAAATCTTACTCGAAAGGAACGCCCAGTTTGTCCTACATAAACTTTCGGACAGTCGCTGCAGGATAATTTGTACACGCCAGTGCAATGTAAGCTGTCGTTATGTTTAATATAACGAACCGTGCTCAAATTTTGTTCTTTTTTATTTTTTTAACCCTTTGAAACCCGAATTATGATGCACCGAAAACTTTTTTCCCCTATTTTTCTATTATTTAGGATCGAAACAGCACATTAAAAGTGTTTTTTCAAGTTTTCCCTCACAGGTTAAAAAATACCCCCGTTGCAGCAGTAATAATTCCGTAGGTCAAATTTTTGTAAAGAAATTGTGAGTGACTGGATGGCCGTAGAAGGATGGGAGGGGTCTTATTTTAAAGGTCTTGACGTGAATTTTGAGGGAAAACTATTCATTTTTCTTATTTTTTTACCATAAATTCGCAACAGAATAAAACTTTTCCCATTAAAACAACATGGGGTTTAATTTGTTTACATCTTTTGAAATTAAAACAGCTGTGCCACAGAGTTGTATCATATATTTAATTTCGTAAGGCGATTCTTTGCGTCAAAATTGTGAACGTCTGGTAAGTTGTAGAAAGATGGGAGAGGGCTCAAATTAAAGGTCTCTATTCCGAGATGGCGGGAAAAATACTGAAATTGCTTGAAATTCACCAGAAAACGAGAAATAACGTAAAATATCTGCCATTTAAAAAGCATTGGGATCTAAAAACGTCTGTTTTGTTGACATTCAAACATGTGGTGCTGATGCTTGATTCAAAGCCATATGATAGATGTTGACTATGGGGTTTTTTTCAAAAGGCAGCTAACTATGTTCAATGTAGGCCTACTATAACAAATAAATATTTTAATTTTAAGATTTCAGACTTTATAATTACGCGTTTGAGTATATATTTACAATATAAAATTATAAAGAGTTAAGTGTTTCTTTTACGTTATAACGATGCCGATTTAATGCCAAATGATCGATATAAATATATTATGTAAGCGAAATTTTTGCGCCGAAATTATGGGCATTTGGCAAGTCACAGGCCTTGCACTTGCAAGATAATGGGAAAGGGCTCAAATAGAAGGTCTTGGTGCCAGGGACTGAGGAAAAATACAAAAATGTCTTTAATTTTATCAAGAAATAAGATATTACGTTAAATATCTGCCATTAAAATCATTGTAATCTAAAAACGTCTAACAGTGTAGATCAGCTGAGTGTAACATCAGCTTTAAATTTGATTCCACCAAAAAGGTTCACCTTTAAATTTGGCCAATCAAAAGTATATTCAATCTTGAATCTACCAAGACAAAGCAGTATTTATTCACGGGCAACCATAAAAAAAGTGTTGAACGCAGGGTACCAGAGGTGGAGTGTGGAGTCGTTAACGGGAGGCCATTTTCGGATTTAATCCTTATTTATTTATTTATTTGCTTAGTGTGTACAATGTAGCCTCAAACGGAGAATTCCATAACAAGTACCCTTTAACTGTCCAATATAATATTCTTTTGAACTAGGTGGAGGCTATAGACATTTGTTTACATTTTTGAGTTAACTTAAATGTCACGACTTTCTTTGGCAAATAAATTAAGTTTCACAGTCTGTGCTTAACCTTAAGAATTGTTTTAAACCATGTCCATATTTTTAATAATTGTAAACGATGTGAACTGAGTTGTTTTGAGAACGACATCCATAGCACCATTGTTTCAAAAATTTAGCCGTTTACTACTGAAGTAGGCTAACGCCCTTTCTTAAAATTCTGATACGCACTAGCAAATGTCAAAGTATAATTAACATTTCACTTTACACATTTAATTCCGCCAAACAGTTACCGAGTTGTGAGTGTGAAGGAAACATTAAATATATATTTTATTAAGCATTTGTATTTTATTTATAGGGGCTTTTGCCCCTACAAGCCACTAGTTATTTTATATTATATTTTGTTTTCTAGCAAACTTTAAGAAATTACAATACTTTTCCTGAGTCCCTGACATTAAAACATTTAATTTGAGCCCTTTTCCCTCATCCTGTGACTTGCCAAATGCCCACAATTGCTATTCAAAAATAAGTTATTCTCCATAAGACTAGTATGGAAAAATGCAGGTTTGCTGCCACAGAAATTTGAAAATGAGGTATCATAGGCTACAATCCAATATATCTAAACTATATCAAGCCACATAACATGATTTATCAAGATATGTTGAGGAATAAGACAGCTATCCAATTTTATTTACCTCTCATAAGATTAACATTGGGAAAGAGAGTACACAGGTTTGCTGCCTCAGGAATTTGATGATTTGGGTATTTTAAACCATAATCAAGTAGATGTTAAATGTATGAAGCCCCATGCCAGTTCTTATCAGGATATTTTTAGAAATGAGCAAACTACATTATCTTTTTTATTGCCCATATGGTTAACATGGAGAATGTGTATGCAGGTTTGCTGCCATGAAAATTTAAAAATAGGGTATTTTAGGCCATAATCCAGTATATTTCAACTAGATGAAGCCACATATAAAGTTTTATCAAGATACGTTAAGAAATAAGGAAGATATAGAATTTTTTATTTCCCATAAGGATAACATGGGAGATGAGTATGCAGGTTTGCTGCCATAAAAATGGAATATCGGGGATATTAGACTAAAATGCATTAGATCTCATCTAAATGAAGCCACAAACCAAGTTTTATTAAGATATGTTGTGAAATAAGCGAGATATCGAATTTTACTTATTTCCCATAAGGTCAACATAGGAACAACGTACTGTGTTTACCAATTTCAATAACTCGGTAACCAATGGACATAGAGCAATGATTCAGAATATTAAATTGTTTGTTTTTTCGAGCTGAATTTAATGGTGCCAAACAAAATTGGATTATTTTTATTTTTCTATGTGAAAAACCCAAAAAAACCATTTTTGGGGGGTTTGCCCCCCTTTACCCCCCCCTTCCAGTGGTCCGATCGGGCTGGTTTTCAAACTCATCCGAATAATTACTACTTTACACGGCTGTGCCAAATTTCATTCCGATCGGACCATTTTTGCGAGCGCTATCGTGCTTACAGACACACACACATATATATATACAGTGCTTGATTTGCGGCGGAACGCGGCGGAACGGCGTTCCGGGACCTCTTTCTGCCGCAAGAGTCAATCTTGTAAATCTTAATCGGTCGGAGTATTTTTAGTAAGAAACGATCGCGTGCAATCGGACGGATAATTTGCCGTAAAATGCCATCACGTACAATCGGCCGGAGGATTTCGCCACGAGAGAGGATCGTGTGTAATCGGGGAGTATTTGTCGTACAAGAGACAAACAAGTGTAATCGGCTGGAGAATTTGCCGCCAATGACGATCGCGTATGAACGGCCGGAGAATTTTGTCGCTAAATACGATCGCGTAAGATCGGCCGGAGAATTTGCCGCAAAAGACGATCGCGTATGAACGGCTTGAGAATTTTGACGCTAAAGACGATCGCGTAAGATCGGCCGGAGAATTTGCCGCAAAAGACGATCGCGCATAATCGGCCGGAGTATTTTTCGGAAGAGACGATCGCGTGTACACGACCGAACTTTTACTGAAATTACGCGCGGAGTTTCGGCCTGAAATTAGCGCACTTTTGTGTAGTCTTGAGCTAAGCCGAATGTTGAAAACGCTAAAGACCCGATACTCGCACAAGGCATCATAAAAAATCTAGAATTTCTTTAGACTATTTATTTTTTGGTAAAATAATGCTTTGTTAGTTTTTTATTAACTTATTCAAAAATTTGAGTTAGATAAAATGTGGCTTTTTAAATCGACCTAATTATTCACATTGACAAATTACTTTGTTGAAGGGAAGAATGACAGGGGGGGGGGGTTATGTACAAACTGGCAATTACAGTTCCGGTACCTCAATTTTTACAAATCAAGCACTGGATATATATAGAAATTCGAACGAATGGTGTTTTTTGCTTCTGGGGGCCCCAAAACGAAAAGTTATCATGGTCTCAGGCTTAGGTCTTACCATGAGACCTACGGTAATAGCTTCTTCCCTATAGGGAAATTCGCTAAAAATTTTGATGCTTAAAAGCAACTACGGGCACTTGTGGTTACATCGGGCTAGACCCTAATGCCAATGTCCCCTATGTCCCCCACTTCGAACACGTTGTCATCAGGTATTAATAAAAACCGTTCTATTTCCTTTTTGTCCAAATATTCTTGGTCCATTGTGAAGTTTAAATCATGTCCTATACAAAATGGCCAAAAAACATATAATTAACACAAAATATTAGCGGTAAATTAATTTAATATTAGCATGGGGTTATATGGAGAAACTGAATTAAACTAGTGAAATTTAATGTCACATCCGCCCATAGTTGCTTTTTTACAACACGGCGATTTTCTCATATAAATTATGGAAAAGCTCGCTTAAATTACTAAAACTTATTAGAAACATAAAATAGAATAACTGAGGATTGATAATATATTTTTCCCACAATACGAAATGTCTCGAACTATAGTAGAAGATCGCTTGAAAAAGCACAACTTACCACTAACCTCCAAACCATGTGGTCGCTCTGTAGAAAATGCTCTAATGCAAATACAACTGGACTAAACTCCCATCTAGTGGCCGCTTCCTGAACTAAAGGGTGTTGATAAAAGGCAACTGTGGGCTTTTGAGGTTCAAACAAAATAATTTTAGAGAAAAATCGACAGAAACATGGCGTTGCCAAAAGGCAACACTGGGCGTTAAAGGGTTAAAGTTTTATTTGCCAAGACTAAGGTATGTTTCTTTAGCTCATTTTTCAACGTGAAATGTAAATGGAGCCCATATTATATTGATACAAACTTACTATTGTTTACCGTTCTGGTTTGATTTTTATTTATCTGTTTACTAAAGATGGAATCTATGATGTTACTGGGATAACCATTATTGACTGCAATTTGTTATCGTAATAATTTCTCACCGGGAACACGAGAAATAAAATTGTAATTATAGGTGATTTTATGGGTTTGGCTCTTATTTCTTTTTACCTGTTAAATATTCATTATTATAGTCAGGTTGTGATAGTGGAACCTTTAGTAGTCTATTAACAAAACTATCATATAAATATGCGGCCATTTTATGGGTTGGGGGTTATTTGAAGTGACATGTATTGTATGGTCCATGGAAGTAGGTTTTCCATATATATTTTTAACTTTTCGTTCAAAGCTTTTCGGCTATTGTTACTTTTCGTTAATGTTAAATCCAGAAAATTTATCGAATTGTTTTCTTTTGTCTCCAGAATGAACTGTAAATTTTGTTGATTCTGTTAAGGAAATTGTCAAACAGACTTAATTGTCTTAAATTCCCATTGAATATTACAACTGATTCGTCCACATATTGTTTGTAAAGTATTATTTTGTTGGCAAACTTATTCAAGTCAGAAAATATAAATTGATTTTCAAAAAACTTCAGATATATTTGCAACTTATTTGCATATGCGCGTGGAAATGAGAGGGTGCTCTGATTGATTTCAATTTTATTCTCATGGGTTTACTCCCGCTGGGACACAAATTATTTTTTTACTTGCATAAGGAGTAAAATGCGTCTGAACATAGCAGGTGGGGGGAAAGTATCTTTTTGCTATTAGGATGTTTGATGAAGTTTAAAAAATACATGATATTTTGTCATATAAACAGCGTAACTAAAAACATTAAAAACTACCTTCGTGTAAAAACTATTAAACTATTCGTTGATAAATAAATTACAAAAATGGGTACACTATAAAATAAATCCGTAGATCTTGTTTCGAAAAAAATTATCATGAACGCCTACCTCAAATATACAGATTTATTAAGAAAAATTTTAAACATTTAGGATTTCCTATGTCTTTAAATTCAACTATATTTCCTCTGTCGAAAAAAGAAGCAAATTAATATAGAAAATTTTGATTAACTGTCGATAAGAACTAACATTAAAGTGTTTAATTTTTCCGGTAAGGTGGTCTGATTTTTTTTTATTTTTTAGCTGATTTGAACCACTTGAGGTATCTAATTCTTCACAAGTACCAATTCTTTTGCTAATAAGACCTGTTTCGGTACGGATCTATAAGTCAATTATATCAATCTACTAGTCATTTGTGACTGTTTTATGATTTGAAACCTCCTAAAAACTAGAAATCATAAAAGATTGCAATATACATAAATTTATATAATATACGTAACTTCCAAAATAACAAACTACAAGCTTTTAGGTTCGTTACATAATTGAATTTTTCATGAAATGAAAATGTTGTTTATTCTTTCATAAGTACAAAAAGTGTGATACATAATACATAGTTTAACTGTATAGGAGTTAGTTCCCCACATGGGGCGAAGCCTGTGGGTGGGGAACAAATCTCAGACACCGAAAGAGGAATATATAGTTAAAAAAATAACATTATATAAATGTTTAAATAAAGAGAAAAGTTTTGCGAAATTAATTTGACGAACACCGAAATATGCACGCAAATACTACGAGGACAGTAATTAAGTAATTAAGGACGGAAATGGGAGTTAATGATATACATTGCTTATCCTTAGTGCAAATATAGTAAATTTTCCCTTCAAGCAAGACCAACGTGGAAAACAGGTCTTTTAGCATTCAAGATTAATAAAACCCATTTCCTTTATTTATTTCTGGTAGATTCATTAGAAGTGTTTTTATATCTTTCAGAAATACCCTATACATAAATAAAGAGATATTATAAATACTTGTTACTTCTAAGCTTAAACTGTTTATAGGGAAAACAATTTTGAAATTCTGCCAAATTGGTGAAAGAAGTGCACACATGGCTCCATCAAAAGCTGGCATTCGTCTCTGGAATCTAGTGCTTTTTATGGGTTTGGCACTCACTAAAATCTTTAAAGCTTGATTTATGACCGAATACAAACTACCGACATATTTCAACAGTTTAAAATACTGTCTAAGAGAAGTAAAATTGTAAATAGTGTTGCATGTTTTTTTTAGATTAAAAAGGAAAGAGTTTTATATGTATGATTTATCAGCTCTTTATCCTTTGTATCTAATACAATATTGTATACATGTATCGGAAAACAAACCTCCGAGAAATAAATAAATTTGTCACACATTTTACTTATTTCTATAAATTATTATTATTTATTTATATTTTCCCTTAACATTTATCTAACAACACAGTTACAATATATAGTTAATGTCACGTTAAAAAAAGTCACTGGCATTGTGAGTAAGACGTCGTAACAACAGCGGGCATTATGCATAAAAGTAATAAAAAAACCTTACTAAAAATGTAAAACAATATTTTACTATTTTGTTTAGAACTGTCTGGCGTAGGCTTAAATAAAATAAATGATGCTGTAGATCACTAATATTTGTGTTAACTTAGATGTATTTTGCCCTTGTTAGACAAAATATTCGGCCAGCGAGGAATACAAATGCAAAACCATCTAATTAAATTGAGAATATAAGCTGTTTTAGTAAATGTTTTTCTTAAGAAAAGAATGTTGTCACATCCTGTTATATTTTAATTTAATAATATGTTTTTGCCAAAACCAACTATCTTGAGGTACATTCTCGTTCTTAAAGATTTTACCTGTACAAAATGAGGTATTGTGAAACATGATTGGAGACAATAGATTCGAAACACAGTTGAAAATGACAGAAAGTAAATAATGCAATATTTCATCAGTGATTTGTGGCCGTTATTGGGATTTAACGCTGTCACTATTGCCACAAAGTGATTAACTACTAATTCAGTTTTGCACGCATTAATCTAGGTCTGCGACAAAATCAAAATTTTATCACAAAACCACACACTAACTACTTGTTTAGGATTGAATAATTATATTCTTGAATCATACAATTTATTTCTACGAAATTAGTTTTAGCCAACGAAACATCGTCAAAGCTATGGCAAAGGTGGGTCAGGAGTGAAATTATACTGAGAAAGCCTAAAGTGTTGTAAAAGTTGATCTAGTTAATTAACTGGGAAACACAACTAAAGTTCGTTTTTAAAATTTTTAGACTAACCAGTAGGAACTCTGTTTTATAGAATATTGAAGAAAAATAACATCCTATATGGCGAGTGAATCTTTAATACTTAAAGTGACGTATTGATATAACACGGGCATAGAAGAGTGCCTCGATAATCTTTTACATTGAAAATAAGTTTAAATTCTCAAAGAAAGTAAATTAGCTCAACTTCTATTTAGCTTTGTCAATACGCGATCATTAGGCGAGGCAGTTAGAGTGACGTGTGATATGTGTTTCGTCACTCGTCGGTTTACCTGGCGACAGCGACAGCAGACGCGACGCGGCACGGGCTTGCGACACAGTCCTCGCTCGCTACAGCCACAAATTGTAAATATTCGTTTACAGAAGAGTTGCCAACACAAAAATAACTTTTCCTACCTGCCTTCCATTACATATCGTTACGCATAACCTTCAGATTTGTATGGAAATCAATGTGTAACATTTCAGAGAAGGTTTAAGTAAAGAGGGTAATTTTGATTGTGTAAATGATTCAATTCTTCAATTGAAATATTTGCCACTTGATGACTTGTGCTACAGATGAAGAAGTAATAGCATTTTAGTTCTTTATCTGTTCTTGTGTTTAGACAGTGAGTATGTCGATTTTTACACTTACACATAGCACTGAGGGCTAGGTTGGTGACTAAACTAATTTAGTACAAGATCCCAGTTTAAATTAACGCCAATGAATAAGAATGTATGGAGATTATAAATATTTTGTTGCTATTCACTTTGCCGTGCGTACACACAAGTAATTATGTTGCTATTCACTTTGCCGTGCGTACACACAAGTAATTATCCATTTCAATGTCTCTTGAGATAATTTATTTATGCGTCTTTATGAGAGTAGTTCTAATGAACCTTTGTACACTGCTATATTACTTCATGATGTCGGTATTCTTTTACCATAATTCAATATCAGGCTGGGCTGTAACGTTATCCGCGCCGCGCCCTCTCGCGCCGCGGTGTGCGTACCCCAGTTGGAGGCGACCCAATGCAATCGCCCTACCCGAATAGTCATCACTCAAAATAAACTCCCACCTCCAAAACTACTGATTCACTGCGCCGCGGCGAGTCACCTCGACTAATTGTTATTACTGCAACAGCGTCGCGTTTTTAATCGCTTCGTTGTTCTGATTTATAGAAGCTTTTTTAAATATGATTGTTTGCATACGTATACTAGATCTTACGAGTAAATGCACAGCTATTATATCTAGAGTGAGTAAAATAATCCCGACAATTATTTGTAATTTATAAGATGCACAATGTTTAGTGTAAACAGGCCATTTTCACTCTATACCGTTCATTTTATTACTAAGCAAAAATAATTCCGTAAACATTTTTATAAGCCACAAAATTCAATACGTAGAAAGAAGCCTGTTGAAGAAATGTTTCCTGTAAACATCCGACTGCGATAAGAAAAGAAAATCTGACATTTCTCTGTTCACTCTCTTTCGCATTACTTCCAAAGTTTGGTTTGAGACGCGGCTATTAGAGTTTTGCAGCAAAACCATAAATACAGACAGTTTCATTATTAAAAACTCTGATGTAATCGTATTCATTTATTATATATGTATATGTTATATCATTGTTATGGTTCCCTTATGTTTTGCAATCACAACTGTTCCGATTTATTAACACAGAGATAAATTTTAATTTGAATTAAATTCATATTAATTAAAAGGTATTATTTAAATTGGATTTTCTGTCAAATGATATACTAGTCAACATAAAATGTTTTGTAGTAGTTGACAACGAATTAATTTCATTAGTTTAGAAAAATCTAAATACAGATTCAAGCTTTCACGTTTTGGATAAAAAACATGATTGATCCTTTCGTTTTCTTATGTTAGGTGCAATGCCCATGAAAGGTTAGGCATTGATTTTTAGAAATACCAATGCCAATTTCAAATAAGCTAATTAAACATCAAATTAGAAATCTGAATGCCATAGGAATATCCTAGGAGTTTTATTGCTGAAAAATCCATGTTAATTTTAGAGGATTTTTTTCCTTTTTCTCCGACACAAATAAAACCAAAAGGTTGTGGAGTTCAACAGGTTTATAATGAAAATAACAATTTTACATCATTATAATTTTTTAATATTCTTAATTATTAGATATGCTTAGAACGATCATTAACGAATATAACGTTGACGTACAAAGCTACATAGCGAACTATGACCTTAAAAGCTATTCTGAGGTCACTTTTCATCATTGTATGAATACTTATTTATGACGAATGTTCTGAAAAAAAAATTCTCTACTGAGAAACAATAGAATAATAAAGACATTTTATTTAATAATTTTGTCATTGAAATTGAAGATGTGGGGAAAAAATGGAGACCTGTAATCCTCGTAATGTTTAGCACAACATGCACTTGTCTCTAAACGCAATACAAAGCAATTACGTAATAAAGGTGGGAGCTTTGAGTGCTTTATTTTTGGTGCGGCCATGTAAAGCACCGCAAAGGTCAAGTTCGCAGACGAGTCTACCGAGACGGCCCGGCCAGCAGCGGTCGCGGCGCCGCGAATAGGTCGCCGCCCGTCGCCCGGGCTTCAATTTATAACTCCCACAACACTCATCTAACACCAGTTGTCGGTAGTTTGATCGCGGGAAAATGACAGACGATCGACAATTATCGGTGAGGGTCAGAACCGTCGATTATTAAAAGTTCATAAGTACAGTTAGGTTGACAATGTTGACGAAGAACACAATTCAATGAGATTTATACACATTACATGGTGCACCTGAAGATTTTAATTACAGGTTTTAGGGTGACAAATTCATATTTATTTATCTCCACAAAATAATAATAAAATAATACGCTTAGAAGCACCAAACAACAGCTTTTTTCTCAATAAAATTTCCAAACATATAAAGAAATGATTTTTAAAAATTCAAATGACTTTTAAAGTTGGTTTAAACGTAAATATTGAATAATAACAACAAAACGTGTCCTGAATTTCCTTTGTTTCTTCCAAGCCTACACTTTTTAAACCCAAGGTTCTAGCGAGAAGAGGAAATACAAAGTCATATAATTTTCCGTGTCATTAATAATGAAAATAGCGAGTGCAACAGCTGCAGCTCTGCGTGCCGATCCCTCACACGACCCATCACCCTGCATTCCTTCTGAAACATCTAATGACGTCTTCTGAGAACCGGGGTTTGTCATCCAACGTTTAATTACTTTAAAACCCTTGTCGGGCCTATTACCGCGATGAGTTTATTTCTAGATATGCGACGATCCTAATATTTTTAAATAGGGAATTTATCGTTATTTTGCTATATTGCATTCCCAGACATGCGTGTTGTTTAGAACATTGATGCCATTAATACATATAATAAAATAGTATAAGATAAACTGTAAAATATTGATGATAATATTTATGTTCAAAATGTTTTTAGAAAACAGAAAGACAATCCTAGAAGTTTTTCCAATTAAAGAGAAAAGTTTTGGAAAAAAATTGAATATTATCTGCATATCTAAATATGCAGTATAATATGTGTAATGAAGAAAGTCGGAGTCAAGCCAAATTCGAAACGCCAAAGTAAAAGATTTTTGACTTCGCGTTAACATCAGTCAAGTATTTGTTTAACTTTAAGTGTTCATTTAAGTAGATTCTAAAAATTACTTCTGTACGCAATGTATACGAGACATAGTTACAAAATTAAACATAACGGTTTAACAAAGGATCATATCACAATGTAACAGATGCTTTAATATTAAATTGAGAAAAAATATAACACGAAAACAGAATAGTTGATACAAATAATGTTGTAGGCAATTCACACTCGCTGTTACAATGCTGCCTATGTTTCAGGCAAGTCGCACGGCCGGAGCTACTCGCTGTTACATTGCTGGCTATATTGCAGGTAAAACGCACAGCCGGAGCTCCTCGCTGTTACATCGCTGCCCATGTTGCAGGCAAGCCGTAAATCCGGAGCTACTCGTTGTTACATCGCTGCCCATGCGGCAGGCAAGTCGCACAGCCGGAGCTACTCGCTTTAAATCCGCTGCCAATGTTGCAGGCAAGCCGTAAATCCGGAGCTACTCGTTGTTACATCGCTGCCCATGCGGCAGGCAAGTCGCACAGCCGGAGCTACTCGCTTTAAATCCGCTGCCAATGTTGCAGGCAAGCCGTAAATCCGGAGCTACTCGTTGTTACATCGCTGCCCATGCGGCAGGCAAGTCGCACAGCCGGAGCTACTCGCTGTAAATCCGCTGCCAATGTTGCAGGCAAGCCGTAAAGCCGGAGCTACTCGTTGTTACATCGCTGCCCATGCGGCAGGCAAGTCGCACAGCCGGAGCTACTCGCTGTTACATCGCTGCCCATGTTGCAGGCAAGTCGCACAGCCGGAGCTACTCGCTGTTACATCGCTGCCCATGTTGCAGGCAAGTCGCACAGCCGGAGCTACTCGCTGTTACATCGCTACCCATGTTGCAGGCAAGTCGCACACCCGGAGCTACTCCCCGTTACATCGCTACCCATGTTGCAGGCAAGTCGCACAGCCGGAGCTCCTCGCTGTTACATCGTTGCCCATGTTGCAGGCAAGTCGCACAGCCGGAGCTACTCGCTGTTACATCGCTGCCCATGTTGCAGACAAGTCGCACAGCCGGAGCTACTCGCTGTAACACCACTGCCCATGTTGCAGGCAAGTCGCACAGCCGGAGCTACTCCCCGTTACATCGCTACCCATGTTGCAGGCAAGTCGCACACCCGGAGCTACTCCCCGTTACATCGCTACCCATGTTGCAGGCAAGTCGCACAGCCGGAGCTCCTCGCTGTTACATCGTTGCCCATGTTGCAGGCAAGCCGTAAAGCCAGAGCTACTCGTTGTTACATCTTTGCCCATGTTGCAGGTAAGTCGCACAGCCGGAGCTACTCGCTGTAAAACCGCTGCCCATGTTGCAGACAAGTCGTACAGCCGGAGCTACTAGTTGTTACATCGCTGCCCATGCGGCAGGCAAGTCGCACGGCCGGAGCTACTCGCTGTTACATTGCTGGCTATATTGCAGGTAAAACGCACAGCCGGAGCTCCTCGCTGCTATATCGCTGCCCATGTTGCAGGCAAGTCGCACAGCCGGAGCTTCTCCACGTTACATCGCTGTCCATGTTGCAGGCAAGTCGCACAGCCGGAGCTACTCCCCGTTACATTGCTGCCCATGTGTTGCAGGCAAGTCGCACAGCCGGAGCTACTCGCTGTTCCGCCTGGGCCAGCAGTCGTCGCCGGGGGTGAAGGCGTTCGCGGAAACGGGGCGCTCGGAGCTGCTGGACGCCGCGGGCCCCGGCGTGTTCGACGAGTTCGTGGCCCCAGCGATACCATCGGGGGCGGGGCGGGCGGAGGCGCAGTTCTTCGTCGACGGCAACCACTCTAGGGTGAGATGTGATCAGGCCCTAATACATCAAAAATAGGACACACGATATAGCAATACTCTATGCAGATTAAAAGCGACTGCATAGGAAATATTCTACTGAAAAAATGCTAGATATTAGACAAAGTAAAACTCATTTAGATTAAGTTCTAAGGCAATACAAAGTTGAGGTAGAAATGCTTTAAAATCATAGTTAAATCGTACAATGAACGTAAATTTATTTGCATCTTTTTGTCTCTAATTGGCAACGTTCTGTGCGATTTAAATGGTTTGAGAGATTAAGCTTTGAAAACCATAAATTTTTGCCATTTTGTATTGTTAACCTGATAACCTTACAACCTAACCAGCCTAACATGTTGGTTGGTCCTAACTGTCTCAATAATACTACAAAGTGTGAAGCTAGCCATTCGTAAGTAGCTTAAAATTTATGTAAAATATACACCTTACACAGACCGACATAAGTTAATGAAGAGAACAGGAAGGATTTACTGTTTGATATGAGTTGCAAACAATGTCTTGAAAATACATTTCTAATCCAAACATAGCGAATCCACTTAAAGTGACTAACAAACATTTAAAGATATTATGAAAGACTAATTAATGTTGGAAGCTAAGTTTGTTTTACACGTTACAAGAAATAATATCTTGATACCTTTGAGAAGGTTATTCTGGGTTTTGAACCATAATTAATAATTCAAACATCTACTCAGGCCCGGATATCTTCATAACTTTAGTACTTGTTTTTAAGTCAAATCAAGCTCACTCTAAAGATAATTTTTAACTTTTAAGGATAATGACAGCGAGGAAAGAATTATTAGAGGCAAGACGATGCTAAATATCCATCTTTGAATTACTTCAAACTTCCCTTTAATGAAATATACTTTCTCATTTAGAGATTATTTTTGTTATAAGCTGTAAATTAAGTAAAGTTTCATAATAAATGGGTAACTGTTAGTAAAAAAAATCATAAAGTAAATATAGCAAGGTTATTATTAACGATTTTTAGGAATATGGCTTGGTAGGAGTATTATTAACCTTGTTTACGATTCAACTGGGTCATTGGGTTATTTATTGATCTAATAACAAGTTAGCTCAGATAATTTTAGCAATCTATACCTAATGGCTGGCGAGCGATAGTACAGGGCCTACTCTCCCATTTTTTTCTCCGATAATTTACCCAATATTGTAGAGGATATTAAATCTCGTGCATTTACCTTACAAGCAGGTTCCAACAAAATTTATTAAAAACACCATGTTTACGAAGACCGCATGGTTAAGTAATTTATCATTTAAGTAATTTTAACCTCTAACGTCCAAACTTCAAACTTGGGACATGAGTGACCACTATTAAGACATATTTTCTATAAAAGAATCAAATTTCTACTTTGTACCATTTATAAATGGCGGCTGTTATTTATTTCTAAAGCTAAATATCTTAAAACCCATAAATTTTATAATCAAACTAGTTGATGGTAACCCGCTTTGCTGGTTAAAAAATCTTATGAAGACTTAAATTGTAGCTCCGAAAGATATGATTTGGCATTATATGAAAGAATTATAATGTCTAATATGTTTTGTAAAAATGTTATATATTTTTATGTTCCTCCATTCAAATTGAGAAAATAGCGTTGCGCTATTTTATTTCTTTTGAAAACTTCTTTAAAATGAGGGGTCACTAAAAAAAGGTTGCTATGTGAAAAAATTAAGTTACCCCCTTCCGCCTACTCTGTTAGGGGGGTGAAAAAAAGTGTTGACGTCGAAAATCCCGGAACCTTTGGTAACAATCAATGCCACAAACAAACTTTTGTTATCTATTTCGGTTTAAAAAATACAGATTTGCTTCCTTACTTAATTTACACATTGTATACAGTGTTTAAAAAAAGTCCGCCAGTCCGCCCCCCTCTTTAATTTTTTTTATTGTTAAAACAAATAATTCACTTTTGGGGAATTATTATAACTTAACCCAAATCATTTTTGACGTTACCAAAAATTTTCAGTGTGTCCCAAAAAATGGGGAATTTTGGGGGCAACTCAAACTTTTCTTATGTAAATCTCTTTTAAGTGACGCTTTTTATGTTTTAAAGAGCTCTTTAAAATGAGGGGTCACTCAAAAGAGGGTCACATTAGTGAAGTTTAGGTTGCCCCAAAAATCCCACATTTTTGTGGGACACTCTAAGTTTTAAATATCACTAAAAGACACAGATCTTTTTTCATTTAACAGCGTTTGTTCATGATTCATTTAAGTTTTTAAGTTACCAAAGGGAAAATTAAAACTCCAAAAGTCTTGGACGCCAGGTTTCAAGAAGGAGTTGTATTCAAAACTTTGACAAACTGCCAATTTCGATAGAAACACGTTAAAGACTTCCAAACTCCAACATTCGCCTATTCTTTTAAAGCTCTTTAAAATGAGGGTTCACTCAAAAGGGGTTTGCATTCGAAAATTTTAGTGTCCCCAAAATCTCTCATTTTTGGGAGACACTCACAATTATTGGTAACATAAAAAATAATTCGGGTTATGTTAGCATCATTTCCCAAAGGTTAATTGTTTGTCTTAACGAAAAAAAGCATTAAAGAGGGGGACGGACTTTTTTACGCACTGTACATGGCTGTTAACCTTGGGGGAATTGGGTAAATCTCTATATCTTGCTTATTTCTCAATGTACTTTAGTAAAACTTGCTTTGTGGCGTCATATAGATGAGATCTAATGTATATTGGCCTTAAATCCCCGATATTTCCATTTTCGTGGCAGCAAACCTGCATACTCATTCACAATGTTATCCTGAAGGGAAATAAAAAAATCTATATCTTCCTTCTTTATTTACATATTTCTCTAAAAAAAACTTGGTATATGGCTTCTTCTAGATCCGATCTGATAAATATAGAATTGAAACATCCCAGTTTTAACATACCTGTTGCAGCAAACCTGCACACTTATTCCCTATGTTATTCTTATGGAGCTTACAAAAAACATTTCATATCTCGCTATGTTGGATTTAAAAATGTTTACTTGCATTTAAAATTCGCTGAGTATGCATGCCTGCTGCAACGGGGGTATTTTAAGTTTAATCCGCATTTGTGCGTTGGTTTGAGACTGTCCTGTTTACGAGTGCGTCTGTTTCCAGGTGTCGCTGATGTCGAGGATCGTCCCCTCGCCAGACTGGTTCATCGGCATCGACTCCTTCGACCTGTGCGTGGACGGCAACTGGCTGGACACCATCACCATCGAGGTACTGGCTTACAACATGAAAAGTGTCAAAAGTATACTAACTGTAGAACCATACATCTTGTCCGATTGTGTGATTGTTTATACGCATTAAAAAATTTACATTCAGTAGGTGTTTAACTAATGTTAGACTATATCAAGTACGTACATTACATGTAGCCTACTTCAATTTAAAGCATTATGAGAGAGGACCTAGAGACGCGGTGTGCCAAAGAGCGCTAATAACAGATTAAACTATAGTTGGCGGCACTAATGTGCAAGAGTCGTAACATTAGTTGCATGTTTTATCAGCGGAGAGCCCACTCGGCAGCCCCGGCACGTCCCGCAACACAACAGCTACAAATCACCACCAGCTAATGCGTCCGACTCCAACACTTATTTAGCTCCGTTTTACAACCACTAATGGAGAAAAAAGTGTTTCATAGTTTTCAGTCTGAATAAACATTTCTAATAACACTGCACTAATTGAAATGTAAAACAAATAATTGAAAGAATAAATGAAACGGTATGGAGATATCATTTCTCATTTTGTTATCAATCGATTTTAAGATGTCTTGAAAGTGCAAACCGTATGTTGGTCTGGATTCTTTCAAATTACGTATTAGCAAGGAAATATTGTCAAACCCATCATTGAACATGATGCATTTTCACTTGAAATTTATAATATATGATTGCTCAGTTATTTTACATGACCCATACATTACCGTCTTGAATTTGCTTAAAATAAAAATATTGAGTACAAATACAGAGTTTTAACCAATCTGAACGGTTGAACATTATTTCAACAAAAAGTCTTTATGTCAGGTATTAACATACTTTATCATTTTGATTGTATTAAGATAGTCATAAGAAAACTGCTTTGTTGAGTAACAGTTTTCTAGCCTTCCATGGGAACTTACTTGGATGTAAGAAGATCTTTATTGTGAATTCAATGCCACATACCGGATCTCAAAACACATATTGTAAAAAAACTTGGTGTATTGCATTAAAAGTTTTTGTGGGATAAAAAATAAATAATAAAGGGGTTTTTTAAATAAACTCGCTCTAAGTTTTAATTTAAGGTGAGTTCCTAAATTTGTTTAATACCAAGCCCAGTCCACCAAGACAGTTTTGGTCATAAAGAAATTTATTTTGACAATTTTCTATTCGTGTTATGCTATTTTAGGTCCGTCATATAGGCTACAGGGTTTTTCAAATTGATAACTAGTATGGAGATAATTTCAAGCAAACTTTTCATCTTTAAAAAATGCTTTTCAGTAAAAAAAATCTTGTTCTGTATTTTTCATTAGAAATTTATATCTGATACCTTAATATTAGGGCATGAAAAATAAAAACCTTACAACGCCGTTATTTCGTTTAAAATGAACCTTTCAAAGTCTGGTTACCAACACTGTATCCTACTAATGAAGACCTTTAATTTGGTTTACTTGTCAATCTATTTTTATATTTGAGAATGTCCTCTTATCCCTTGTGGGCCGTCCCATGGAGGGGTAAGGAGATTATTAATTCAAAAGATAGATTGTCATGATAAACACTGATTTTAGGATTTTCACTGCGTAGTCTGCATAAATGAATAATATTTTGCAGTTCCGGAACATTATTGCACTGTATAGTTAATGAAATACTAAGTGTTGACTTGCCTTATGAATCTTGATCTCAGATACTGTTAAAAAGTATGAAGAAATATGTTTTGGTCAAGAATTCTTCCATTAAATCATTTAAATTGTATTATTTGTTGAACATTTGAACTATTTGTCATTAGTGTTCCACATTTGTACTCAATCAAGTTGAAAAATTATTTAGGCTGTACAATTTAACTAAAAAAGAAGGAACTTTTTGGTGAAGTAAGACTTTTAATGTTGATGTAAATAAGGTTAAGATTCTTTAGTTTGAGCGGACCCCTATCAAACCTTAGATTAAGT
This sequence comes from Flexamia atlantica, assembly GCA_035578135.1. NCBI lineage: Eukaryota > Metazoa > Arthropoda > Insecta > Hemiptera > Cicadellidae > Flexamia > Flexamia atlantica. The sequence continues at coordinate 174,074,837 of JAQJVK010000001.1, forward strand.
GCAAACAAAACGGACTGCATACATTTCCATGCACCCCATTTTTCTTATCAGGAGATGGGTAAGCTATTTTCATCAACTAATTGCGATTCCTGTCCACTTTACCAGCAAGCGACACCCGGATACTTGTCAGTAGCAGTGTTCTTGACAGCGGTACAGCGGGAGTGGGGTCAACAGGTTGGTGGGTCGAGATATATTCGGGTCAGGTTTGTGAGGGGACATTCAGCCACTCTACTCGGGACTCCACACTCACACTCACACACGACTTGGTGCTTGAATACCAATAAGGGTCACTGTCGATATTCTCCTCCACAGCGCTTCAGCGAAACATATCTCATCCAAATCATGAATACGTACTGTAATAACCCGAACGTCTACATTAATGTTTACGGTTTTAGTGGTTTTACAAACCTGTAAATAACAATTATGGAAATCATTTCCTTGCACAGAGTGTTCATATAGTTATTAATTTTCTTAACGACCTTAATTCATTATATAATTTTAGTTAGTAATTCATTAGGTCTGTAGTCGAAGCAAGACATAAGCTAGCAATATTTTTTAGCTTTGATATTAAACCAATTTATTTCTTATTTTACTTACTGTAACCACGCTTATTTACCCAATTTTTGTATCGCAGATATTTGCAAAAACACAGTTTTTGTTGACGTCATAAAACAATGTCTTGAAAAACCAGTTGCGATCATTATTATGATTATAAAAACATTTATTATTATTATGGTTGATTATTATTATAGTTAATAAACTAATAATTAATAATAAAATTACTAAATAATAATTGTAATTTAATAAAAATAACATTTAAATAGTTAATAATTATTTAATAAACATACTGAACAGGGAGAAACCCCAATTAAGAGATGTGTAACCATTATAAACCCAAGCGAACACAGTATGATTTGTTTAATTTATTTGTCTTTAATGCAGTACATTATTTTCTTCCTTTTATAAGGAGTAGTTATTTTTATTCCGAAACACGAATAGCAGCTCTAATTCTGATTATATACATTTAAGTTTGTGTACTATGGTTGCCTTTGTCATAAAAGATACAAACAAACAAGTAACAGTGATCATCGAAATACACTGAAAATCGAAATCACATCGAAAATCACTGAAATATACAGACTTGGTGTGAATGGACAGTGTTGAAATTCAACACGTCCTTGTAGTGAATATCAACGAGCCTCTCTATATGCAGCGGCCGGCGGATTATGCGTGTCATGCTGAAAGGCTTACCGTGTCGCAGGTCGATCCGCTGGACGCAGGGACGGATAATGGATTCACGTTCACCGCCCCCAACTGGGCGACGGCGCCTCAGGGCGTCATCTACCGCATCACCAGCCGCTACCCCTCGCACCCCGCGGGCTCCTTCTACTACCCCTACCTCAAGCGGCTGCCCCCCATCGCCACCTTCCAGTTCATCAAGGTGAGCGGCTAAGTTACTTCGTTAGCACGTGTAGTATTTGACGACTGGTACATATCAAAAACCGAAGAGGAGCGAGGAGGTCGAGTAAATGTTACATGGCTCCTTCTGCAACAAACCATAGAGAGTGTGTTAGTGGATTTAAACCAAAAACTGAAATCCAAGGTATACAGACTGCAAGTCTACAAATATACAAGATGTTTTATACTATGTTGAACACAAACGGAATATCTGTACATATATTCAAAATACATTTTATAAACGTTTCAACTACCACAGATCAATAGTGCGCCATGTTGCGGTTGCGTATTAGTGATTTTTTATGCTAGAATGGCTAAAAACCAGGGACAGCTGGTTATGAAAACCAGGGCCTCTGGGATATGATATTCTACTACAACGTATGAGCAACATGAGGCTTAAAATCATGAATGAATGGATGGGCGGACGGATGGATGGATGGATGGATGGATGGATGAATGAATGAATAAAATAAAGCTTCATAAATCACAAAACATGTACAGTTTTTTTCCTATGTTAATCAATTTTTAACAACTACAGTACATACCCAAAAAACCAAAAATAAACACAATAAACAAATACTATTAAAACTTAATCACGATTTGTTAATTAAATTAACTTAAAACTGCAGTATATAGAAAAAAATATGATAAACACAAACCAAACACTGTTCAAAAAAATATTCCTTTGCATTAACATTATTAAAAAATAAAAATAAAATTATATTTAAAATAAGATATAATGATATCACACCCACTTTGTTAATTACATCAAATACAATAAACTAACATAATCAATAGGACATATGATCAATGTCTTCTTGAGTTGATAACCAGGTTTTTAAGGGCCTAAAATACACAGAATAGGAATTTTTTAACTATAACATTATATTATATGGTTGTGAATAAGGCGTGCGTTGAAATTTAAAACCTGTTTGTCATTAATATTTAATTATATTTATTCGACTTTCTTCTGAGAATTATGATCATTTGGGTATATTCCTCACAGACAAGAGAGTATGAGCTGAACGAGGTATTTCACCACGCGGAAGACGACAAGAGGTACGAGCTGATGAAGCTGGACACTCCGAACACCATCAACGTGCTGAACAACAACGAGGACGTGCAGCTGGAGATGGAGGCCGAGCGGCGGGAGCAGGAGCTGAGGCTGCAGCAGCGACTGGCCACACAGTACGTAGCTTAGACTGTAGTCATAGTAAGCAATAGCAGCAACAACGTTTTGAACAACAACGAGGACGTGCAGCTGGAGATGGAGGCCGAGCGGCGGGAGCAGGAGCTGAGGCTGCAGCAGCGACTGGCCACACAGTACGTAGCTTAGACTGTAGTCATAGTAAGCAATAGCAGCAACAACGTGCTGAACAACAACGAGGACGTGCAGTTGGAGATGGAGGCCGAGCGGCGGGAGCAGGAGCTGAGGCTGCAGCAGTGACTGGCCACACAGTACGTAGCTTAGACTGTAGTCATAGTAAGCAATAGCAGCAACAACGTGCTGAACAACAACGAGGACGTGCAGCTGGAGATAGAGGCCGAGCGGCGGGAGCAGGAGCTGAGGCTGCAGCAGCGACTGGCCACACAGTACGTAGCTTAGACTGTAGTCATAGTAAGCAATAGCAGCAACAACGTGTTGAACAACAACGAGGACGTGCAGCTGGAGATGGAGGCCGAGCGGCGGGAGCAGGAGCTGAGGCTGCAGCAGCGACTGGCCACACAGTACGTAGCTTAGACTGTAGTCATAGTAAGCAATAGCAGCAACAACGTGTTGAACAACAACGAGGACGTGCAGCTGGAGATGGAGGCCGAGCGGCGGGAGCAGGAGCTGAGGCTGCAGCAGCGACTGGCAACACAGTACGTAGCTTAGACTGTAGTCATAGTAAGCAATAGCAGCAACAACGTGCTGAACAACAACGAGGACGTGCAGCTGGAGATGGAGGCCAAGCGGCGAGAGCAGGAGCTGAGGCTGCAGCAGCGACTGGCCACACAGTACGTAGCTTAGACTGTAGTCATAGTAAGCAATAGCAGCAACAACGTGCTGAACAACAACGAGGACGTGCAGTTGGAGATGGAGGCCGAGCGGCGGGAGCAGGAGCTGAGGCTGCAGCAGCGACTGGCCACACAGTACGTAGCTTAGACTGTAGTCATAGTAAGCAATAGCAGCAACAACGTGCTGAACAACAACGAGGACGTGCAGTTGGAGATGGAGGCCGAGCGGCGGGAGCAGGAACTGAGGCTGCAGCAGCGACTGGCCACACAGTACGTAGCTTAGACTGTAGTCATAGTAAGCAATAGCAGCAACAACATGCTGAACAACAACGAGGACGTGCAGCTGGAGATGGAGGCCGAGCGGCGGGAGCAGGAGCTGAGGCTGCAGCAAATACGTAAAGATCTGTAGACATTTTCAGCAGTCTTGGCGTCTTGCTTTTAAAGCAAGATATGCAGATAAAACCATACAAAGCATGATCAGAGGCTTATTCAGCCTTACAGAACGGTGGTGATATGTATAAAAGTAATTTAAAGAGAATTATAAACGTCATTAACGACGCTAGTATCAACTGCAGGAGGTGATTGAGATAAAGATGATTATTAACATATGGAGAGCAGTCCTATCGATTATAGCATATGGGTTGCAGTACTATCGATCACTACTAATCGAGCAGTACTGCAGTACTCTCAACTTTTATTATCCAAGTCCTATTTTTAATCGACTCTCATTATGAACTTTGAGGTGAACAACATAAAACTTGCATTAATCGTTCATTGTAGATTACTTATTACAAAGTCAGAAAATAGATTAATCACTCGAAACGCTAAAAACTAAATTTAAGATATTCAATATTTGTATACCTTGAATAATACTCCTTACTGTGGAATACTATCATACTACATAGGAATATTATTACTATTAATTGATTAAGCTGTATGAATAAAAAGGTTTAAATTATTAAAATGGATGTGCAGTATACAGGGTGTCCCATAAGTAAAGTGTCAAACTTCGGGAATAGGTTATATGGGTCAAAATAAAGATAAAATGAAGAATACAATTTTTTCCAAAAACGCTTTGTTTACCAGATATCCGCAATTTTGTATTTTAAACAAAATATTTTTTATCTCCCAAGTTTTTGAATCGATTTTTTTGAAACTCGGTAAGCACCTGTATTAGTGAGGTGGCTTAGCGAAATTACCGTTATCTGGCGGATAAAAGCATCAAATTTGGTGTGAAGGTACCTTATGGTGTACTAATAAACTTTAACTTAGGAGCCCTGTTGAATTTTTGAAAATTTCCACACCCGGCACCAAAATCCGAATGTGATATGTAAAATAACAATTAACATGGGATCATTTTAAAAAAAAGTTACTGAAGTTCATTTTTTACATGTATTTTTTTAGATATTGACTTGGAAACAACGCCTATCGTTGTTTAGTGGTTAATCCTTTATTTTGACAGGATAATAATTTTCGGCCGCCATCTTGGATCCGCCATTTTGGATATCAACTCAATTTTTTAAAATGTAAAGGTGGTTTGGTGACGCATAATTTTAAACTAGATTTTCACGCTGATTACAATGCTGAAATCCGTTTTTGAAAATATGCATTCTTTAAAAAGATATACTGAAATAAAAATTGATCCCTATACATTTCTTATGGGCGTTTCATATTTTTAGCATTTTTTAAAATTATTACGTAAAGATCTTCTATCTCTCATTATAATTAAGACATGTACTTAGTTTCAGTCTTAGAATACTCAGTAGAATAGCGGCTCTCATTTGAAATATTAATCATCAAATTCGGACGAGTGACAGATGAGCTATAAGGAATAATATGAACTTATAAAAAATTTTCGGTATTTGTTTTTTAATCAATTATCTATATCTCCGGTTTTAAATAAGGTATTAAGTTTTTTTTGGTCTTAAATCACTCAGTAAACCATCAGCTTTCAAGTGAGCTAACTCTCAATAAAATCAGATTAAAGTTTAAGTGACTCATGAGCTTTCACTCAACATAAATTCGTTTTACTTTCACAATTTTACAGTTCTTGAAGGATTTCTCTAGTTCCAAAGAAGACTCAAAAATCTTAAAGGTCTTAATTGACTCTGTAGATTATTGGCTTTCATCTGAGTCATAAATTATTTTAATAGATTGCGTTTCAGGTGAGATGTGGTCCAAAAACACGCATAACATTTTTGTTCATATAAAGACTGTTATCTTCATTTCTAGGACAGGTATAAAGTTCTAAATGCTTTTAAAATACTCAATAAAATATCAGCTTTATTTTGAGACTATGATAATTTAATTTGGACAAGTTCGTGGTGAGATATAAACCACTATTAAGCGTGAAATTTAAAAATAACTAATCTTTATGTCGTAATGAGCCTTAAAATCCATTAAACACTTAACCAAATTTACGTATCAATATATCAAACAAAAGCCAAAGTATCACTGCGTATTTCAGGACCAAAATTATTTAAATACCTAATTTGGAACCCGAGATACAAATTAAAAACGAATTTCCAAAAAATTTACTTTTAAGTTTCATTGAGGCTCATAGCTCATCTGATACTTGTCCGATGTTGATAATTAATATCTCAAATGAAAGCTGCCATTTCACTAAACATTTAAAAGACTAAAACTATCTGCATATATTAATTATAATGAGAGATATAAGAAAAATAATAAAAAATGCTAAAATATGTCAGAAAACGCCCATAAGAAATGTATGGGGATAAATTTTTATTTGAATATATCTTTTTAACGTATGCATATTTTCAAAAACGGATTTCAGCATTGTAATCAGCGTGAAAATATAGTCTGTAATGATGTGTCACAACGCCATCTTTACGTTCAAAAAAATTGACATGATATCCAATATGGCGGATCCAAGATGGCGGCTAAAAATTAATACCCAATCAGATTGAAGTATTTACTACTCAGCAAGTAAGGCGGTGGTTCCAAATCGATTTATTGGGAGATATTAGCTTGGATACACATAAATAAAATTTTTTCAATATATATTTCTGTATTTGTCGGCCATTTTGGATTATGGTGCCGTGTATGGAAATGCTTAAAAATTCGTGAGGGCTCCTAAGCTGAAATTGATTAGTATACCCTAAGGTACCTTCATGCCAAATTTGGTGCTTTTATCCACCTGGTAATGGTGTTCTTAAAATACAGCCCTAAGCAACCGGACTATATCTAGTCAAGGTTAGTTTATGAAAAAATAATGAGCATGATTAAATAATAAATTTCAAAATGGCGGCCGTTTAAAATCTTAAAGTTGAAATAACGAAAAAACGGTACGTTTTACAAAAAATATAAAGGATAACAATTTTTAGAAAATGTTATTTCCCATCTAATGACACCAAATTTATGAAAATCGGTTAATTAACAACTGAGTTATGATCGTATTTAGCTTGTGAGGCAGCATTTTTTGAAGCAAAATAGTCCATTGGTGCGCTGAGCCATGCGATAATTCGACTATAACTCAGTTGTTTGTTAATGGATTTTCATAATTTTGGTATCGTTGGAATTGAAATAAAACTTTCTAAATATTATTGTTCTTTATATTTTTTTAATGTACCATTTTTTCGGTATTTCAATTTAAAGATTTTAAACGGCCGCCATTTTAAAATTTCGATCATGCTGATTATTTTTTTAAAACTAACCTTGACTAGATACAGGTGCATACCGAGTTTCAAAACAATCGATTCAGAAACTTGGGAGATAAAAAATGTTTTGTTAAAAATACAATGCGTTTTTGGAAAAAATTGTATTCTTCATTTTATCTTTATTTTGACCTATATAACCTATTTCCAAAGTTTGGCACTTTACTTATGGGGCACCCTGTATTTTAGCGAATTTCCCCTATTGGGAAGAAGCTATTACCGTAGGTCTCATGGTAAGACCTAACTAAGCCCGAGACCATGATAACTTTTCGTTTTGGGGCCACCAGAAGCAAAAAACACCATTCGTTCGAATAATATATATATATATAGGTGTGTGTGTGTGTGTGTGTGTGTGTGTGTGTGTGTGTGTGTGTGTCTGTCAGCACGATAGCGGCCGTAAATATGGTCCGATCTTAATGAAATTTGGTACAGACATGATAAGTGGTAATCAATTGGACGAGTTCGTAAACCAGCCCGATCGGACCACCAGGAGGGGGAGGTAAAGGGGAATAAACCCCCCCAAAAATGGGTTTTTTGAGTTTTTCACGTAGAAAAATAGAACTAATCAATTTTTGGCTTGCACCATTGAATTCAGCTCGAAAAAACAAACAATTTTGCATTTTGTTTTTGCTCTATGTCCATTGATAACCAAGATATTGAAAGTGGTAAACACAGTACGTTGTCCCAATGTTAACCTTATGGGAAATAAGTCAAATTCTATATTTCGCTTATTACTCATCATATTGTAATAAAACTTGTTTTCTGGCTTCATATAAATTAGATTTAATGTATTTTCGTCTAAAATCCCCGAAGTTTCTATTTTTGCGGCAGCAGACCTGCATACTCATTCCCCCTGTTATCCTTACGGGAAATAGAATAAATGCTATATTTTCCTTATTTTTTTACATATCTTGGTAAAACTTGGTGTATGGCTTCTTCTAGTTCAGATCTACTAAATATTCAATTAAAACTACCCAGTTTTAACGGACCTGTTGCAGCAAACCCAATATACTCTTTCTCCATGTTATTCTTATGGAGCTTACAAAAACATGTCAAATCTCGCTACATTGGATTGAAATGTGTTCTTTTGAATTTGAAATTCGCTGAGTTTGCAGGTCCGCTGCAACGGGGGTATTTATTATTTAATTTATCCTTATTTTTATAAGGATAACTGTTTTTTGCCATTTATAGGGTTAACTGGTCTGACTGTTCTATTTATGTGTCACCCAAAACTATTACTATTAGATATATTTTTGGTAAAATAATAAATGAATCATTATATTACCTTTAACTCCGCGTCTATAATTTTTAATTTAAAGTTTTCTCACGAATTTAGGTCTATATAGTAAATTATATTTAATATTGTTACATTCCTTCCTATAAATAAATAATTAAGTCGTCTATCTTCTCAAAATATACATGTGTAATTAAATGAACAATATTGTGTACTATTTCATAGCTTATATTATACGTAAACTTCAAACCTAATAGTTGCATTTGTGTCAGAAATACTATCGCCCGAACGAATGCCTTCATTAGACACGCTAGAAAGAATAGAAGGAGAGGATTTAGACGGAAACAAAGGTATTTTAAGAGAGAGAAGTTGGTTTTTATCGCCTTCATTAACGGCGTGCTGTGCTCTGTGCCAAACTAACATCTAAGTATCACTATCAGAGACGTAACTTTTTAGATTTAGCTAAATAATAATCATTTTACAAAGTACTGTTTCATTGTGTCCCTTTAAACTAACAGTAATATTTATGATTTTAAGACTATTGTTCTTTATATTTATTCCACATAACCAGCAAACCCACTTAACCAAACTTTTACACCGCATTTGGCCCGCTGCTCAGTTTTGAAGCTAACGTATTTAATAAATGATTGCTAACATAACCATTAGTGTAATTCGAAAACAAACTTTTATCTTGTTTGAGAAATTCTGAAACAGTTTCCTTTTCATGCCATTCGTGTTGTGTATTATCTAAATAAACATACTACATAAGCAATGGTTTAACCTTGTTGTTAGCACATTTATTTACGAGTGAATAAATTTGAACATTTAACCTTATTTTCAAAATAATTGTGAACTAAGAATATACTGTATATTATATACCGGGTGTCTCACCTAACGTGAACCAATAGCTAACTTTTTTAGCGAATTTCCCCTATAGGGAAGAAGCTGTTACCGTAGTACTCATGGTAAGACCTAAGCCCGAGTCCATGATAACTTTTCGTTTTGGGGCCCCCAGTAGCAAAAACACTATTCTTTCATTTTCATAAATATATATATATATATATATATATATATATATATATGTGTGTGTGTGTGTGTGTGTGTGTGTGTGTGTGTGTGTGTGTGTGTGTGTGTGTGTGTGTGTGTGTGTGTGTGTGTGTGTGTGTGTGTGTGTGAGTGTGTGTGTGTGTGTGTGTGTGTGTGTGTGTGTGTGTGTGTGTGTGTGTGTGTGTGTGTGTGTGTGTGTGTGTGTGTGTGTGTGTGTGTGTCTTTAAGCACGATAACTCGCGTGAAAATGGTCCAATCTTAATGAAATTTGGCATGGATGTGTAAAGTAGTAATTATTCGGACGAGTTCGTAATCCAGCCCAATCGGACTAACGGAAGGGGGGGTAAAGGGGGGTGAACCCCGCCAAAAATGGGTTTTTTGAGTTTTTTACATATAAAAATAAAAATAATCCAATTTTTGTCGGCACCATTGAATTTAGCTCAAACAAAACAAACAATTTAGTAATTTGAATCACTACTCTATGTCCATTAGTTACCGAGATATTGACACAATACGTTGCCCCAATGACAACCTTATGGGAAATAAGTAAAATTCTATATCTCGCTTATTTCTCAAAATATCCTGATAAAACTTGGTAAATGGCTTCTCCTAGTTCAGACCTACTAAATATTGAATTAAAACTACCCAGTTTTAATATACCCGTAGCAGCAAACCTGCATACTCATTCCCCATGTTATTCCTATGGAGCTTACAAAAACATGTCAAATCTCGCTATGTTGGATTGAAATATGTTGTTTTGCACTGGAAATTCGCTGAGTATGCAGGTTTGCTGCAACGGGGGTATTATTATAAATCTGACAAAGAACTTCTTATGGGGGACTTCCCTTAATTATTAAAGCTGCATTTTGGAATTACGTCAAAATTTAAAAATATCGCCGCCATTTTCCAATATGGCGGACAACTTTGATATTTCTTATGGAACACCCTGTATTTTATGGCGTTTTTGGATTTTATATTTAATTTTAGTAACTTTTTATTCTTTATCATTTTTTCCTAAACCCAATGGTTAAGGAGATACAAGCAGTTTAAGTTTGATTTTTCCCATTTAAAATGCATTGGAAAATCGTTGGTAGTCCGTATATCGAAAACGATTGGGTTTAATAATACATACCAAAGAAGAAAAGTGTCTTAAAATGTGAGTTAAGTTGAGATTTAATCATAAAATAATTTTTAGTTGAGATTCGCTCATAGAAATGTATTATTTTGGATATGCTTTTACTCCATAAGAAATACATGGGATGGCACAGATAAATGGACACAATGCTTTTTAAATGGGAGAACATCAAACTTTAACTGCTCATATCTCTTGAACCAATGGGTTTAGAAACAAATTTCAAAAAATAAAAAGTTCCTCAAATCAAGCGTTAAATTAAAAAAACGCCATAAAATACAGGGTGTTCCATAAGAAAAATCAAAGTTGTCCGCCATATTGGAAAATGGCGGCCATAATTTCGATGTGACTCAAAAAATCAGCTTTAAAAATAAAGGGAAGTCCCCCATAAGAAGTTCTTTGTCAGATTTATAATAAAAAAGTTAGCTATTGGTTCACTTTAGGTGAGACACCCGGTATATTCTTAAAATTGCTAAGATGATGTAGAATGTTAAGCATGGACGTATTTGTATGATGCGATTTGCATGCACAAACGTTATTTAGATTTCGGAACAGATAATCCCTTCCATTGACAGGTTAATATATTACGCTCCCAGAAAAATAATATTCGCTTATGAATTCGATATTATTGATGACGCTGCAGGTTGCCCGTGTCGGCGACGCCGCCCGCGCCGCTGCCGCCCGGGGTGGTGCCCTCGGGCGACAAGGGCGCCCTGCTCAACAGCATCGTCGAGACATACCACAACAGAGAGGTCCACAAGCCCAGGAAGGGCCGCAAATACAGTGAGTGGGACCTCTACAAGCATGGTGTGTGTTGTTTTCGCTTCATTTTTGGTTTAATTAGTTTATGTTCTTAAAACTAATTTTGTATTTGTGATGATAGTTGTACTTTTTTGTATGTAGCCAATTATATTAAAGGTTTTAAGGTGATTTTCATGTCTTAATTGTAAATCGAACATCTATCACTGTATTTAGCTTCTTTTCTTTACGGTATTCAATAAAACGTAGAATTTTTGTTTGCTTTATTGGTATGCCTAACATTCGCCTATGTTTTACTGAAATAAATCTAAAATAGGTTTATATAGGGTGTTATTTTTAATGCAACCCAAAACTTTATTTTGACAGTGAATGATTATTACCCCCCCAGATCCCCGTAATAGACGCCACCATATTATTTTCTTTGGGGATACGTAAAAAGTAAGGCCTACGAAAACAATTTGTGTAAAAACACATATCTTTCATTTTCTTGACTGCTTATGATTTTAATTTAATTTCAAACATATGATTTATTTTGTCATTTGTTTTTACAAATGATAAATAAAAACATTATACAGTACACTAATATCGAAAAACATGTCTTATTACATTTATTTTTTATGTAACATGTCTTATTTTTTACTCTTATTTTACATTTTAATTTCATTTTACATTGAGTAATTAAACATTTTTGGTCCTTCGAGCCGGATTCGAGCACCTCAAAACAAATATAACAAATCTAATGCAAGAAATTTAAAAGAGGTACTTTGCAACACGTGTTCGGGAATTTGATGGAGAGAGCACAACTTCATACAAATGCCAATAGCACATTGTTTGAACACATAATCTAAACTAAACGTGATCAAACTTAAATAATAGGTTGTATAGAATGTTAAGATTAACAAAACAATGCTAATTTCATATTTATATGTGCATTATTCAATCTTAAAAATGGGTTGCGTTAAAAAAACACCTTGTATGTTCACTCCCGTTTAAAAAACACCCTGAATTGAGACTTTTATGATTGTGTTTAACGTGTAAAAGTATAAACCTCAACAAAATAGAGGCTTTAAGTACTTTCGGAAACAAATAAACTCCATAGTCTTTCCCTATGAAATTTACGAAGCTTACTAGTTTAAGGTCTTATATGGTCTAACAAATTCTGTTCAATTTCAGAAGGAAATGATAAGTATTTCTATTTTTGCACGTAAATTTATTCATAGTGGCACACAGGTTTTAAACACGATATGTTTGTGGTAGGAGGGTCTAGAGACTGCAGAGTGGGCGAGTGGGGCGAGTGGGGCGCCTGCAGCAAGTCGTGCGGGGTGGGCGAGATGGCGCGGCGAAGGGAGGTGGTCAAGCACGCGCGCCGGGGAGGCAAGGCCTGTCCGCCGCTGCTGGAGACCAAGTGGTGCGGCAGCGCGCAGGACTGCCACTACACCGACTGGTAGGACTGCTGACTGCTGACGCGGGAATGTTGGTACTATCGGACCCGGGGCCGGGGGCCCGGGCGCACCGCACTCCATAGTCGCTGTATTATACACTGAGCCACTGAGGCCACTGCCATGCTCATTCCTTAGGTTTACCCGACGTAAGACCTGTTTTGTAACTTGAGAAGTGCACTTCGTCCGAGCCTGGTTTTCGGCGGAAGATGACTGTGTGTTTTTGAGTCATATCTCTAAGGCGAGATAAATGTTTGGCATTTTAAGAACGACGATGTATTTTGAGATAACTACTTCGTATCTGTTCAAAACAGCACTATATTACTTAAAAAAGTTGTATTTATGAAAACCAGGCTTTTACGAAATACACATAATATGTTTCAACGAGGTATCACGATATTATGTTATATGTTTGTAAGACTTTTTAGGGTAAAGGAGTTAGAATAATTGTTTTCTTTAAGATCAGAACTATCTCTGTCGCCGCAAAGGTCATTATAGAGTTAAATAGCTCAGGGTTAAAAACTAAAACCGGAATTAACTGGAAGTTAGATTAGTTCATAGTTTTGATCACCCTTAAAATAAATTTGTACGTTATGATGCCACTAAATTGCGATTTAATGACAAATCGGTGCATTTCTTAAGAAAAATTTTAGATTAAAGAAAATTCTATCCAACATATTACTTAGGTAGAAGTACAATGAATATTACTTAGGTTTTTAAGACTAACGTGTAAATATGATGTTATAAGTGAGTGGTTTTTTAGCCATCTTTATTGTATGTAATATTTTTTAGGAAAAGTAAGATCTATTTTGGTATGGAGGTAAATTTCTACATCCTTATGTAAATACTTGTTTACCTATTTATGTAAGCTGTAAACAAAGTATTGTGTTTTCTACGAAAACGCAATTTTAATTTTGCTTTTACTAGTTCTTGGGAAAAGTATATCTCAACAATTATCATATCACTTTTGGAACACCCAAGTAAATAATGCCATCCAGAAGCTTTAAGGTATTTTTATTCGAAAATATCTAAAAATAAACTAATTTTCTGAGTGTTTGGTTAGTTACTCATTATTAACGATAGTAGCAGCATTCAGCTAATAAACTAATAAAAATTTTTCATTTTTTCCAACTGACGGAAGTATTTAAACATTAGTTACCCTATGTATCTCTCGACGTTTTATGTACTATCGTACTTAATTTTACAATGTTCAAAACAATAAAATAATTTCTAAAACTGTATTGATTATATAATTATATTAATTTTCGATTAATCACAGATACTCAGAAATTTATTCTTCAAAGATTGTACATGCTAAATTAAATGAAGTATTCATGTAAATATCAATTATCTAATCTGGAGTTGTTGTAATTCAGATTTGTGGCTGACACTAGCCTCCAGGCATAACTAATATTATTTTCTTAATGTTTATTAATACAATTTATTTTACTTAACCAATTGGGCAACACCTAATTATTCAAACTAAATTCATGTTCTCGTGTTCATTTATAGTCTGTTAGTGAAAGCAGTATTATTGTCTTAGTATCGTAGCAGTTGCCCATATCATTGCTACACTTCGTTCTCTGACGCCATGCTACTCTTAGGTTTCAAGAAATGTAAACCGTAGTTTTTGTACGCTAAGCTGGAAAAATGTGGTACATACTCTTCGTAAAGGGAACGAAAACCATTGAAACTCTAAACTTCTGTATATAGATTCTATACTAGTATAGTTTTTGATCTGTGTATTCAGTGCTAGTCGATATCACAAAGAAAATTTTTGTAACCAAATAAAGTTAAAAAGTGTGACAATCTTCTGTACTTTCTATTATTTACTGGTCCTGTTTACTTTTTACTTTTGAAGAAGGTAATTATTTCTGTTTTTGAAAATGATTCTCAGTTATAGTATTATTTTCCATTAAGTTTAAAATAAGATTTGCTAAACTATTTTCAGATTTTATTTTTTATTTTACTGAGACTCATTTTTGGTTTTATATTTTGACACCTAATTAAGATCGATCTTTGACGTGAGTTCGTCATTCGAGTTCAATTTTGTCAAATGTCAAACGGAAAAACAATGTAAAACCACAAGGATTTTTAAATCATGTTTTATTTAAAATACGCTTATATCTAAAATAGTGAAGAAGTTACTAAGTTACAACAGTGCTTGAATAATATATATATACCAGAAACCATTCAAACAGCCATCGAGATATATGTACAGAAAATAATTGGGCATTTTGAATTTTCCAAAATAAAATTCTTAATATTTTTCTATTGGTCTATAATTAATATGTACATTATGTAATTAAAGGATTCTTACATTTTAGTTGAAAAGTAACTGCAAGACTGCTGACCTTTGCTTAGTGTTAAAGCGAAAACAGCCAGTTATAAGCCAGTCGGGTAGTCGCTTTCTAAAACAAGTAATTGGGTAAGTGCACAAGTAATTTGGTAGTGGCTAGTACTGAAATAAACCAAATAAGTTATAAAATACATTCTTAAATGTTTTTAAAGGTTAAGAAAATCACAAAATAACTTAAAAAATAAATGCAATAAAGAAAAAATGCACATGTTTTCCAGATTAAAGTCTAAATACAATCATCTGTAAGCGAAAGACTTAAAATATTCAGTCAGAGCAGTAATATTTCCTGCTGTCAAGGGAGATGGGACGAAGAATGACTCTCAATTTGCGATGTTCTCAGATCATCTCCCAGATTTTCTATCTCTTAGAAGCTAATGTCTCAATTTGTTCTCCCCGTATAGAATTAGATTTCCATGTAGCAATATTGATTTGTTGTAGGTATTAATTTTTTTAGTATTATAGTCAAATAACAAATCAACCACGAGTAAAAGAATATAATATATGAGTTATGTATTCTGTTTATAACTTACCACACATACCTTTGTGTTATTTTTTCTAATTTTCTCTTACAAATGCATTATGAGCTCAAACTGAATACGTAACCAAAATTTAGCAAAAGGAACCTTTCTGGTGGTACCATTCCTCAAAATCATCATCACTTCTAAGATGTAGACTGTGTTGAATATGGACCTGAAACGGCCATGTATAGATATAAAGTTTTTATATTTACATAACTTGATTATTTAAAATGTTTTATAACGCCTGCTGTAACGGTGGATTCATATTAATACTTTCGAAGCATCCACCGTCTTGCTTCCGCCGTAGAACGGATTTCTCTAAGAGCGCAATCGCTCTCCAGGATTTTTCTTTACGAACCATCGCCCCCACAACGGCGTCCGGGGACAGATAGCCGACTGCATAAACAAGCTTTCTACTATCTTCAGCGAAACGCCTGCACCTGTCGTCCCACCGCTTCTGCCAGGATCGAAGACTGACAAGTCTGGCCTCTTCAGCAGATTGGTCCCTGCCAATATGTAACTAAAGATGTCCTTTCTCTCAACGGCGAGCAAATCATTGTTATTATTGTTGTTATTATTATTATTCTATTATTTCATGATGGATTAGCCTCTGGATTAATATTGCAATAGTAAAAATGGTTTAAGTACCTTATCGTCAATTGATCCTGTTTGAGTAGTCGAGACTACAGCTGTTTCGTACTGCTTATCGAGTATATCATCAGGTAATAAAAAATGTCGTATTAAAACTTTAAATTTCTCATAGTTGAGTTTGTCAGTTGATGATAAAAAAACACATGAAACCAACATAAACATACACGGAGACGAAAATGACCTGCTACATACCGATGCCGCATCATGCCGTCTCAATTAATAGTACTTGGCCAAGTTTTTAAATGTTTGTTTTTCGTCTGCGTGTGTGTTTGTGTTGATTTCATGTGTTTTTTATCATCAACTGACAAACTCAACTATGAGAAATATAAAGTTTTAATTTGACGATTTTAATTACCTGATGATGTACTCGATAAGCAAGCAGTACGAAACAGCTGTAGTCTCGACTACTCAAACAGGATCAATTGACGATAAGGTAACTTAAACCATTTTTTATTATTCTATTATTATATATTGTAGATTTTAACCTAGAAAACATTTGCATTTTTTCTTTATTGCAATCATATTTTTTTAGTTTTTTTGTGTGATTTTTTCACATTTAAATTTAAAAACATTTAAGAATGTATTTTGTAACTTATTTGGTTTATTTAAGTACCAGCCACTACCCAATTAATTACTTGTGCACTTACCCAATTACGTGTTTAGAAAACGACTGGCTTTAAACTGGCTGTTTTTGCTTTGACACTAAGCAAAAGTCACAATATTTCAGTTAATTGTTAACTGAAGAGATGAAATGTAAGTATTCAATAATTATTTATACATAATAATTAAAGACAAATATAAAGATATTTCGAATTTTCTTTTGAAAAATTCAAAATACACAATTATTTTCTATATAAATACACATGTATTCACTTACAACTAAATTTTTCGTTGTCATCTGAGTTAAGAAAACTTCACTCCCAATTGTATCTAATATTAAAAAAAATATATAAATATTTCTTTGCTTTTAGGTGTAATAGTTTGTGTCTCTAAATTGCCATGGAGAAAATAACTGTCTCCGGCGAAGCCAACAACCAACGAGAACACAAATCATTACAATTTAGCGCCCACCTGGGATATTTGCGTGCTGCAATAACTCTTAACTTTGTTTCATTTCATCATGTTACTTTTTCATTTATGCATCAGTTTCTAACGCATTTGGATGTCCTAATTTAAGACGTTCCAGTTATTCAGCGGTAAAATTATTTAGCACTCTTATCATTATTACTAGTATTAGGATAACAAAAATAATGTAGGCGTATGATTTTTTTATACAAGGAAAAGTCGTCCAACGAGCAGAGCACTTAACATAATTAGCTACTTTTGTAATCGTATTTTCAACTGTCGAAGCTTTCTATTTCGCAAATACTTTTTGAGTGAATTTATTAATTTAATTATGCTTAAACCGAGTATAGCATTATTACAGAAGCATATATTATACTCAAATCATACTTATGCATAGCCTGAACTTACCAGTCTACAGACCATAGAGAGATCAGGAAGAGAAATCTTCGCACCGATGATGCCGTTTGTGATCAAGACATCAAGTTGCAGTCCTTATAATTTTATCTTAGAACATTATTTAAGGTTAGAATGAATCATTTGCATGTGTGGTTGTAGATTCCAGCTGTTCCAAAATAGCTCTCTCATTATTTTAACTCAAGTGAGTCAATCACGAATTCTCACACACAAACATTTCAAAACAGGCAAAACCACTTTGAGTTTTTAAAAATATGTACGTATTGGATATTAAAGGTTAGACATTTATTTAACAAATCAGATTTCAATGGTCGTATTTCGATTAACTAGTCAACTCAGTCAGTCACACTTTTATTTGTTGTACTAATGATTAGAGAAGCAAATTCAGTTATGATATTAAAGTTTTAGCTCCAAGACTGCAGGATTTTGATTGACTCAAAAAAAAAATAGTAACGGTTTTGCAGACTCAGTGGACTGTGAAAATAATTTCAATATTTTCCATGCGAAGAATTAACATTTTGGTGTTCAAAAATAATTTTGAACATCAGTCAACATATATTTTCAGGTAAAGCTAAACCATTATTTAAAATACAAGGATATTTTTGAATATTAAAACTTAAAATCTTACGAAGCTAAAGTAAAATGTAACAGTAAATGAAGAGTGGGAAAAAGTTTGGGAGGGATTTGGGGGAGTCGGACACTCTGGTTGTGGTGGCGGGCGTGAATGGAGTGTGCGAGGATAGTACGAATGAATTAGAGCAAAAGTTGGATAGGTTGGCCTCCATGGTAAAATCCCCAAAAATTGTGTTTGTAGAGGCGCCTCTTACATTTGAACCTAGTTTGGTAGAAAATGACAGCATAAAGATCCAAAATTGTAAAATAAAAAGTAAATGCATTGAAAAAAAGTGGTGTTACCTAAACTTAAATACTTTGCTGAGTCGGGACTCATACACAAAACATGGCCTCCACCTCAACCACAAAGGTAAGAATATTTTGACTGATCTAGTTGTAAGTTATATTTTAAGCATGAGTAATAATAAGAAGCCTAACAAACAAGAGCCTATTCGGGAAAAAACTCACCAGAGGCCTTGGTTGTGCAAATCACATAGGTGATCAGGAGAGAGATAGTCATAACCTCAGTAGGCCTAATATGTTGATCAAACGGTCTGGTCGTAAGACTAGGCCTAAGGAAAACAGCAAAAACAAACTTAAAATAATTTGTCTGAATGTTAATGGTTTATTAAGTAAAGTAGAGTTAATCAGCATATTTTTAGATGAAGAACAACCAGATATTTTCCTTGTGTCAGAACATAGCCTAGAAACTGATAAGTTACAATTAATCAATTTTTCAAACTATGTGCTTATCAATAGCTTCAGCCGTAAGATAATGCATAAGGGGGGTGTTGCAATATTTTTTCATGAGAAACTTGCCAGTGTAGATTTTAAATTATCTTTGCTTTGTAATGAACTTAATCAAGATCAAGTTTTTGAATGTGTAGATGTAGAATTACAATTTGAAAATGAAAAAATTAAAATAGCCTCACTATATAGGTCTCCTCTAGACCAAAACTTCAATTCATTCATTGAAACTTTGGATAGATATCTCAATCTAGTCAAACCTGATTGTACTTCTTTTGTCATGGGCGCTGACTTTAATATCAATCTGCTACAACAGGACTTTAAGACTGAAATTTTTCAAAATTTAATCAAAAGTCATGGATTGCAGTCAATTATTTCAACACCTACCAGGGTGTCTGACACAAGCGAAACCTGTATCGATAACTTTAAAACCAATTTAAGTCCAGTAACTTCAGGAGTAATCCAATCACACATTTCAGATCACCATGCAATTTTCCTAGAATTAAGAATAAATAACCAGGTCAAAGGTAATAAAGTCACACATGAAACAAGAAAATTAGCTCCGGAGAACATTTTTGAATTAAGGCATAGATTGAAGATATTTCTTTGACATTGCTTGCCCCAAAGTAAAATCTTTTGTTAGGGATCAACAAACAAAGCCTTTCTCCAACCACAGAATAAAATTAGCTAAAATGGACATGTTGGACAAGTACTCCGCTTGGAGGGAGACAAGACAGACGAGGGACGGGGAAATATACAAGAAAGCGAGACTAGATTATCAAAGAATTATCAGGGAGGAAAAATCAACTTGGGTTCATAACAAAATTGAAGGATCACAAAATGTCTCAAAAACAACTTGGGAAATTGTCAACCACATCCGCACGGGACAAAAAAAATCTTCCAAAAATATAAAACTTTCTGATGACAATATGGAAAAAATTATCACTAATCCATCTCAAGTAGCCAACACTTTAAATAACTTTTTTTGTAATGTAGCATCACTTGTAACCAGTGAACTTGACTCGAGGCAACCGGCTGTTCTTCCTCCAGGCGGAGTTCCCACCAGCCTAAATGGGTTCCAAACAATTACTGAAAGTTATTTGCTTAAAAAATTAAATTCAATGCAGTCAAAAAAATCCTATGGGATTGATGAAATTAGCATTAGTATATTAAAAGAGTGTGGTGATCTAGTAATTAAGCCTTTGACACACATTGTCAATACCTCTTTAATGTCTGGAATTTTTCCCCAAAATTGCAAGGTAGCTAAGGTTAGGCCCATATTTAAGAAGGGGGACTACTTGGACAAGAACAACTATCGTCCAATCTCACTCCTACCTGCAGCTTCCAAATTAATCGAAAAAATTGTTTGTGAACAAACCATGAAATATCTGGAAGATAACAACATCTTGAATCATCGGCAGTTCGGGTTTAGGAGGGGTAAGTCTACAAAGTCAGCCTTGATTGCATTTGTAAATCAAACAATTCAAGCACTGGAGGAGGGTGAATCTGTCCTGGGGTGCTTTGCCGACCTAACCAAGGCTTTTGATTGTGTTAACATCCCGCTTTTAGTTAAAAAACTCAAGAACATCGGTATAGGAGGGGTAGCCTTGGAATGGTTTGAGTCGTACCTCAGTGACAGGCTCCAACTCACAGAAATTAGGTATGAAAATAAAAGGGAAATAAAATTTGTTCAATCTGATCTTCAAAAATTATCTTCAGGAGTTCCGCAAGGATCAATTTTAGGCCCAGTATTATTTTTAATTTACATTAATGACATTTCCGAAACAATCCCACTTGAAAATCTTTTTCAATTTGCAGACGACACAACCCTTTTCACTAAATCAAAAAATCCGGAGCAGTTAGAAATTGACTCATTGATTAAAGTAAACGAAATGGCACAGTATTTTTCCTCTAACTTTTTAAAATTAAACCCTTCAAAAACTGGTTTCTTGTGCCTCCAGACAAATCAGAAGAAAGCATCAAAATTTAATACCCTTCCTAGCCTGGCTGTCGGCGAACATGATTTGGAAATCCAAACGACTGCAGTGTTTCTAGGAGTGAGATTGGACGATACACTCTGCTGGGATTACCAGGTGAGTGACGTAGAAGCTAAGTTAGCTAAAGGACTTTTTGTACTCAGATTAATTATTAGGCTGGGTAACCGCCACCTCTCCAGAGTCGTCTACTTTAGTCTCCTCGAAACACACATTTCATATTCTGTCATTCTGTGGGGTAACTGTGTAGGCCATTTGAAAAAAATCTTTACTTGGCAGAAAAAAGCCATAAGATTAATCATGGGTTTAAAAAATAACGACCACTGCCAACAAGCCTTTAGGTTCCTCAATGTGCTCACAGTTCCATCACTTTTCATTTTTGAATCGATCATTCACATTAAAAGAAACAATTTGATTGTCGACAATAGTAATAAACATAGATATTCCACCAGAAACAAACATATTTTTGCAGAACAACATAGACTAACTCTTTACGAAAAAAAGCCTAACTATGCTGGGCAGAAATTTTATCAGGCCTTACCAAATTCAATCAAAGACATTGAAAATTTTAATAGATTCAAAACAACTCTCAAGCAGTTTTTGATAGATAAATGTTTTTATAAGGTTGAAGATTTCTGGGCCGACCTTAAGCCATCCCATCCAGTGTAACCACTCTGTGCTTTTACTAAATTAACATAACTAACTTTTATCTCTGGCTATCTCTCTCTCACTCTTTCTCTGTTGTGAATTTTTCTCTGCTTTTCTCCTCTAATATATTCTCTTCTAATATTAACTTAACAACCTTTTCCCGTGACCTAACCAAGATTGGGCACGTTTGACGCGTCCATCGCCCCATCAAGGAGCACCCTGGACCAGACTTATAAGTTCAAGTAAGTAAGTTCAAATGATTAAAATTTGTAATACGAAATCGGTCAGTAGATTTGTACCGAGTACATAAAAAGTATTTTTCCTCCACCTACTATCTATAATCGTATTTTAGTCCCTGGAATAGAATACTAAAGTACTAGTTTATACTCCATGAGATTTACTTACTTACTTTTAGTCCCACGGGACTAAAAGTAATCTTATAAGAAATACATGGGAAGAAATCCGGCAACGCCGCGGTGGACAGTGAGAAAATATGGCAACACTGTCGATTTTAACTTGTTTCTCTATGTTGAAGAGAGTGTCACATCATCCGAGTGTCCGTTTCCGTTGTCTATAGGACAGCGTATCCATTTTGAGTTTGCTGTAGTTTAGGCTATATTCCTGCATATTTGTGAACAATTAAGTTAGGCCTAGAGTATTTTTAAAGAAGAGTGTGAATAAAATGGTTAAAATTAAATCCGAAATACCTTGCATTATTCATTTATATAGGCTATGTGATTGTAATGCAGTTTGTTGAAGCAAAGGATCATCTGCAGGTAAAGTTACAGTGTTATACCTAGTTATTGTTAATGGTGTAGGTGGAGGAAAAATTTTGTGTGCATCACGAGATTAAAGTACTTTTTTCCCTAGATGCACAAATAACCATGTTCTTAGGACTACTATTTATTTTTACTTCTATTGGGGATCTTTTGTATTGGATGAATCTTTTCAAGCGATGGATATTGAATTGAACTTCTCTTAAAGTTTAAAAGAACTACAATATGGGCTTTGTTTCTAGAATACCTACTTAAAAGGCACCCCATTAGAGAAAAAATAATGGCAACTCATGTATGAATTATTTTCTATACATATCAATTAATGTGTAAGGTGTGAATAATCTAACTGATTCCATTAGAAATATAGTACACTGTTTGCAGACTTTTTTTCTATTGTGTGTAAATCATTAATGTGTTAAAAAAGGTTAATTATGCCGATAATTAACTACCTACCCTACCTATAAACTGAGTCGTGTAATCTTTATCATGTTATTGTATATACTTACTTTTTTAACCTTCACTAACAATAAATGCTGATTGACTGAGTTGACTGAAGTTAAACTCAAATTCCCAATGGCGAGTTGCATTTAATAAATTGTTTTACGATGACGCAAATAATCGCCTCCGAAATCTTTATTCATTTTATATGAGATTTTCTAAAAACACTGTTGTTAAATACCTATAGTTGTTCCTCCATTTTCATTTCCCCGTAATACTGATTGTGACGTGCGCGTCACAGCCCCTGCGGTGGCCACAGGCCAGCGAGTTACACGCATCATTCTAATTTAAAGCTCACCTGGGATTTCATTGCGGCCGCAATAACCCAAAACTTTTTGATATTTTGAAACATGCGTATTTCAATTCATCGCCAGAGTTTTATTTATTTATACCAATCCTATATGTTTTTTAGCATTATAGAGACGTGTTTCAGGATAATGTCTGGAATAGGAAAAACTATAAGGTTTGTAACAATTAAAAAATTAATTACATTGTTCAAAACTAACTATAAATCCTAAGTAAATTTAATAAACTGTTTTAATTACTCTGAATGAATGGAAACCACTACACGTGAAAGATGATTCTTTCATCGGTAACAACTAGAAAGGCTTCGGAAACCAATTTTGTTTGTGGACTCCAAAAGAAAATAATTGGGAATAACCCATCCATCCCCGGATTTGGATATGTCTCAATAACAAAGCAAGATTAAACTCCTTTTTTTTGATGCACAACATCGAAACAAATGTTATCCCTTGTAGGTTTTTAATATTTTTTTATAGTTTATATAGCCGTTGATTTATTATGATATTTTTAAGATGTGTGTACTCTGAGCTGTAATTCAGCCATCCGTGTAAAATGTTGATTGTTTTAAGTTAAGCAAGATGTAAACTAAGGTAAAAACTTTCAGTCATTTTTGACTAAAATGTTCCTGGAAGTCTTGACTGGTTAGAATGCTAGGCTGGTGTTTAAAACTGCAACATGGTTACTCTAAAACACTACTTTTTCCATCAAGCGGCTAAACACTTCCTGACAGCGTCTTTTATAAAACTCATAAGGTTATGCGTTATTTTCTGTACGATGTTAGCAAGCTTACCCTGTTTGCTTGAATCACTGACTGTGATACAGATTTATTTAGTGTTAAAATGTTAATTTAATGACAATGATAATTCCACCATAACCTGTGACCAACAGACTAAAATCTAACAGGACTCGAGTTCACAATTAATCAAGGAAAACACTATTTTAGGAAATTTTTGGTTAAGGTCATAAGTTTTAATATAGCGTTATAACTGATTTAACAAATCAGTTAATTTTTTTGTACGGGTTTCCATTATATAGCTGATTTAAACGAAGAAATAAATTTTAAAGTTTTATGAAGTTATGATATTGTTTTTTAAGCAAATTATCGTTCATAACACGATTCATAAGGGTTTTTTTATCTTCGCTTATTTTCATTTAATAAAGCTCGATTTTTGACCTTTTTTAAAACAAACCTTATTTCGGCTCAGTTTACTAACCAAAACTACTTCAGATCAAACTAATTTCGAAATTACTAAATACACATATTTAATCATATTTTTGGTTAAGGTATTTATTTTAAAATTTTAACATATAAAATAAACCAATTTAAATGTAAAAATAAGGAACCAATTAATTTTACTCAACATGACTGAATTTGAGAAAACTAAACACGACGCATAATATAATTTGTTTCTATTAGATTGCAGTTTTACTTTGTGGTTTTACTTAGTCAGAAAACGAATTCTCAATTCCTAAGCCTTAGAATAAAGAGGGATGGTTTGGCAGCTTTCCCTGGGGCGATAATTAAGGGCCGTCGGAAGTTCTTTGTCAACACTAGGAAGTGATAGCAACTTTTTATACTGTTAAAGAGAATATTACGCTGACACTTACGAAGTCATTTGATATAAGGACTATGTAAGTTTAAAATAATTTCAACAGTTTTGTAGGTGTGAATGTCAATGTAGTTTTAAATCGTGGCTGTCAGGTGATCAGTAATTAATTATAAGAAAGCGAGATTTATTATTTATACTGGTTTTTGACGACCGGTAATTTACCTCCATTCGTTTTACAAACAAAAAACCTTTTTTCTTACCTCTGCCTCTAAAAAAATAAACTATCATCAGCGGGCTTCTTAATCGACACTTAATTGGGTAGGGATTGCAGTATTCAAAATTGTTTGCAACAAAACCACTTTCAGACGACCCGTACCAAATAATATTTAAACTTGAAACTCATTTTTCTTGGATATGTTGCCTTACTTCCTCCGAATGAGCAGTGAAATTGAATAAAGTTCTAGGTAAAGTAATAGTAATGAATTTATTCAATAGAATATGAGTATTAAGAAAGTAACATTTAAATCTAACCGTACTTAGTTTGCCAGGTTATGCTAGGAAATAAGACAGAAGTTCGCAGATTTTAATTAATTAGGCAATAAATCAGTATGAAAGATTTAAAGAAATTAAAAGAAAGTAATTATATACTTTGAAAAATCAATATAGTGAACAATTAAAAAATTTCAGTACTGAAGACATAGTATACTAGCACTTAGGTAGCTGACAAAACGATTTTCTTACAATCAATAATCCCAACACTTTTTAGGCTTAAAAATAATTTTGAAATGAAAATCTCTCGATGCGAAATATACTGGATTGATGGTAGAGTGGAGTAGACTCTGGATTTTTGCTTCAAAGAGCAAATAAACAGAAGCGCACAAACGTAACGAATGATAAACAATCAATTGATTGAAACAACCCAATCCTAATGGAGAGTTACGCTCTGTTTTTCAAAGTTATTTGTTTCCTGAAGATGTTTGTGGATTGACTGTTGCTACGGTCCTATGCAGGAAGACTGATTGTTGTTATGATCACAATGAGTACGATCGCTGCTCGTAAATGTTAATGCGAATTAAATGTAACCTATTTTATAAAAAAATCAAAGTTTTCATTTACAAATAACCTAAATAATCATTTGTGTGTTGAGTGAATGTACCACGAGGGAGATAACGTGCTTTACTCTCGAAACACTCACAACATTTTCCCCCCACATGCAATAATAAATACCCTACATTTAAATGTCGATTTCATTAACTTAGTAATTGACAAACTATATCCATTTTTTCGATTTGCAATTAGTGCCTGTATCCGAGTAGCTGCAACCATTCATGCACTAGCTGATTGTTGCAACATTCTCACACGCTTAATTCTTAGACATTCTTACAGCAGATTGTTGTCAATGTTATTCGTACGTGATAATTCCTACTAATAAATCAGCTTTCAGCTCCTGCAATCTGTTGAACCTCAACATATTCGCACGTTTGCGTAGAAATTTGAAGGCACTCGACTTTTGAATTATTGATTTCAACTTTATTCTTATGGGTTTACTTTTCTCCCAGTGGGAGGCAAAGTAATCACTCTACTCCCGCTGGGAAACAAATTATGATTCCACTTACTTATTACAAGGAGTAAAAAGTGTCTAAACATAACAGGTTAGGGAAGAATGTATTCCCCCCTGCATCTTTAGATACTTTTTACTTCTTGTAATGGATGAGTAAAATAATAATTTTCCTCCACCTGCTATGTTTAGTCGCTTTTTTTTTACTTCTTGTAATGCGTGAGTAAAATAGTTATTTGTGCATCTAGGGACTAACGTACTTTATTTTTTTTCTGAATGACATTGTTTATTGGGTGGGGTACTCTCAATAATTATTTTTGTATGATTATTCGGACTCACCCACCTTGTTTATTCGTTTCTTGAGCCGGTGTAAATCCTGGTCACAATAATTTCTTGCACATTTAAAACAATCTGGATTCACACACAACTAATTCTACTGTGACGTTTCGCGTGCTAAAATCAAACTAACATCACGCTTCCTCAGACTTGCCGGATGTTCGGGCAGCGATACGCTTCGACCGTCGTGGACGGGGCTCGACTCACCTGTTGCACCTGTATCGCATAAGAATAACATTGAAATTAATGATTCATAAATTAGAGCGCCTTCAAATTTCCACGCACACACGCAAGTATGTTGCAGCTCAACAAATTTAGGTGCTACAACTGATTAGAGGCATTGGCTTACAGCGGAAACGGAAGATAGCGCTCAGCTTGTAACAATTAATGTTTTGAGGTTAGGTACAGTCGTCATACTGAATAACGATGGATTCCGATTTTAATATTTGTGAACCCCAACAGATATTTCTGATGAAGCTAAGAATGTTACCACTGGAATAGACAAGGGAGAAGTATCAGAAACACCATAATGTATTTATGGAATGAGGTAAGAAAATAAAGTAAAAATATTTGTGGAAATGTTAAACTTGTGGACTTATCGGAACAGTCAAAGGTATGTAAGCCTTATGGACAATCTATTCTATGTTGAAAGCTACGATTAATTCATGTTAAAAATAACATAGACATCATTTTTTTTACAAAAGTAATTTATTTTTTGAAACGCATAGATTTTGGCTATAAACCAATGAAAGCTAAAACCTTGACTTTAGACGAAGTAAACAGTTCTTGCAAAATGCTCAAGATGAACAGTATTTATTTAAAAAGTTATTATGATTGTCTGTATTAGTTATTTATAATTATTACAAAATAATAATTTAATTATTAGTACCGTATTTCAATGAATGTTTCATGACAGTAAAATAGTTTGTTTTTACTTTGTGTATTTATTTAATTATTCGTCCAGTTAAGAGGTTGTAATATAGTCACATAGCAACATTGACGACAATCAGCTGATAATTGAACGTGTAAGATTGTTGCAAAAATCAGCTGATCGTTGGTCAATGAATGTTGTAGCTACTTACATGCAGATGCCAATTGCAAATCGAAACAAAATGGATATTGTTTGTTAATTAATGAGTTAATGTAATTGATATCAATTGGATATTTATTATTGCAGGTGGGGGAAGAATGTTGTGTGTATTTCGAGAGTAAAGCACATTGTCTACTCCCTCGTGAAAATCGTCGCCCTCGCAAGCTCGGGCGCCAACATTTTTCACTCCCAGCGGGAGACACAATAAACCCATGAGACTATCATTAAAATCAATAATTGAAAAATTAGAGGGCTTTCAAATTTCCACACTAACACGCAAACATGTTGCAGCTCAAATGAATGCGGCGTTAACAGCTAATTTAGTGGCAGGAATAATCAAATAAGATTAACATTAACAACAATCAGCTGTGACAACGCCTAAGAATTAAGCACGTAAGAACGTTGCAACAATCAGCTGATCGCTGGTGCACGCATGGTTGCAGCTACCTGGATGCAGGGGCTATTAGCAGAACGAAAAAATGAATATTTTCATTAAATACTAAGTTAACAAAATTAATGTTTATGGTCAGGGTTTATTATTGCAGTTGAGGGAAAAATATTGTGTGTCTTTCGAGAGTAAAGCAAATTGTTCTTTACTCACTCAACATTCAAATAACTATTTATTACGTGGTTGTCTCTCTGTTGATTGAATCATTGAAATAAAGTATGAATCAGTTATTATTCAGTCTAAGTCCAAATCCTTTTAGATTTGTATCGGGTACATGGGTTATAATTTACTCGTACATTTCTATCGTGCTACTAGACAATAGTAATTCACAGACTCGAGAAAGAAAGAAACTCTTAGTACAAATCCAAATATTCTTGCGACTTTATATGTCCCGACCAAACGTACTTAAGGATTCTAACAATAAGACGTTTACTAAATATTGAATATTGACAATCCTAATATACACTTTTTTTGTATTTTTATTATTTAGGAGTTACTACAAACCAAAGAAGGATTATTACGTTTCTTTTCAATTACAAAGGCCGTTAGGCCACCAGAGAGTAATTTCCCGTGAACGAGGTCCACGTTGAGGTCAACGAGGTAAAGCTTTTACGTAGTCCCAAGCCTAGCAGAAGCGCTCATCTTTAATGACGATCTCGACCCTGAAAATTATCTTTAGTAATGGTGTTTCTAAAGAAATTCCAATAAACTCAAAGTGAAAATCAGCCTTGACCATATTGCAATGTTCACCTGTGGTCAAACATTTATTTTTTAGCTTAACAACATATCGGTTTACAGCTTGGCCAACTCCTTATGGTTAGTGTACTTAAAAAATCTATGATAAAATACGAAAATATTTGAGCCTATGAATGACTAGTTTTATTGGTGGTTTTATTATCGAGTGAAATAAATCACTAGAATATACTTAACTTGTTTTTGTGAGCTGAATTTGTTGCTTTGTGATTTTTTTTAATAACAGTCATTAAAATCTTGAATTTTTTGGATGGATCAATAACAGAATGGAAAATGAAAGTAATTCAGTTCCTTAATGGAGAAGGAACCCCACATTAATTGTTATTGTCGAGTAAATTTGAGATTACTACTTAAATTCAAAAGAATGCAGCTCTGCAAAAACTATTGCGTACTAAGAAATCTCATAACTGATAGTATTTTCCTTATTTATATTCATTGATTACTACGTTATAAGACTATTTTAAAATATTTTATTTAAACAAATTCTTTAAAATTTGTTATATTGTGCCCTATCCTGATTTACTCTCGGAATGCTACAATGTAGGATTCTCTTTCTAATTTGTAAAACAATTCATAACTAAATTTTATACTTACTAATCACAAGAGTTGAAAAATTGTATTTGTAGGCATTTGAGTATTGATTATATCACATTTGTTCATTTGGTCTTTAAAAAGCGCTGAGTAAGTTAAAAACTATCGGCCAGACTGGGCTAGGGGCATCCATTTGTCAATTAAGTTGATTGGTTGGTTACAAATCAGTCACGCACAGACATTAACTTATTATTATTGTTCAATTTCTCTGTTGATCTATCGTCCATGCAGTAAATTAATTAACTAAAACGCGAATAAAAAATTCATTTTGTTATTTAATTTACTTTTCCAATGGGTGGCTTGGAGATTACGTAGGTTGAAAGCTCGAGTAGAGTGACATGTTCCAGTCTGCCCATAAGACTATCTTAACCCTTAATTACTATGCATTGGTCTGACAGACCGCGAGGGAATTTTTTCCCCCCTTTTCTCCCTTATGGTACAACCTGTTCATCCCCCCTCCACAGTACCTTCAAGTTATAGGATCATCTGTCAGTAGCGTGGGTGTCATTGTCCTAGGTGATTTATGCTGTGAGTTATAGCCATTTTGCGGTCCCGTAGACGTGGCATAGTAGAACGTGAAATTGTGCGCGGTCTGACAAACGTTGCATAGTATTAGTGAAAGTCTTTTCGCGGTCTCACGGACCTTGCATAGTGTTGTTGAGAGTTTTTTCACGGTCTTACGGACGTTGCATAGTATAAGTGTAAGCGACTTGAGGGACATTAATTGCACGAAATGTGTCAATAATTTTATTTTTTATGTAATATTTTTTAACTATGGAAGGACAGCCTGGCTCTTCAAACCAGGATCAGTATCGCCCTGAGAAAGATGCTAATCGTCGATCAACCCGGATGAAAAAAATACCAGTTGACAGTGTGGATTTAGAAGAGCTTGTACACTGTACTTTGTTTGATGACGAAGATGATGATGTGACGATGTCGATGATAGTGATAAGGACCCCGATTATGTGGAAGAAAGTGAACATGATTCGGCATCTGAACAGGGCTTATCAGATGAGGAAACTGATGCCCAAAACATAAGAGCACTAAGTTCAGTTTTGAATGAAGGTGTGCCTTCGATTCCAGTTGTAGCTGAGGAAACTGAAGGGGACATAGCAAGAAATCAAGACATTTATCAAAATACAGATTTGAATGAAACCCAAAGTTTAGAACACGTAGATGATGTTATCGATGAAGTTATAAGGATTGCTATGGAAAGTGACCCAAACATTAACCGAAGGGGAGATGCTACATACTATTATGGCAGAAAGAATAAAGAAATTATACAGAATTTTAAGCCAGCTTTCAAATGGAAAAAAAACAATACCAAATCAGACTGTAAGAACAAGGCAGCATAATATTATTACTCAGTTGCCCGGACTAAAACCTAGAGCAATAAATTTAGGGGGAACCCCAGATATAGAATCGGTTTGGGGCTTATTAATGTCAGAAGATATTCTGGAAGAAATTGTAAGGTGGACCAACATAAAAATAAATCAGGTAACAAATAATTATTCCAAGAAGAAACTTTCCTACATCCACAATATCGATATGATTGAGCTGAAAGGTCTTATAGGTCTACTCGTATACACGTCAATTTTCAAGTCTGGAAATGAGTCCGTGCTAAGTCTGTTTGCAACAGATGGAACAGGCAGGGAAATATTTCGCTGTACAATGACAAAAGAGAGGTTTTTGTTCCTGCTGCAGGTGTTAAGATTTGACAATGCTGATAACAGAGAAGAGAGAAAGAAAACAGATAGTGCAGCAGCTATAACCAAAGTATTCAATAGTTTTGTTGAAAATTGCAAATCCTGCTACACTCCAGGAGCTTTTTGAGGAAATGTTAGTTCCGTTCCGAGGCCGATCAGCGTTCAGGATGTATATGCCTAAGAAGCCGGCAAAGTACGGGTTGAAGATTCAATGCCTTACAGATGCAAAATCGCATTATCTACTGAATGCATACATTTATACCGGCAAAGGTAGTGATGGGGCAACGTTGTCAGAAGAAGAGAAAGCAAATTTGAAGAAACCAACCCAGTCTGTCATTAGATTAGTAGAACCTATCGTAAATACTAGGAGGAATGTAACCGGTGATAATTGGTACTCATCAGTGGAATTGGTAAATGAATTGCTGGAGAGAGGCTTGACATACATAAAATTGACATAAATTGAAAAAAAATAAAGTTGAGATATGGGCAGCATTTCTTCCAGACAAAGACAGGGAAGTAAATTCTTCAATGTACGGTTTCACAGAAGTAATGACCTTACTGTCTCATGTGCCAAATAAGTCGAAAGCAGTAATTTTACTATCTTCTATGCACCATGGTGCAAATTTGGATGACGTGACCGGGAAACCCGAGATAATTGCGGACTATAACAGAACAAAAGGTGGCGTGGACACTGTTGACCAAATGTGTGCCAATTACAGTTGTTCACGGCGTACAAAAAGATGGCCAATGGTCATTTTCTTTGCTATGGTCAATATTTCAGCCGGTGTAAATTCCTACGTATTGTACCAGGCCTATCAGAAGACCCCGGAAATGACGAGACTCGACTTCATGAAAGCTTTGGCAAAAGCCCTTGTGTCCCCGCTCATGGGTCGTAGTTTAGCAATCGGGTACATCAAACAAGAACTTGCTTTGAGCATGAAGAGAATTTTGGAAATCCAAGACGAGATTCCTGATCGACAAACTGATGAGTTCTTCAAGAAAAGGAAGACTTGCAGCTACTGCCCGCCAAGGTTGAGGCGCAAGACAAAGTACCCCTGCAACGTGTGTGGGAAACCTATATGTTTAGAATGTGCCAGAAAAGTATGTGTAAAGTGTGTGCAGGGTGCAGAAAACACCTTTGAATAGTGATTGCCACAAGAAGGTTTGCTACCACAACTTTGTTACGGTATGTCTGAAAACTTTTTTGTTTTTTCAATGTTACAAACATTTTTTATAACTTCTATTCACTTTTTCTAGTTTTACCGGTAGGCCTACAAACCTTTTCTGCCAATGATTGTATTATTCTAATTACTTTCTTATACAAATATTAAAATGTTTTTGTAATAGCTGGAGTCTGTGAAAAAGAAGAAGGCTTGTAACTAAGATTTCGTAGGGGGTATATGCGAAAACATTTTTGATTTTCCAAGCTATTTTTATAAATAATTAAAAACATTTATCACATGTTTTATAAACAATTTTTACATTTTTTACTATTATTGTTTACAGTTTTATAATAATGTCCTTTTTTGCAATAAATACAATTTTTGTATTTCAATTTATTTATTTACAAACACCCTTTGCCTTATTTCTCTTAAGCAGATTTGGAAGTAAAAAATAAGAATTTGTGACAACATATGGGTTAAATACTATTATTTCTATGAGCTATGAACATCGAAGACAAAAAAAGTCAATGGAGGTACATGTACCAGAACACTCCAAATAAATTTAAAAAAATAAAAACATATACATATACATTTTTTGGTATTTTTTTCATTTATAAAAAAATATTAAATTGATTTTTTAAACTTATAATGACATCATATTATTTGGAAGAGTCTTATTTTTATATATAATGGGTCTAAAAATGTTATATATGTATAAAACTATATATAATATATAAATATTTTGGCGGTCTCACAGACCCATAGTATAAGTGTAATTTTCCCCATGCATAGTAATTAAGGGTTAATCTTAGCATTGGGCTACGGACGGCCTAGGCCCCGTCACTTACGTGGACTCCGCCTTTACTTACGTTTATAGAGAAAAACATCTTTGTCTACAGCTTATAAGCAATATTGTTTTAAGTAAGAGACTTACACCCCTTTACAACTAATACAGTCATGCTGCCTGGGTATTTAATTTACTACTTTTAATTAGATTTTTAATATGTGGCTCTAAAGTCTATTTTGACTTATATAGTTTTAACTTAATCTACTTTATTATTTATTTTCATACTTTTAATATATGGCAGCCATGTAATTTATTTTCATATTTTTCCTTATGGTTTTTTAATTACTATACGTTTTAAATTGCATTTAACTTCAGTTAAAGTTATTTAACTTTGATTAGGCTTTAAACAATTCATAATTAATTCTTATTCATTACAAGAGGTGATAATGTGGGCTTTTAGTTAAGATATGTGCTATGATTCGCCTGAAGGTTTAAATTCATTTCTTGTGGACTTTTAATTTGGAACGTACTCTCATCTTATTGCACTTCCCCATTAGCTAATGAGATGGTGTCCTCTTTGACCGGAGATCAAACGAGAATGGTGGGTCTGGTTTGGTGGGATAATTCTGATTTCTCCACAAGTTTGTCGTTATTGAGTGAATGTTTTTTATGTTTATTTTAAAATGTTTTGTAAATTTTTATTGTACTGTATCGTTTATTGTGTACTGTATAATAAATTCTAGGTAAAAATTTAACCGCAAGTTGGCTTTAACAATCCGCAAGAATAATTCAGTTAGTAATTTGTAAGGTATCACACTCTTTTAAGAATTGAGACCCCAATTAAATCAGAAATTCAACTGCGAAAGACCTTGTACGTAAAACCTAATATGTACCAAAGGGCCTGCAGAAGGAGGGTGGCGTGTCCTGTAACTCAGGTACACCTGAAGTCACATATTGTAGATGCGGTATCCCCTAGTGGGAGTTAACAACCGTACTGGTGAAGCCATAGAACCATCCTCATAACTAGACAATTACTTGGCTAAATTGTGGTTCGGATCCCACGTTAAATTGTATTTGCATCACTTTTAACCGTAGCTGTTAAACTATTAGGCTATTAATTAACTATCCTGTCTAAGGAACATATCGGCCTGAGTAAGTAACAAGACTAAACAAATCACGCCACAATCATCCTACACTCATCTTTCATCCACATTAGTCTTAAATACACCTTAATGGCAATCGGTTTCTTATAAGGCAATGGCAATGTAGCGTGCAGCCCGGGTTCTTAAACCTCGAAATGCTGTTTTTTCCTAAATCCTAGTTAGTAACACCCCTCATAAATATTTTTTTTCTTTTTTTATCAATACATTCAAAGGAGGGTTTTCTGCATATTAAAATAATTTTACCTGTAGTCAATTTAAATTTGTATTCTTCAAAGTTAGTATTAATTTATAACTTTATAATCTTACATTAAAAACAGTAATAAGCTAGAACATCAAGGGTGAGGAAGCTTAGCCTCCGTTGGGTCGACAGCTGAAGCGGCGTACAACAAACCTCATAAAACCAGCTAATGGACCGGCAAATCACTTAAGACGTATATTTTAACTCGGAAACTCATCTAAGACTATCGTTTTGTAGACTTTCAACTAATCTCTTTAAATTCTCTCACTTGGAATCACAATCTTTAAAAATTACTCCGTTACATTATTAAAACTATACGATTATTTTATTCCCTCCTATCAACTGACAGGAATAAAAATAAACGGTATCAGGAAACTGACACACACTTTCTCCGTTAAAGTAATTTAAAACCAGAAAAATTATGTTGTGAAATGAAACAAATTAACAATAAATAATCACACAAATACTTACCAAATTTTATCAAAATCGGTTCGTAAATAACGGAGATATCGGATTTTAAATATTTGCCATAAGAATAACATTTGACAACGTACTGCGTTTACCCCCGAATTCAAATATCAATTACATCCGCAACTAGTTGACGTAAACTAATGATTCAAAATACTAGATTACTTAGTTTTTCAAGTGAAATTTAATGGTTGCAAGTATATTTTCTTTAGAGGTTACCGATTTTGTGAAATTCGAAAAATATTAATTTTTTAATACTTGAACCCCCATAACTTCTGAACCTGAATGTTTACAGACATGCGGGTGGTGTCATTTTCTTTGTCATCTTAAGCAGTAAAAGTTATTAAATTTTTATCAAAGCCGTTAGAGCCGTTTTTGAGAAATTTGGATTGGGCTGGATAAAAATCAAGATACCACGGCTTTATACCTACATGCCAAATTTAATGAAAATCGGACCACTGGTGTCGTATCTAGCTTTGTTTACATGCACACACACACACACACACACACACACACACACACACACACACACACACACACACACACACACACACACACACACACACACACACAGCAGACAGACAGACACCATGCCGAAAACCACTTTTTTGGATTCAGGGAGCACTAAAACGAATATATCCACTAGCAACTCAAATTCGAAAATTTTGGCGAAAACAATACTTTCTCCATATACTATGGGGGGAGAAAGTAAAAACCAAATAAATCTGAGATTATTCTATTGAAGTGTAGCCAACTGGCTGGTCTTACCTAAAATTATTACGAATAATTTAAGCAACAGAAAACTTTACATGGGCATCATTGCAGCCTCTGTAGAACGTCCTTTCACGCCGTAAGGTATTAAATATAACCCTAACATATACAGCCTCTGGTTACCAGATATGTATGGGGTCTGATTAAAGCTCCTCTTCATCATGAATTGAGTCGTGGTTTAACACTAAGACGACATTAAAAGTGACTAGTGTTTATTTTTAGATACACATTTGTCTTTGAAGGATTTCATATTAGACTTATACTACATAACAGGATACTGGTTATAAATGGTACGAATTAGATTACCTATTATTTGTGAAAAGAATACTATAGAATATTATGAGACTAAATTGTAAATACTTGAAAATCAATAATGTACTCTTACGGTAATTACAGTAATAAACTATAGATAAACGTCTAAATAGTTGTTCTTTCTTACATAAAAACCGTATACTTCCTTAAAATTTAATTTGTATAGAGTTTATCATCTATTCCAGAAACCTCACAAGATTTTCAACTCAAATGGTTCTTGCTGTTATTGAAAATATTATAAACATTTATAAAATCACAATAAAATACGTAAAAAGATTCATTTCAATACAGCTATGTCTACTTTAATTAAGAAAGTACTTGTTATGTAACAGGATATATTTTTAATGAGAAGTTTTAGCAATGTATTACGCATTATTACACATTCCACAGATCAGTTTAACATAGAACTAAGGTTGCAACAAATGTTATTAAAGTTTACTAAAAAATCCAATCTCTGTGTTCTTTTCGGAAATCGTATGAATATTTTATAAATGATGATAAGATACATAAATAAACCTTATCAGGAAACTGATACATATTTTCTCCCGTAAAGCCAGTTAAAACTATAGGAAAACTCCACATCAATCATCCACACTATTCCACACGCACGGACGGACACCACTCCAAAAGGCATATTATTTTTATTCGGGGAACTCTAAAACAAACATTTCTAATAACAATTGAAATTCGAAAATTTTCCCCAAAAACTAGAACAGAAACTGGGTAAACGGCCTACTGGGTCTCCCCATCACGGAGGGACGGCTAACTCATAGACGCTGTTTGATCGACAGGCTCCGACATACGGAGTGACCGGGCGCTAGACGCTAGCGGCTTTCGGCTATTGTCAGTTCACTACCAATTTCATTCCTACGGTGACGATGACTGCATTGGAGAGCAGCAGGTGTGCCAACGTTATCAGATTGCTCATGAAACTATTCTATTTGCTAATAATATATTAATAATGAAGTAAAGCAAACGTAAATAATAGTTTGAGATGGAAGACACAATTGGAATTAGTAAAAAACCCTTATATAATTATGGGTATTTTAGAAACTATTGGTAGTTAGTGATTATTTTAAATTCAAAAAGTTTTAGCTTAGATAGACAAAAGAGAACCAAGGAGACCC
The DNA here is from genome assembly GCA_035578135.1 of Flexamia atlantica. Classification (NCBI taxonomy): domain Eukaryota; kingdom Metazoa; phylum Arthropoda; class Insecta; order Hemiptera; family Cicadellidae; genus Flexamia; species Flexamia atlantica. The sequence goes on from JAQJVK010000001.1 coordinate 174,112,227, forward strand.
CGCTAGTATCGAAGCAATGAAAGATCACGTAAAAGGAAACAAGCTGATGACCCTTAATTGCATTTCATAATTATGCTATAAAGCGATAGCAAATTTAAGATGGTGAAGTGACAGGTGACAGGTCTACTATTGGCGGTTTTAAATTTGTTGTATGTTGTTATGGCCAAGGTACCAGTTTGTAGCAACTTTTCACCGAAAGTAATTGTTTATTGTTTTTGTTTAGGGGAAAGGACATCATGTCGCTCCACTCTACTATTAAGTAGTTTTGCAGCACAATTAATTAATTCATTGACCATAGTATTTTAGTTGTATTTCAACCATATCCAATTTAATTTACAGAATGTTCATAAAAATAACATGAATTAGCCTGAGATAAACTCACATTCACTAATTTGTACCAAATTTAGGTTCATTGTAGCGTATGAAATTTTAATTTTCTCTTTCAATGCAGTAAAAAACTTAAATGTACACTGTTTTGAAACTAATATCAGCCAATTCAACAGGTGATTTTTTTATTTTGACTAGACGTCCAGGCGTTCATTGATTTTTTTTCTACGTTAAATCTTCACTCAAGGTGCTGTGACGAGATTGCAGACGTAAAACATATGAGGAAAATGATGTTTAAATATTTTCATTTAGTTAATGTTCTACCTACATGGGAACCGTAACCATGATGTCAAATAGCCGATTGAATCCAATCTCAAAAAAAGCTGCTTCGCTGTAGGGGGAAATTCGTTATAAAACCATACGTAATTCGATTTATATGGCAATGGAGGGCCTGTTTACAAGATATTTTTTGCCAAAAATAAATAATTTCCAACATTTAAAGGCAAACCTCAAGGCCATTTTGGGACAATTGTGTTTTAACTAAACATTAAAGACACAACAATTTACACACAATTAAAACACAATTTTTATAAAAGAGGGTAGTATAGAACGGACTGGAGTTTTTTTCTAAGAAAATAACAACTTCATTGAATACACAAAATAAGAAAAAAATCCTCCTGTAACTTTGAACTTTTTAAAACTAAACACATGTTTATAAGAGTAGCCTATAGGCTATTATTTAAGTAATTAACTTTTGACTAAATAGTTATAGTATCATTAACGATTGCAAATCACCAATCACGCGGCGGTCATTATTTATCGCGGTTCCCACGGTGAGATTTACGGTGTTCAGTTTTCATTACGCCACATAACGCCGGGCACGCCGCGGTATTGCTGCGAAAACAGATTAAAATACCACAGCCTTCACTCTTTTGTACACGCAAACGTATTGTTCCCTTATCATAAATCATACTGCGTTATGCTGAAAGCAATTTATTGTTTTACCCAAAAATTATTACGTTTTTGTTTCACGATACGTTTTTAAAATTACGCTTCCAATACATTTAGAGCACTAATATATCCTTAATAATTCATAATTACCAACAGGTGTTAACGAAATAATTGTTTTTGATTGCCCTCAAAACAATAAAAACAGTTCGTGAAGTAGCAAACTGTTAAAATATTTTATATTTTACTTTAATCATTGTGTTTTACATGCTACTTTCATCAGTTCTTTAGGAAATATTAATTTATTATGAGGTTAAATAAGCCCCCTGCTCAAAATTTTTACTTTACCTCAAATTTGTTAAGGTTTAAAACCTCCACTAGTAATACAAATACTTTTTCACCTCAGTCTAACGGGAAGATAATTTTAAAAAGCCTACTTTCAGATAAGTCTGATACATTTTATCACTATATTTACAGCGAATGGAAGCATTTTCTGTATTATGGTTGCTAACTAATACTAATAACTCATTGAATTATCGGCCTTGTTTAAGAACTTATAATATATAAGCTCCCCGTCAAGGAGGGACAGCTAACTCCTAGACGCTGTTTGATCGACAGGCTCCGGCATCACGGAGTGACCGGACGCTAGCGGCTGACGGCTATTGTCAGTGAAAATAATTGTAATTGAGTAGTGGCCTGTGTTTGATACTGGGGCCTACGGCACTATAAATTAATTACTAGCAAATAACAATAGCAAATTTTTATGGTATTTTACCATTATTACTAGCTTGTAATAGATTATGCACGAAGTGCTCCTGATTCAAAATACCCCCGTTGCAGCAGACCTGCATGCTCAGCGAATTTCAAATGCAAGACAACATATTTTAATCCAACATAGCGAGATTTGACATGTTTTTGTAAGCTCCATAAGAATAACATGGGGAATGAGTATGCAGGTTTGCTGCTACAGGTATGTTTAAACTAGTTGGTTTTAATTCAATATTTAGTAGATCTGAACTAGAAGAAGCCATTTACCAAGTTGTATCAAGATATGTTGGGAAATAAGCGAAATATAGAATTTTACTTATTTCCCATAAGGTTAACATTGAGACAAAGTACTGATGAATAATGAATAATGATGAATAATGATTTATTTCCAACATATAAAAATACATAAAAAACAAAATAATGCCCTTGGACAACTGGTCACCTTGTCCAGTATGTGCACTGAGAAAAACATCTTAGCGGAAAAGCAGAGTTTGTGCCTCAAGTCTAGAATCTGTACTCGCGATACGCAAATAAGGACTTGGCTCACGTACAGGAGTGTTGTGTCTGGACCCAGCTCAATGACTCGGCAGAGTTTTGGGCATTAGTACAGACGCAGGACTCGCAGTCCTTCTTTAAGAACTTTTTCTCTGCAATTACGCTCGAACTGCCGTATTTGCAAACAATCAGGGAATTTACCGTGATTTTAAGGAAAAAACATTAAAGTAACGTTGGTTTGTATACGTCACAAAAGACGTCATAAGTTTATCCATGACTACTTTCTGCCTGCAGCCCACTGCATTTACGATAGGCGTATGGATGAGAACTTCAAATAAATTATTTCCATGTGATTTGGTAAAAGCAGTTAGTCTTTACCTTGTTTTAGTTCGCAATATCATCAAATATTTTATTTCAATGGAATAAATATTTTTTAACCAAATGTGGATTGATTTTAAGTCCGTTGTGTTAGTTTTATATTTGAAAATATATAAAATATTTGAAAATTTACAAATGTGATATAAGTTTGAATAATAACATTTTGGTTTCTATAATACAAATTTTATTAATGTTTTTTACAGAATTACTTACTGTTGTACCATTGGTAGTAAATACATATTAAATTATTTTTAAATAGTTGCAAGGGCGCATTGATCAGTTTTAGACCTAAGATAAATTTTATCGGCCCAAAGTTTACACGAACAAATTACCAAAAAATTTAATTGCACTGTTTAAATCCTGCTTCGATTTTAATAACTCAGGGATTTTTAGCAAAGTCTTAAACAAGATGAATTGTAAGAAATAGAATTCAGGTCGAGTATAACCTTGCATTGATTTGCTGCCACTTTTAAATGTATGAAATGTCAGGGCAATAAATAGTAACTATTAATAGTGTAAATACCTTGTACTGTCAGTCTCATATTATGGGCTACGACAGTTACAATCTCAGAGCGATCTTCCTCAGGCGATGGAAATCAAATTTCATTCCAGTGGAAGTCGTCAAGAAGCATTAAAAACCATCATGACACATACCCACGTAACACAATAGGATAGACGCACACAACGAACAAACATTACTTTTTATAAAAATTCCGGTACCGGGAAACACGCACGACACGTACGGAGGCCTAGTCTACACTCAATTACGCATTAATTGTCACTGAAGAGAAGTACCATTAGGCGTAAACTGCACTTATCACTTCTTCAGATGCTATTCAACTACTACCTTCATCAACAGGCAGCCGTAACGCAATGGATACAGCAGTCCTCACCTGAACATACAAGTCAAGAAACATCGGGCGTGGTTAGAGCTTGGATGGGTGACCGATAGAAGGACCCAGACATTTTTACTGATTTTAAGTCAAAAATACCGGTAAATGCAGAGACTAGGCAAGTCAGCGCATAGAAATCGGTTGTATTTTACGAGAATAGGAATGTATATTCTGTGATAAACTGTGGTGAAGGCAAAATGAATCGCAGGATATTCTGAGAAATGTCTCTGCAATTACGAGAGCCAACTCTGATCGGCAGGACTTACAACCGACAGCAATGACGTCATAGCCAGTGACGTCATAACTATGTAGACAAACTAAGTCCTGATTTTCCGTGTGGCGGCCTCACTGCCGGAGCATTGAGCCGGGTCCAGATTGCAGTGGGTAACCCGCACACCCTTATTTACGTGTATTTTTCACGTATTTCAGGACTAAATTTTTCTCAGTGTGTGACCAGGATTAATACAATTATTTATAAAATTAAATTAATTGAATTGATGAGTCCAACTCCACGTAAAATTATCACTTCCGCTCCTGCAGCAACACAAAACAGAGAGCTTATCTAAAGGCAAAAGTAAGATTACATAGTCTAATAACACAAATAGGAATTGTCTTACAAAGTAACCTAGAATAACTTAAACTAATATTGTTCTGAGGTACGTAACGTCAGTTACACTAAACTACCATACCTTAACTTCTTTACAAAAACTTTTAAAACAATAACAAGATCTTAAATTTAATGGAATTTTATTAAAAAATGTAGGTCCCAAAAAGAGGAAAGAGCTCCTGTGACTGGAAAAGTTCACGTACTGTGTTTACCACTTTCAATATCATGGTAACCAATGAACATAGAGCAGTAATTCAGAATACTAAATTGTTTGTTTTTTTGAGCTGAATTCAATGGTGCCAACAAAAATTTGATAAATTCTATTTTTCTATATGAAAAACTCAAAAAAACTCATTTTTTGGGGGGGGTTATCCCCCTTTACCCCCCCTTCCGGTGGTCCGATTGGGCTGGTTCAGACTCGTCCGAGTGATTACCACTTTACACGTCTGTACCAAATTTAATTAAGATCGGACCATATTTACGGCCGCTATCGTGTTAACAGACATAAATATAGATATATATATATATATCCCGTTCCAGCAGACCTGCATACTCAGTGAATTTCAACTGCAAAGTACATATTTCAATCCAAAATAGCGAGATTTGACATGTTTTTTAAGCTCCATAAGAATAACATGGGGAATGAGTATGCAGGTTTGCTGTGACAGGTATGTTAAAACCGGGTGATTTTATTTCAATAAGTAGATCTGAAATAGAAGAAGTCATATACCAGGTTTTATCAAGATATGTTGGGAAATAAGGAAGATATAACATTTTTTTATTTCCAATAAGGATAACATGGGGAATGAGTATGCAGGTTTGCTGCCATAAAAATGGAAATATCCGGGATGTTAGACTAATATACATTATATCTCATCTAGATGAAGCCACAAACCAAGTTTTATTAAGTTATGTTGAGAAATAAGCGAGATATAGAATTTTACTTATTTCCCATAAGGTTAACATTGGGACAATGTACTGTGTTTACCACTTTCAGTATCTCGGTAACCAATGGACATAGAGCAACGGTTGAAGATACTAAATTGTTTGTTTTTTTTAGCTGAATTCAATGATACTAACAAAAATTGGATTATTTTTATTTTTCTATGTGAAAAACCCAAAAAACTCATTTTTGACAGGGTTTATCCCCCTTTAATCCCCCTTCCAGTGGTCCGATTGGGCTGGTTTACGAACTCGTCCAATTGATTACCACGTTACACGTCTGTAGCAAATTTCATAAAAATCGGACCATTTTTACGGCCGCTATCGTGCTAACAGACACACACACACACACACACACACACACACACACACACACACACACACACACACACACACACACACACGTATATATATATATTCGAACGAACAGTGTTTTTTGCTTCTGGGGGCCCCAAAATGAAAAGTTAACATGGTCTCGGGCTTAGGTCTTACCATGAGACCTACGGTAATAGCTTATTCCTTTAAGAAAATTCGCTAAAATTCGAACGAATGGTGTTTTTTGCTTCTGGGGACCCCAAAATGAAAAGTTAACATGGCCTCGGACTTAGGTCTTACTATGAGTACTACCGCAATAGGTTATTCCTTTAAGGAAATTCGCTAAAACGATTACATATTGAATTCCAAACATCTTATAATTATAGCCGAATAGTTACAAAATAATATTGTATAATACACTTGAAATCACATCATGAAAAAATGTGATTCATTACATTAATACTCTAATACAGCTATACATTTTAGATCGGTAAACTAATATTGTATAGTAAATTAATAAATTCGGTTTTTCAGCTATATAATAAGATGTAAACATAATCTAGGAGATGACTTCTAGAATTATAGACAATATATGACCTAATTCGCCTAATACGCTATTGCTCTGAATGGTGGAGTTGGATGCTCTCCCATTTATGTACATGCTACCATTAACTAATGAATTTATACGAAATACAACGAAATTGAGTCTGCCTTATTATTGGACATGTATTATTATTATTACTATGCGTTTTTGTTTGTTTGTATTTATTAAAATAAAAGAGACAAACTACGCGCCTAATCATCGTTATTTTAGTATTTTCTTTTGTTTTTCACGTTTATACAATAGTATTATACTTTTAACAAAAGTTCACACTAACATATTTTTTTTGTACAAGTACAGAATGGTGTCGCTATACTATAAAAAACCTTAAGGTGATCAGCATCAAGAAAAAAATTAAGATTATTTTACTAAGTGTATTGTGTATATTTTACTATTGTCTATATTTTACTATCAATAAAACGAGAAAATAACCATCTCTTTTATTTAACGGTGTAATGACAAGTAAATTAGTTAGGTGCATTTTGAGTAAATTAAAATCTGCTATATATTTTATTTTTTCGGGTAAATTATTGAAAGTATTTATGTAAAGGTATTTTTATAGATTGGTAAATTACGCTTATTATAAGCCACCTGACCGGTTTTGTGGTTAAATGGTTATGAAAAGAATTTAGAGATGGTAATCTAAAAGCGATTTAATACGAAGAAATTGTAAAAACAATTAACTTATAAACAGTCATAATCCCTCTTTCTTTGATAAGTTGTTTTACAGACTCTTTTGAATTCAATTTCAACATGATACTTGTTTAGTTATTGATGTGAAATGAAATGAAAATGCAAAATAAGAGTAAAAAATAATAAGACATGTTTTTCGATATTAGTGGACTGTATAATGTTTTTATTTATCTTTTGTAAAAACAAATGACAAAATACAGTGGAACCTGGATAATTCGAACCTCAAGGGACCAGCTAAAAACTTCGAATTATCCATAAATTCGAATTAAAGAAGTTCTAAAGAATGAGGCCAAAACATTCAAACTTCACATTGTGAATTTAACCTCTTTATCAAATTTTCACACTAAAAGAATAAATTCATCAAAAAACGCTAATAATAAGGGTTCAAAAACAGTAATCATAAAACAGAAATAACTACGCTAAAGTATAAACTACGTACGACACGACGTACGATAATACAAAGAAAACTTTCTGCTAGAAAAAATACAGTACGTTCTGCTACTTCTTAAGTTGATGCAGGCTGCCAACTTAACCTCGTGTAACATTGACAATTGCACGCTCATTGACTTTCCGCTAAAGTGAGTGTTTTATAGGTCCGTGATTTTGTCGACATGGTCACTACACTTATTTAATGTTACGAAATAACTTTTAAACACTTAAAAACAAGACACTGCACAGAGAAAAAACACTTTGTTTGGAGGACGATCGAAAACAACGGAATGCTGCACTGGAATTCGGAAGTTAGTTTGGCTGGTGGGGGGAGGGAAGGGTCGCAATGTTGAGTAGCCTTTTTGTCGACATAGAAAACTGCGCATCAGGTCTGGCGCATGGCTCGTCTGCCGGGAGCCGTTCTACACAGAATCAAGCACGAAAAGACTAGTGGTGCCATCACGGCGACACGGCGAGCGCAACCCTTTTCCGGACCCAGTCAGCGTTCTGTACTGCTTTAGTTTACATTATTATTGGTGTCGAGTTAGAAGCGATGTTGGGGCAGGGTGGGAAGCCTGGGAGGTGGAAGGGATGAGTCATCTGACGATAACCTGACACGCCATAGGTCTGGCGTTAATTTTTTATTGAACGTCGTAGTAAAACGTGTTTTTCAATGAATTTGTAACTATTTCCAGCCGTGGAATGAAATTGATGTACCTTAATTTGGCACTCAAAAAATTCGAATTATCCAAAATAAAATTCGAATTATCCACGATTTTTTAGCATTGTTTAGATACAAAATGCCAGGGACCAAGACAAATATTCGAATTAAAAAAGATTTCGAATTATACAAGTTCGAATTATCCAGGTTCCACTGTAAATCATATGTTAGAAATTAAATTAAAATTATAAACAGTCAAGAAAATGAAAGATATGTGTTTTTACACATTCTGGCCCCTTCAAACAATGTAAATTCAAAGTAATTAATTCCTGTCTTGATTGGGTAATGGACACCATTTCGATACACATCGTTTCACAAGTCCGTCTTTCGTTTTAATTGAAACTACGCGCACATGACCGTCTTGTCCGGGATGTACTTCTGTCACTCGACCAAGTTTCCGAGTGCAAGGAGGTAAATTTATGTCTTCGATTAACATTACGTCACCAATCTTTATGATAGGTTTTTCCGTATTCCACTTGGACATTTTTTGGAATTTGCTCAAATATTCCTTGCTCCATCTGTTCCAGAAATGTTGCGACAATTGTTGAACATGTTGCCAACGAGAAAGTCTATTTATTTTCAAATCTGTTAGACTAGGTTCTGGTGTACTGGTGAATGAGGTTCCGATTAGGAAATGAGCTGGTGTTAAAGCAGTGAGATCATTTGGATCGCTGGATAACACTGTTAAAGGGCGTGAATTGGCACAATCTTCTATTTGTACCAATAAAGTGTACATTTCATTGAACGTTAATTTCGTGTTTTGAACTACTCGCTTGAGGTAGTATTTCACTAATCTCACTCCAGCTTCCCATAATCCTCCAAAATTTGGCGATTGAGGTGGGATGAAACTCCAAGTAATGTCTTGTGCAGCTAGAGTTGATATAAATTGGTCGTTGTGACATTCTGAATTCCAAAAATCTTTTAACTCTTGCAGTTCCTTGTCTGCTCCAACAAATGTTTTGGCATTATCCGAGTAAATTTTGTATGGCTTACCTCTTCGAGATACAAACCGTTTTAAGGCGGCAAGAAACGAATCTGTCGTTAAATCTTCAACTAGTTCGAGTTGAATAGCCTTGGTAGTGAAACGTAACCCTTTGTAACTTTAGTCCTTTTATTATTACTAGCATGAATATAGACAGGTCCAAAGTGATCTAAGCCACAATATGAGAAAGGTCTGGATGGTTGAACTCTATTTTGAGGTAATTGACCCATTAGTTGATTCGTAGCCTTAGGTTTAGCCCTGAAGCATTTTAGACATCTGTGAACTATACTTCTCACTAAACTTCTACCATTTAATGGCCAGTATGTTTCTCGAAGAGAACTGAGTAAAAGTTGAGGTCCTGCATAAAGTAACTGAACATGTAAGTCTTCCGCAATTAATCGGGTAAGCTGATGTTTATGATCTAGGACAATTGAATGTTTCATATCATCTCTTAAATTTGAATGCTTCAATCGACCACCGACTCTGATCAGTCCTTGATCATCAAGGAAAGGATTTAATTGTAAAAGTTTACTTGATTTGTTAACAGAATTGTTTTCTGTCAAAGCCTTCAATTCATGAGGAAAGGACTGAGATTGAGCTAGTTTCAAAAGAGAAAGTCTTGATTCTTTTAATTCAGAAGACGAAAGGGAACCCGAAAGAGAATCTTTGCATTTTGTATTTTTGTAAAACCTTAGACAATAAGCTACAACTCTTACTAGTTTTTGCAATGATGAATATTTATTAAATATATCATGACCATGAACCTGAAACGAGACTGCTGTTACACTAGTTATCTTACGCAACTCTGGGAGTGACTTGAGAGTTGTATCAGGTTGAAAGTTTGAACCTTCCTTCCAAAATTGATGCTCCCCAGATAACCATTGTGGCCCAAGAAAGAACAATGGTTGAATCAGAATAATAGTAAACATTGCTTGCATCAATCTTTAATGACTTGGTAAGAGATTGCATCAAATTACAAAGAAGTAAAGCACCACAGAGTTCTAGTCTTGGAATTGAAGTCACCTTTAAAGGAACAACACGAGACTTTGATGAAAATAATGTCACAGTTGTTTGTCCTTTTACATCTTCATACCGAAGATAAACACAAGCTTCATTAGCAGCCATTGATCCATCACAAAATCCATGAAGTTCTATAAGTGCAGGTTCATTTGAAGACAGTACATATCTGTTTATTGAAAGGTCATTCAAATGTGTTAATGATGTATAAAAATCACACCATTGATTGCTTAAAAGTGAAGGAAGTTTGTCGTTCCAATCTAGGTTTTCTTTCCATAGTTGTTGCATTATCAGTTTTGCTGAGAGAATGACAGGTCCAATCAATCCCAACGGATCAAATATCTTTGCTATTTCTGAGAGAACTTGTCGTTTCGTAATATTTTGAGGAGGAATATCTTGTGATATTGAATATTTGAATACATCATGAGCAGTGTCCCACATCAAACCCAAAGTTTTCACTATTGTGTTATTCGTATTGAAATTATGTTCAGGATGAGCTTCGATATCTGACTGAGGAATGTTTTTTAGTAGGGCGGCATGATTAGATGACCACTTCCTTAAATGAAAACCTCCCTTTGTTAATAGTTCAATGAGGTCCCTTTGAAGGTTTAATGCTGATTCGATTGTGTGTGCTCCGCTTAGAACGTCATCGACATAGAAATCATTGTGCAATGCCTTGCATGCATTTGGGAAATTTGAAACTTCATCTAAAGCGAGTTGTTAGAGTGTTCGAGTTGCAAGAAAAGGAGCGCTTTTGGTTCCATAAGTGACCGTTTTTAGATGAAAGATTTTAATTGGTTCAGTTTTGTGTGATCTCCACAAAATGGATTGGAGACTATGTTGTGAAGAGGTAACATGTATCTGTCGATACATTTTCTCAATATCAGCAGTGAAAACATACTTGTGCATTCTGAATCGATACATGATAGAAAACAGTTCATCTTGGACTCTTGGGCCGTTCATGGAAACGTCATTAAGTGCAATACCGCTTGAAGATTTTGCAGAAGCATCAAAAACTACACGTAGTTTTGTGGTGGTTGATGATTCCTTTATGACAGCATGATGAGGAATAAAGTATGACTGAGCCGAACCTTCACGAGGTTTAGTTGCTGAATTTAGCTCACCAATGCATTGCATGTGACCTAATTTTTCATACTCTGACATAAAGTCCCTATAGTCATCGTACAGCTTAGGATTTTTTATGAGTCTATTTTCTAGAGATAAAAACCGTTTGGAAGCCATTTTTTTACTATCACCAAGGTCGGAAATATTCTCCTTAAGAGGAAGTTCCACGATGTACCTGCCATTAAGGTCGCGCTTGGTTGTAGCCTGGTAGTGTTGTTCACATAGAAGATCCTCACCAGTTAACTTAGATTGATATTGACAGTCTTCCAATTCCCAGAAACGTTGAATATTACTGTTCAGAATGTCTAAAGATGAAACAAAATATGTATGATTGTCATTGGAAATGTGTTTGTTCACTTCAATATTACCAATAACTACCCATCCTAACTTAGGTTCTCTTAGGGTTGGACCATTACCTGATAAACTCATTGATCCGTCACAAAGTAATTCCAAAAACGTTTGGGCTCCGAGAATCATGTCGATTTTTGAAGGAATGTAGCATGAAGGATCTGCAAGAACGACATTAGGGGGAACCTGATCTGAACAATTGAATAAAACACTCCCTGGTAACTTCTCTAGCTGTAAGTTTGTTAAGGACAAGAAATTCCATTTGCGTACTGTATTCTGATACTCTAGAATTAACTGTAACATTGACTGCATGACTGACTGAGGTTGAACTACAATTAATGCCTTTTATCGATACCGAAGCCTGTCTCTTGTTCAGTTGTAATCGTTTACAGAGCGATTCCGAGATGAAGTTTAATTGTGATCTACTGTCAAGTAATGCTTTATATGAAACAATCTTACCTCTAGGACTGATGACATCAACAATAGCTGTTGATAGGATGGTTTGAGTTGCTCTGGTAGATGATTGATCGTTGGCTGAAGCGCCAGCAGAATGAACCTGTTTGTTGTGTGGATATGGTTGACTGTCGTCATTACGATTATTGTCTTTAGTTTTTGATTCTGATTTTAAGCAAAGGAAAGTGTTGTGTTTCCTTCCGCAAGATTTACATACACTCTTACTTTTACACTGATTTGTTTTGTGATACTTTAGGCAGTTGACACAAAGATTGAAAACCTTCACCTTATTAATTCTATCAGGTATTGTTAGGTTGAGAAATTGTTCACATTGGAACAAAAAATGTGCAGATTGACACAGTTCACATTTAGGCTCAAAGGATGACAAGCCTAGCTGCTGTGTAATTGTCCATGACTTGTTTTGAGAGTCATTAGTTTTATGTTTTACAAAATTACCACCATTGTGAATAGGCAATGAAGCAATGGGTGACATACTACTAGAGTGTTGAATTGAATCTAGTGTATGAAACCTATGATTTAAGAAATCGTTCAAATCTTGCATTGTTGGAAGACTATTTGGCTTGAGAGTATCTTGCCAATTCCTGAATGTGATGGGATCGAATTTGGAAGAAATCAAATGGATAAGGAGAGTATCCCATTTGTCAGTGGGTTCTCCAAGTGCATTCAGTGCACGGATATGTTTGTTGGAACTATTGATTAGTTCTCTCAAAGATTGAACAGATTCATTACCTAACTTAGGTAGATTGAAAAGTGAATTGACATGTTTCTGAATGATAAGAGTTTTGTTATTGTACCTCTCTTGAATGAGGTTCCAAGCTACAGTATAGTTTGTAGATGTCAATTCCAAAGATGAAATTACGTTTAAAGCTTCTTTTTGCAAACAAGATTTAAGGTAATGCAATTTTTCAATATCGGTTAAAGATTCATTATTGTGAATCATGACTGTAAACATGACAAAAAATGGAAACCAACTATCAAATGACCCATCAAAGGATGGTAGTTTTAGGATTGGCAGGTTTAATCTAGGCCCTGCGCTTTGATTTGGATTTTGCAACTGTAAAGAATGATTTCCTTGCTTAAAATTGGAAAATTATTTGGCATTACCCATGATTTTGTAGTAGTTTGCCTCAAAGGTCTCTCTTTCTACCTGCTGGTTACTGCTGTCGTCCTCCAATTCGATGTCCTGTTGGATTTGATCAAATTTTTCGATGAGTACCTCTGCTTTGGGTAACCTGACCTTTAATTCGTCCAAAAATCCAGGATTATGTGTGTGGTTTTCCAAAAATTGTCCAAATCGTGTCAGTTGTGTCTTTATTGTACTTCTTTTTTTACTAGTGATTCAATTTTTTATATGTTGCTATTCTTTGATACTATGTACTATTTAATTGATACTGTTTCAATTCCGGTTTTCATGGACCAAAAATGTTTAGTTATTAATGTGAAATGAAATGAAAATGCAAAATAAGAGTAATAAATAATAAGACATGTTTATCGATATTAGTGGACTGTATAATGTTTTTATATATCTTTTGTAAAAACAAATGACAAAATAAATCATATGTTAGAAATTAAATTAAAATTATAAGCAGTCAAGAAAATGAAAGATATGTGTTTTTACATAATACTAATTGTGTTTGTGTGCACTTTCATTATGTACATACATAAAGACACAATCAAGTTCTTCTAATACAAAGCTAGAAGAACCACGATTATAATTACCTATTGGTTCGAAAGCTAGTTAAGCTAGTTTTTTTTCGAAATACTTTGGAAACAATTTCTTTACGAGTAATGATTTGAGAAATCCGTTTTAAAGATATTAAACACTCGTTTTATCTAGCTTGCAAGTTCATAAGAAACTAGTTTCAATGATAAATACTACCAGCAAAGTTTGAAATAGGTCAAAGATAATTTAAATTTAATCTATGTGATAACAGTTAGATCCTACTAACAGTTAGGTGTGAGTGATTGTATCCCGGTGAGTTCTTGAACTTTGTTACATATACAAGAACTGTGAGAAACCTCAATATGATATCAAAATGTGAAACTGCAGTTGTACAAAATCAATGTACTGCAGTTGTTATATCAAAGTACAGTGTGCCCCAATTTAAATTGGAGAGCTTTTTATTTGTACGCATAGTGGTACTGCAATATCTTTTTTAGTTCCTCATTAATGAATCCTGTGAAACAAAAATACTTACAACCACCTTATTTTTATTATTGAAATAGATTAATTTACTGCAGTCACTACGCTTTTAATATACAATGAACCTTTTATTCATTCACTTTTTATATAAATTGGAGTAGGACGTATCATGAAGTAAAAATAGTATAAAATTTATTATAAGTGTTATTAAAATATTTTTCTTATAGAACTTTTAATGTAAGTTTCATTTATGAGAAAATATTAAACAACGAAGCATTATAAAACTACTCTGAGATTGCATGCAATTCAAAGCTAAGTTTATCTTCTTAATGAAATTTTTCGAATTGATCAGAGAATACAAAATTTAGATACAATACATAAACGTTTGATAATATGAACAATTTAAGGATAAAATTATTAAAGTGATATTATTTTGTGGACTTGAACATCCTTTATCAAAAAAATATTTAGAAGCAACATTTATAAACACTGATTATTATTACACAAAAATAAAGGATACGTTATAGTGTGTGAACTGTGGTCACGAGTCAAATGCTGCTATGATTAAGAAGAAAGTTAACATTCCAAAACTGTTTACATCTGCACCATCTGCTATATAAGTAATTCTATATATGAACTACAGGTCGGGTGGGTGAACCAGTGAATGACCAACCCCCAGTGAATGACCGTTTTGTTATAAAAATCCCTTTGTTAAGCATTTTTTAGGCTAGCCAATTAAAAAATAAGAGTAAAACCAGCCTTGGAATATTATTCAACAATAATCTTTCATTGGTTAAATTGTTGGAGTCGA
Source organism: Flexamia atlantica (assembly GCA_035578135.1). NCBI lineage: Eukaryota > Metazoa > Arthropoda > Insecta > Hemiptera > Cicadellidae > Flexamia > Flexamia atlantica. The sequence continues at coordinate 174,127,244 of JAQJVK010000001.1, forward strand.
AAATACTTTTTTAACTTATATAATATTGAGTGCCTCATTACCTTTGATTTTGATGTTTCCTGCTATAGTGACTGTCCCTGCAAGGCTGAGCTGGGTTTACATTTATTTTCTATTTGAGGCTTTTTTCAACAATGTGCTGCAATTAAGTATTATTTAACATACTATCCTACAATTTAAAATCAATTTTATTGATCTACTCGTACATGTTATAAATAATTATTACTGAAGGTGGTCATAAATTGGAACGTAACTAGGGCAAAAACTAGTGAATAACTGGGGAAAAACTTCGCAGTCATTCTCTGGAACAAGATCGATAATTTACTAGCTCATGATCTATACTCCCAGCTGAATTATATTGACTTATATTCATTGTTGTCAGCTTATTTTCAAATTTTTTGTCAGTTATACAGCCAAAAGAGACCGGCCATTCACTGGTGCAAGATCGGCTTCATTGGTACAGTCCCGGTCATTTAACGGAGCATTGACATAGTTGTCTTTTAATTAATATTACAATCAGCATTCTTATTAAGTAACCAATTTAACTGACACTAGTGGCTTGAAGGGGCCGAAAGCCCCTAATGAGGGAAAATTCAAACATTTATTATGTACAGAATACCCTCATAGCAAACTGAAACTACCGTCTATTGATATCTAGCCAACCACATGGTTTCCAATCAGGTATCAGCATGGTATCAACCATGATGATATCAGGTATCAGGTATCAACATGTTTTATGTACACAAAGCAGACGTTTTTAGATCCCAATGCTTTTTAAATGGCAGATATTTTAATTTACTTCTCGTTTTCTGGTGAATTTCAAGCAATTTCATTATATTTCCCGCCATTACGGAATAAAGACCTTTATTTTGAGGCCTCTCCCATCTTTCTGCAACTTGCCAGACGCCCACAATTTTGACGCAAAGAATCGCCTTAGGAAATTAAATATATGATTGCTTAATCCTTAAAAGATAAATGAGCTTTCTATAGTAAAATATATGACTGTGACTATGAAATAAGGAAGTAATGTCAAATTAACATGAGACATCGTCCTTAACCGGTCATTCACTGGTACACTCACCCTACATCCACGCCTGCGTAACAATTAAAGTCTGTTTTTTAATTCCAAAGGGATGGGGTAGCTAATTGGTGCAGCCTGCAAGAGTCGTAATTGGTTTAACCGATCAATTACCCGTTTCCTTCAGATGTCCTTAGACGGTTATCTCAACGTTAATAACATTTACCCATCACTTGACGAAGCATTTAAAACCCAAAACAAGGGCAAACTTTGCAGGTAGGTTTTATAATTAGTTGTGGTATAACAAAGTCAACCTGTTAATCTCTGTTTCCTCCCATCAAGTTGGATGCCTATTTATATCAAATTTATATCTATTTATATTGCTTAGCTTTATTAACCTTCCTGAAAAGGTATTCGTGATAGATAGGTGGGCGTGTTGGAACTTGGTCAATAATTTTAGGAAATCAGAAACAGAAACAATATTTTGAAATATTTGGGAACAAATAAAGTTTAAGAGCACGTACTTGTAATAGCCGCTTTATGCGGTAGGTTTGGTAAACTATGAACGAGTTGCTTCGTTCCTATTTTTTGGGATTCACTCACCTTAGTAAGATTTCCTTTGGGGCTTGTCAATTGACGAAAACACACACGAATCACACGTAACACACACGACAAACATACGAACATTTAGAAGCGTCCCAAAGTTAGACTTTGGGTTAGACTTTTTCAGTTAGACTTTGGGACGCTTCTAAATGTTCGTATGTTTGTCGTGTGTGTTACGTGTGATTCGTGTGTGTTTTCGTCAATTGACAAGCCCCAAAGGAAATCTTACTAAGGTGAGTGAAGCTCAAAAAATTGGAACGAAGTAATAATCCTCACCTAAGAAACATGTCATTCAAAAATATGAACGAGTTGATAAAAGCTTAGTTTCTTAAAAGGGTTTTGGGGGATCTTTGTGAATGATAGCCTCCACGTAGGGTCCACTTTTTATTGAAGGATAAAAATAAAAGTTGTTTTAGCTTTAATTTTATTTAGTAAAAAATGAAATTAAAAATGAATGAATGAATGAATGAAAATGCTTCTTTATTGTGGCGAACATTAGGACCACATAATCCTTTCTTACAGTTAACCACTAATAATAATTACATGATTATAAATAATTTACAATAACAAATACTTATAAAAAAACTGGTATATATCATAATAAAACTTAACAATAATGAAGAAAAGAATAAATCCCTAGAGACCACATTCACTCACACATACAAATCTTGCTGCAGCCAGGCCTAACGCACGCCATCCCGCCACGCCACGGTCATCTGGTTGAGATAATACTCTTTCAACGCCACCATCAGCCGCGAACGATTTTCGATAGATTTGATTTCGTTTGGCAAAGAGTTCCAGAGACGGCAGGCTGTTACAATAAAAGATTTATTAAAAACTGTTGTTTTGTGACGGGGAATGCGTAATGTTAACGAGCCAGAGCGGGTGTTTCTTACGCCTCTTTCACTTAAGAATTCGAATTTTTCTGCAAGATAATTTGGAACCCCAAGATTAATTATAGAGTGAGTGATCTGAACTATACGAATTTGTCTTGAATCAGAAAGCTTTAAAAGAGATGCATGAATATAAAATGGTGTGACGTGATCATCTCGTCGAAGATTATATAAAAACCGGATGCAATAATTTTGAGCACGCTGCAATTTAGTTGCCAAAGCCACGGTCATATCGTTAATTACGGTGTTGCAGTAGTTGAAGTGAGGGAAGACAAGTGCTTTGATCAGTATGAGTTTTATGTGAAAGGGTAGAAATTGCTGAATTTTTTTCAGTGTGTGTATAGCAGCGAACACTTTTCTACATGTGTTTACAACTGCGTCGGTCCAGTCTAGAGTATTAGTCAAAGTCAAACCAAGACTTTTGACTTTGTCATGGTAAGGCAGGAGCGTGTTGTTTACGACTATTTGTTGTACATTGTCAAGATTAAGTCTATTGAGTAACCGTGAATGTCCAAGTACTATTGGTTTTGTTTTGTCAGGATTGAGTCTTAGTCCGTTCTTGGCGGACCATTGCACAATTCTGTATATGTCAGCGTTCATTAGTCTAACAGTTTCATCCATTTCGCTGACTTTAAAATGAGCATATATCTGTAAGTCGTCGGCGTAAGAATGAAACTTAGTATTGTGTAAAACTGTGTTTATGTCATTTGTGTAGATCGTGAAAAGTAGAGGGCCAAGTATTGAACCCTGTGGAACACCACAGGAAACATTTTTCCAGTCAGAAGTCAGTTTGTCATGACACACACACTGCTTACGACCTTGAAGATATGATCTCATCCAAGAAAGCGGTGCAGTTGAAAAACCTAACATTTTAAGTTTGGCAAGAAGTATTTCATGATTTACTGTATCAAAAGCTTTACTGAAATCAAATAAGGTAAGAACTGTACACTGACTACGATCCATGGCAAATCGTATGTCATCAGTGATCTTTAATAATGCAGTTTCAGTGCTATGACACCGCCTGAAACCTGATTGGAATGGATTGAGAATATTATTTAGTGATAAAAAATCTGATATTTGAGAATGCACTACTCTTTCAAGGGCTTTAGAAAGAGCAGGGAGAATGCTGATCGGTCGGTAGTCTTGCGGCAGAGATGGGGATGAGATCTTATTCAGGGGGCGGACCAAAGCAAACTTCCACTCATCTGGGAAAATGCCTGTTCTTAAAGATGTATTAAAGATATGGGTAAGTGTAGGAAGGAGAGCAAACAAAATTCTCTTTATAAGAGAAATTGAAATGTTATCGGAACCTGTAGCGTCAGACGTAATACGCCTTACTGCCCTTAAAACATCAATTTGTAAGATTGGTCTAAAATTAAACTGAGGTAAAGTACGATTTATGTTACCTTGAAAATTTAGTTCTGTTAAATGGTTTTGCATGGCTACACTGTTTGATGCTGAAGAAAATGATAAGAAGTGATCATTTAAATCATTTAATGGCAAAGAAATAGGTACCGGTTTTTCTTGCTTACCAAAGCCGATTTTTTTAACATTACGCCACAGAACAGTTGAAGACTGTTTTCTGTCAGAGAACATTCCATGAAAATAGCGAAGTCTGGAGTTGCGGAGTTGTTGCTTAACTTGGTTTCTTAGTTGACGATATTGGGCCATAAGCCCAGGATCTCCAGATCTCTTGGCTCTACGATGGACTGCATCCCGCCGAGCCATCAACCCAAGAATCTCATCAGAAATCCAGGGGACAGGGTGTTTTTTACTGATTCGGCGAGTAACAATTGGGGCATGCTTGTCATATAATTTTAAAATTAAATTATTAAGAGAGACCACCATATCGTTGACTGACTCCAGAGTGTGTATGGAGTGCCATGGTGTTGACATTACATCGGACAAAAAGTTTGCCTCATTGAAATTTCGAAAATTTCTGTAGGTGATAATTTTAGGTTCGGATTTGGGGGCTCTCACTCTTAGGGCACAATACACAAGGTCGTGTCGGGAGATTGCAGGGACTGGAAGTTGCCCGTGGTGGACTGAAAGCTGAGGGTCACTGACAACCATGATGTCTAATGTAGTTGCGGCTTCAGCAGTGTGGTGTGTCGGGTCCAGTGGGAGTATCGTCATGTTGCATGACGCAAACATGTTAATCAGTTGGCGGCAATGGTACAGATCTGGTTTTAGTAAGTCGCAGTTAAAGTCACCCATAATTAAGATACTTCCGTATCCCGGCATGAGGCGCAAGAGAATGTTTTCAAAGTCCGCCAAATGCCCAACACCAGGGGGGCGATAACAAATCCCAAGGAGAAGGGCACCTGAACGAGACGAGCCAATGTCTAAAAAAATAAATTCAGGTTTCGCCGTATACTCTCCCGGAGATGAATACAACTGCCTGGTTTTCAAACCTTTTTTTACGTACACGGCGACCCCGCCTCCGGCTTTACCTAATCGGTCGTTTCTAATCAGTGAATATCCAGGCAGTGCAACAAATCCAGAAGAAATACTCGGTTTCAACCATGTTTCGGAAATTGAAATGATTTCAAAATTTTAATGCCGAAATATTGCTCTGACTTCGTCAATATGTTTGCTCAGTGACTGAGCGTTAATGTGCGCGGCTTTGAATTGTTTTGAAAACGGAGCGAGGTTTGTGATAAGGATCTGAGCGTTATCAGGCGGCGGCAAGGGAGGGGTGGCTGATGCGACGCTGTGCAGGTCCGCTATGTTGGACCTACAGCCCAGACCCGCGGCACGGCGACGACAACGCGCATCGGCGTAGCTACAACAGACACATTCACACACACACGCATTACACGCATACAAAAGCTTGCAAAAATAAATATCAAAATACTAAACATATAAGTTTTATCGAACATAAAAACAAATTACAACTAAACACGTTTGACTCAGCTCCGAGCTGATAAAATATCGTTATTAGTGTAAAAATAAAATAAAACTAAAACAGTTCTTTATTAAATAGATAAATAGAAACGGTTATTATACTTTTATCATTCAATATGTAAGCAATACATTTTCAAACAAAAGATATATAAAAGAGAATAAAAGAAAATGAAAACAAAACAAAAAATATTTCTGGTTTCAACTTTAAAACATTGTGACTGTTGTGTTTGGATTAAATAAATTAAAATAGCCTGTCCTTATCACTCAAATTGAACTTAAGAATAAAAACTTAGCATCTTTTCAAACAATCGATAAATTAAATCAATAGAGCACATAAAAAATATATATATATACAAAAGTTTTACACGTTGCAAAAAACGCACATTTTATAGTTCCTCTTATTAAAAGATTAGGTATAAAAATTAAAAAAAATATATTCCAAAAAAAGAGATGCGACATAAAAAATTACCATAAATAATCAACAGCCTTACAAAATGTTAAGCTCATTTGATGCAACTGTATCAAACAAAAGCGTCAGTTTGAATAATCCGATCTCCGTATCAGACAGTCAAATCTCCATATAAAGATTTGCAGAGGGATATAGTTGTTTTCTGAAATTATTGAATTCAATCAATATTTACTTCAAGGGCTTTGAGCTTGTAAGTAAACTGAAGAATAATAAATTCTGTATGAAAATCTATATTTTGGACAGTTACCCTAATGCGAAAAGATATAATTAGTGTAAGTACTCAACGTGGCGTAATTATTCACCTTAACGAGCAAACTCTATGGAAGACTATTTACAAGAATATTTTTTGCAAACGCTGTTTTTAAAAATATTTGCTGAGTAGGAATTCAGTTAAGAGTAAAAGATATCGGTGATATTGATGAAATTGTTGCAACCCTGATGATGGAAACTAAATTTCTGAAACATATGATGAGTTCATATAAGCAATCTGCATTTAAAAATGTGTAATAAACATTTTACATTTTCTCCAATTACTTTCAGTTGAATACTTTGATCAGACTGCTGCAAGTCTTGGTTTGTCTTGCAGCTGAGCCCAGTCTCAGTACAGGTGGCGGCAATGAATGTGGCGCCGCCGACATTGCCGGCGTGCCGCCACCAGTCGCTCTGCTGTTTGTCACGGTAATGGTGTACACTTTGCATTCCGCATTTATTCAACACTGTCAAATATATTCTAAAGTAAGCTTATTTCGCTGTTCAATTCTATTTAGTGTCAACAGGTGTCATACAATTGGAAAATTTATTTTAAGGAATTTATATTAGTCTTTACATTTAGTAAAACCATTGAAAAGGAGGTCACGTTTAGATTCGCGGCAAACCTATTTGTACGTGTGAACTTAAATACAACGCCTTGATATTTTGAGAAGGCGATGTCTTACTTTCCTATTAAATTTTACTGTTATTTTAAATTATTCTAAACCCACCCTCAAAACTTCCACAAATCATAGTTCATATAAATTGTCATAATATGGTAGTCGGTCCAGAGTCCTTTGAAGATTTGATAGCTCCATTTTGTAACTATAATATTGATTTCTGTATAAATCAATTTTGAATAATTCCCTACAACCTAGAACACATCTATGTAAGTATGAGATTACTAAAGAAATTAGTAAAAACATGTTATTAATTAAAGGCAAATACCCCCGTTGCAGCAGACCTGCATACTCAGCGAATTTCAAGTGCAAAACAATATATTTCAATCCTACATAGCGAGATTTGACATTTTTTGGTATGTTCCATAAGAATAACATGGGGAATGAGTATGCAGGTTTGCTGCTACAGATATATTAAAACTGGATGGTTTTAATTCATTATGTATTAGATCTGAACTAGAAGAAGCTATTTACCAAGTTTTATCAGGATATGTTGAGAAATAACCGAGATATAGAATTTTACTTATTTCCCATAAGGTTAACATTGGGACAACGTACTGTGTTTACCACTTTCAATATCTCGGTAACCAATGGACATAGACCAGTGATTCAAAATACTAAATTGTTTGTTTTTTGAGCTGAATTCAATGGTGCCAAAAAAATTGGATTATTTTTATTTTTCTATATAAAAAACTCAAAAAACCCATTTTTTGGGGTTTATCCCCCCCTACCCCCCTTTCCGATGGTCCGATCCAGCTGGTTTTCAAACTCGTCCGAATAATAACTCCTTTACACGTCTGTGCCAAATTTCATTCCAATCGGACCGTTTTTGCGAGCGCTATCGTGCTTACAGACACACACACACATATATATATATATATATATATATATATATATATAAATTTGAACGAATAGTGTTTTTGACTTCTGGGGGCACCAAAACGAAAAGTTATAGTGGTCCCGGGCTTAGGTCTTACCATGAGACCTACGGTAATAGCTTCTTCCCTGTAGGGGAAATTCGCTAAAATTAGAAATTACATTTTCAGTTCTTGTATCAAAAGGATGGTATTCATTTTCGTTGCATATAAAAGTTTGGGTTTCAGCTTTTGATTGTTTATAGCCGGAAGCCATTTGTAATATCCAGTTTAGATATAAAACATGACTGATGTATGGAGTACATTTTTACTACCACTGCATGGAAATAATCACATTGCCACAACTAAAAACAGTACGCAAAACGGTTCATTTCCGCTTTCTTTTCAATCCTGCTCGCTAAATCAGGGTTACTTGAAATGTCGATGAGGTTTAGATGGCACACAAGAGAGATAACTATGACGTCAAACACCACAGACCAGTTTCTATTGGTGAGAAATCCCATGACACACACCGTATTCTAAATTATAGTTGGCTTGTTCTAAATAAGCTGATTTCATTGTTACCAATGATGATTTATTATTGATTCTTGTGATTCATTGTTACCGTTTGGTTATCTCAATAAACTTTTGCGTACAGGTTAGTTAGTAAGTTAAACTGTTTTAATAATGGTGGTACAAAAGATATTATGTGTATTACGAGCACAAATAGTCAATGCCGCTCTTGAAATGTTTGTACGCACTCAGCTTCCGCTTCGTACGGCCATCTACTACTCTCGAGCGGCAATGACATACTTTGCGCTGTTACTATTTAAGTCTTTAGAGAAAATCACAAGAAATGTTTGTAGTTCGTATCTTGTGGAAACCTTATATACATACATACATAAAGATATATATATATATATATATATATATATATATATATATATAAAACTCATTATACATACATACGGTATGTATGTATAATGAGTTTTTTTTATTGTTTTGTTTCGTGCTTGGTTTTTGTGACCTCAAGCATTTTCATGATCCAGCAATATATTATACTAACTTTTGAAAACATTAGGGCATACTTTTAGTATCCCGTTTTCATGAAAAATTTGTAGTGATGGCAGTGTGGGTTGAACAGAGAGAGCACAAAAAATTTGGGTGGTAACACGAGTGGTGTAATGGCGGTGCTTAACATGGAAACGCGAAACCACTTCCACAGTTAATTACTTGGGTTGGGTAAGAACCTGTCTAAATTACCACCTCTTAATTCATCTTCTAGGTACTGGTACTTACATTTAATAGAATTTTTTTAGGTAATATAATACTTATTAAGATTTCATGAGATTGCTTATATATGTTATAATTAAAGTTCAATTTTAAATTGCAAAAGTGAACTAAGCGCCTTACTTGACATTTTGAGAAAACTGAAGATAAGGTTTGAGGGCTGCAAAAACATTATCCAGTCTACTTTTAACACTTTTAAACCACAAAATTTGTTGCTTAATCTCTTTCACAGCACTAAAAATAATCAATTATAGATAATTTTCTTCTAAAAGGTCAGTTAAAATTTTTTTTAATGAGTATACAGTTACTTAGTTCACTTTTGCAGGATGTGATGTGTATTTGATAGCACCTTAGTTAATTTTTGCTGGATTATAAAAATGAACTCAATGGACATAAACTTTGCCAATTGACTTATCGTCAAAGGCATTTAATACGTAACAATTGAATAGAAAAACACACTGGACATAAATTTTACTTATAACTTTCAATAAATACAACTCAGCGTCCAACCAAATAGAACTAAGGTCCCCATATCTGCATTCCCTAGAATACAACAAATCAGGAGGTAGGTAAAAACAAAAATAATTAAATATTGTTTATTTAAGAGAATGAACCTAATGTTTCAAAAACAGCTAATAAATCCCGAGACAATAAGCAAAATAACAAGCATACTTAGTTCATTTTTTATGGTATTGAATCCTCAAAAACACAGCCTGTTGACAGAATAAAAAATAGCTAAATATTTATTTTAAAGTAATAATTAGGTATTCAATGTACCAGACTGATGATGATGAAGGAAAGTATTCATTACTTCCGGAGTAGGAAAAACGCTCTAAATCTTCTAACTCGCACTATCCAATTCGGCATCACTCAAAAAGAGGTTATCCATCTCTATTGTTGTTTAGTTCCCTGTGGCTGGCTCCACCGCTGCCAGATCAACATCCAGCAAAAACTAAATTTTCCTTTTGATCAGCTGTTTTTAGCGGCATCACTTAGTTCGTTAGTGCTGGTTGTAGATATTCAAAATTGCAATCACCGAATGGTAATAGTCAGAATCTTTTTTAAAATTTGGCGCTTAATTCACTTTTGCAATACACCGACCATTAAACCACAGAGTAAACCAACAGGTCTTCTAATGTTGCGCTCAGAGTGTGTCGAGCGCTGCCCAGCGTGAGTCGAGGACTTAGTTTACTATTCACTCAGCAAGAGAGCAGCACCGTCGTTGCCCTCCCCTAATTTAACTCAACTGTAACTAGTAACTGGATTTAACTAGCAACTAGTAACTTAATTTTAACCGTTAATTTTAACTATAAACAGTACTTGGGCGCAACAGAAGACCCATGTAAAAGCGACCTCTGTTTGGGTCCTCTCTGTGTTTAAACTGATTTTTTCATGATGATTTACATCTTGATTCTTTTGACATTTAAAGCGTGAGCTGATTCCCTCGGCTAAAAAGTAGTGGCCCATGCATTTCTGTAAAATAACTAGACAATATGTACAGGGTGTTAAAAAAATGTGGGGCGATAATTTACGTAGTGATTCCTTGGGTCAAAATAAGAAAAAACGTTTATATAGACATATGTCTTATCTCCTTTAGTTTAGCGTCTGTCTGTCTGTATGTTTTGTGTACAAAATAATTCATAGCTCCTTAACGGTTTGAGTTACAGCGTTGAGATTGTGCAAACATATTTATCTTATTGGTCGCTATCTTTGTACAAAATATAAATAAAATGTCTTTAACCGTTTCAAAACGGCGGCTATTTTAAGTATTTGGTTTTCGTGAAATATGTCACCAAATATTTAAAATGGCCGCCATTTTGAAACGGTTAAAGAGTTTTTATTAATATTTTGTACAAATATAGCGATTAATAAGATAAGTGTTTGTGCACAATCTCAACGCTGTAACTCAAACCGTTATGGAGTTATGAATTATTATTATTATTATATGTATATATATATATATATATATATATACATCAAACAATTAGTTTATATATATATATAAACTAAATTATATAAGACGTATATATTTAAACGTTTTAGCTTATTTTGACCCAAAGAATCACTTCGTAAATTATTGCCCCACATTTTTTCGAACACCCTGTTTTTGAATAACTTCAAAACAATAATTAAAACGATTGATGTTTATATTCCAAATGCTATACTCAAATTTATGCAGTTAGGGAGTATATTATCGAGTTACCCTACAAACGGTCAAACGACAATAACATATTAGATAATCCAAAATTATATAAAGTTCGTTGGAAAGTTTTACAAATGAATCACTATAATCAATCATTTACTATAAGATATTTGATCCAGTTAGTAATTACATCATCAAAAAATATTTTATTAAAAACGAATTTGCAAATTTGATATTTTCAAACTAACAATGAGTTCTTAGAATAAGCGAAAGAAGGAAAGTAGCTTTAAAATAAAAATTAACTGAGGTGGCTGATGTGGTAAAGTAATAATTAGCCTATACTAATTTGTGTATTGTGGATTTAGTATTTTAATACGGTCATTTATTTCTAAAGCTGTTTTGGAAAAAACCTCTTTTAATGACATCAAGTTACAGAAAATTAGGCATGATATATATATATATATATATATATATAATATACGCTATCCTGCTTAAAAGCTAAGGGTTGAATTAAACTTTGAGGGGAGGTGCAGTTAATTGGAACAGGCTACAAGAGCAATTAATTAATTCCGCACATCGGCAACCCCAATGCGACTTTGGGCTCAGTAACAATGAATATACTTTGTAGAGCAAACAGGCATGCAAGCTATGATAACCATCCAAACTTATTTCTTCTTAATTGGCTTACATTAAAAGAGCTTTGAGTTGTTATACTGTAAACAGATTAAAACTAGGACTTGCTGACCAAAAGTACATTAAAGTGTTTTAGACTAACATTATTCATGTTATGATTTGAAAGAAGCCCAAAACCTAATAAAAGCCTGTGAGAGTTTTTAAAATAATAAGCAATATGTCCGGTGAATAGTTTGTTAAAATCCATATTTTTGGCCCTGAGCTGCTCCTTTGACCAAATTAAATAACAATTTACCTTCGTTAGTCAGCTCACAAAGTTGTAACAAATGTTACGGCCGTTTCAGCATTTTGGTGCTATCTTCAGACATTGAAGTTCAGCCATAAGGCGTCATTAAAACATAAAATTTTCACGTACACAGGACACATTATAAAAACTAATTTCACTAACTAATTTTCGTTGCCTGTTTGGTAACGAACATTTCTACATACGAGAAAGTAGTCGACTGGAATCATCCTGGTCTCGTCGTGTCGGTGGCGACGCCGACGTTAATAAACTGTACTTTGCCCTCTTAGTCTTCGTTCCCTCCTCTGATTTAAAATACTATTGAAAATCAAGTGTGATTTGAATTGCAGTTTATCGTTTAAAATAAGTTCACTATTGTCATTTTTTATACAGTGGGCTTTGTAAATCCCAAATTCTTCCAGGGTGTCTAATCTATTGCAGTGGATTTCCAAACCATTATTCAGGTCATTTATGTCGTGATCCATCAGTTGTTGGGCTAATGTTGATTTTTGTTTGTCAGCTTTCGGGTCCGGGTGCTGCTCTTTGTATCTAGTTTTGATTGTGAGCCCCGTTTTTCCTACATAAGCACTTGGACCACTAGCACATTTAATTTTGTGCACCCGTGACCTATCATCCTTATCAATAACTTTATGCTTGTAACATTAAGCTTATTTATAGTCTTGTTATTTGTTCTAAAAGCTAACTCCATGCCATGTTTTTTTTTAATTCTTTAGTAAATGCATGAAATAAGGAATGAGAATATTCGACACATACAAACTTCTTATCTTGTTTCAATTCATTATTACTTTTATTTCTACTTTTATTCTTTTGTTTGTTAATTATTTTGTCAACCATGTTTCTTTCAAATACATTAGCTACTTCTATGTGCCTAATGATATTGAGTTCTTTCTTAGTGGATGTGAACGTTTAAACAGCCTATACACCATACTGTAATATGCTGTAATATGACTTATAATTTAAAACCCTAAACTCTCCATGAAAGCAATTCAGAATTATACCTCTTGCTAAGCCAAGTACTCCCCCTTATATATTTGTATTTACTTTTGATTTAAACATCTCGCAATAACCTTACTCCCGTTATCATGTAATCTTGCCGATATTTACCTAAATCATATCGAAAATGAATTTATATTTTCCGACTGCAAAAAATGTTACAGTACCACAGAAACGTTGACGATACCAATCTTTTGTTCAATGGAAACAACAGCCAACTAAGTTAGTCGTTGGTAATTTAAAAAAGAACTCATACATAACATACATTTTAAATAGTACGAACAGACAATGCATAAATCAAAAAAAACTAAAATAATTAGACAGGCCTCTCATCATGGACATGATCAAGGCGCGCCTAGAGGGCAGACTGAATGGTTTCCTTGTCTAGTTGTGTTTTCAACGTTTTCAGTTATTTTGTGGTCAGGTGTTTTCTTACTTCATATGGTAGATATTAGCTCTTGGTGGCTTTGGACAGTAGCTATCAGTCAGCATTGCGGCCGTGAGCGCCACTCTACTACCAACAAAAGCACCCTTTTGTATTTGTATTATTTTGGGATTGGGAGTTTATGGCCCTATTAGGGAGTTTTTGCCAAACGTTAATCGTACCAATACGATAACGTTAAACAATAAAACAAACAATACGATTAACGCTAAACGGTATTTTTTAACATTGTGCTAAATGTAGAAAATCAGCTGATTTAACCGTTTCGCGTTATTCGTGTTATTTCAATGTAGACTGCAAAAACAACAACTTCCTCTTTACCTAATCAAAACGGTCGCGCATTAAGTGCGCGAAAGAGTTCCTTAACTGCGCTAATCCCTCTAAGGGTCCCAAAAAATGTAAAAGGCCAGTAGCTCTTTGAACATTGTTAGGGAAAAAATAATCCAAAAAATATTACGCACAATGTAATTAGAGCTGGAGACATTGGTCTTTGAAAGATAATTTTCGAAAAATAATATTCACCCTATGAATTTTTCATTTAAAAGCGAAATGTACAATGGCATAATTATTGCTCAAGAAAACAGAACTTTTCCGGAGGAAAATCTTGAGTAAAATAGAATTTATGCTGGCTGTCCACAACGCGTTCGCAACACATCCAATATTAAAAGAAGCTAATGAAAGCCAGTGTTTTAGTGAAGGTTCTTATATCAAAATATATCGTTTAGTTTTGATAAGAAAGGGATATATAAATTTTTAATTAAAGGCAAATGTTGGAAAAATTAAAATTGACATAGGTTTAAAGGTTATAACCCATCTAAAAACTGACCGATTTAAACTATATACAGGGTGAGTCAGACCACCAGTCCACCTATTGTAGGGGGAGAACGGTTTGACATAGAAACGTCAAATAAAATTATTCCCCACTAATTTGCATATGAAAAATTCATTAAAAATATTTTCATCGCGATTCATGTGTGTCTGTTGGTTCCAGAAATGAAGGTCATGGGTTCGAATCTCAAAATTTTCTCAAGTAAACCTATGGCAAATATTTTATCATTTTAAAGGTCTTGTTAAAAGAAACATTTTGGTGAAAACAGAACTAAATTATCTCAAGCCGTTCTAAAATGGCGGCCATTTTTGTGAACATTTTCGATATTTACGGAAACCCCTATATTTTCCAAACCACTCAACATTTTTCAGTTCTGATTCAAAATTCTTAATCCTTGGTAACTCAGCTCTACTATGATATGTCACATGACAATATTTAAACAGATTTTAAATTTTGAAAAAAAATTGAAAATGTTGGCAGCCCTGAAAATAAAAAAATCAAATAGCAACATATGCCAAAAAGCATATCATTTTAAAGGACTTCAAAATTCCTACAACTTTGTAATTTACACAAGTATTCTAACTTTTTTAGTTTTTTAGTTATGGTCAAAAAACTCCATTTTCCCATATGAAGTGCATGTTATTTATGCAGTTCATAATAACCAATGGGTACCAACAGACCGTTTGCTATGGGCGTGCAAACAACGCACGCCCACCAAACGCAGGCAACTCGCAATGCGATAGATATACCTGCGATGGATTTTGCAGGTCTCGCAATGCGAGGGGGGCCTGCGAAAGGGAACCGGTAAGCGGGAAACTGCGGGAGGGAAACAAAAGATTTAAGGTCATTCATATTGAACTTTATTAATCATTCTATAATTGTATTTAATAATTAATAACATTAATGCTATCGATGATATGGTGTTACTGTTAAATGTTTTTGGCTTATTCAATGGTAACTACTTTAGGTCACAAATTTAACGTTTTAACTTGTGTTATAATATGCTGTCTTACACTTCTCAAGTCTAAAACAAAATAATAACCAAATAACTGGTGCTTTTAATATTGCCATGTTAGCAGCACTGTTGGCAACGCTATTGATATTGATTATGATAAGGAAATAAAATAGTTAAAAACTGTGTCTTTTGATGGGCGGGCATTAACTGCGCGAACTGACCTGAGTCAGGTAGTCGAGTATTCCTGAACTGTGCGAACTACTCCAGGTAGCCACCAGATACGTTCCTTAACTGCGCTAAGTGGCGGCCCTCATTGACAGCAGAATTCTTAGATGTGAGCATTTAAGAATTTGTTAAAGCCCAAGTCATCTGCAGAGAGTGCGTTCATTAAGGATTTTATGTTCTACTAAAAAAGGGAGAAAGTGCTCAACAGTTAAATTTCGAACTGAGGTAGCGTATTTTAAGTTTGTAATGAAAATAAATTAGAATGTACAGAACATTTTAATGAAAATAAAATGCACCTTTTTGGGGATTTGGAAAATATCATGGCTTCAAGACGGCGACCAAAGTGCATGTTATTCAATCGCATACGTTAAAAATAACATAGCAATTATGGGGTTTTATAAATTATTGTCGTAGTTTTTCACAATAAATTACTCTGAACGGAAAAAAATAAGTATACCGTATTTTCAAATTAAATCCCGTTAGAGTAAAATAAATAACATTTATCAATTAATATCAATGTAATGTTTCGTACCTTTTGTTTCTGCAGTCCCATGATTTCGGTAAAGTAGTAATTTATATTATGTGTATGTTCCCTGAAAGAAAATGTTAATCTTCCAAAAGGTTTCCTGTGAAGTCATAGTAATACGACTACAATAAATAAAATGTAAATAGGACCAAGGAAGGTACTGCAATAAAAATTCAGAAATTTAAAAACACACTTATATCTTTATTTTAAAAAATAACATCATAATCACAATCATAAACAAGGCATCTACACAAGATAGATTTTGCTCGTAACGCACTTTACAAATTCAATCTATCAATAATGGTTTGCGGTATGATGACACGTAAACAAGGACATTCCTTCTGCCGGCAACTCACCCCTACCTGGCATGGACTTCGCGTAGCTAAGGAACATTTTTGGTGACCCTTAGAGGGATTAGCGCAGTTAAGGAACTCTTTCGCGCAGTTAATGCGTGACCTTTTATTTTACTTGAGATTGGAAACCAGTTTCCTGAGAACAGGGTAGTATACTTTTTAAATAGCAACACAATGTCTACTTCAGCATCTATGGTTAATCGATACCTTAAGACAACACTTAATAATACATTTGATTTTCCTGGGATTTAATCACATAATAAATAACACAGTTTATACGACAAATTAGTCATCACTTCATCAGTTGGATTGTATGTCTATGTTGTGTAAGCTAATACCTGCCTTTTCAAGTTAAGAAAGTATAGATGTTGTGGACGATGTGTTTATTGACAAAATTTAGTGCTGCGGAACAGCGTGTCCCCTGGTATGTTGATTTTTAATAATGGTTCACACCTAACTCGTAACTGATTATAAAACCTGTGACGCCGAAGAAAATATATTCAAGAAATTTGGAGCTCAGAAATCTTGAGACAGGAGATCCGGCGAGAAACCCCAAGGGAAATCTCCAAATCCAATAACCGCTTTCAATCAATTCATCCCTCGCCACCAGGTATTGTTAACGTCTTTCTCGGTTACACTTCGCTCCAAACTAGCCTTATTGTTTGATAGGAAAAAACATTCTGGTTATCTTATTTGGTAGTTTTATTTTTGTTTTTATTCCTAGGGTGAAGCTCGGGCCTGATCTACGGTTATGATGTTGAAAGGTTGCAATTATTTTAATTTATAACTGATGTGATCGTAAACAAACTAGGTCTGACCTGTCACTTACCTTCCACCAACGAATAGATGATAAAGCCATTGGAAAGGATCTTTGAGCACACGCAAAAGGAAATGAAAGAGAATATAATTACGTGATGATGTAGATCAATTCTGTATATCCATTTGGTACCCAAACCAAAGGCAGTGAACGTAATTCAACCAAACCTAACTAAAACTGTTCTAAGATGTCACATATTCAAACAATATTATAGAAAAAAGTAATCTTTACGAAAACTTAATAGTAATTTGCTTTTGTAATATTTTACACAAACATAATAATCGCAAGATTTGCGAACAAACTCTTTTTTATTTGTTATAGAATATAGTAGAGTAGATCAAAATAAGCAGTTACAAATATCTGTAATAAAAACAAAAAAGGAATTAGTACTATATATGTGAACTAAAATCTATCTTAAGGCTCCACTTAACTATAATATATATGGACAGTTTTATGTAGCTTTTTAATATTGATGAATCTATATATTTAATGAGTCTAATACAATGTTATGTACTTTCATATTGATGAGCCTATATATATTTTTATAAAATAATAACGAATGTTTTTCTTAACTAAGCCATATGAATAATTTCACAATTTATTGGGCTTACAGAACATTCGATTTTTATCTTTAAAGCATCTAGCTTACAGATAAGAGGTAAGCTGTCTTTTTTACAGAACATCCATATAACTGGATGGAGCAAGTTACAATATTATTCATATAACACCCCTCCAGAGCCAGTTATATATTCATAACATCCTTCCCTCCCCTCTGTTGCTCCCCGAGGCAATGAGGGACATCATATTAAGCTTAATTACTGCCTAGAGGCTGCTAATAGTGTGGGAACGATGTCAACTTTCCAGTGAAAAACGTAAAAAAAACATTGTACCTGTGTCCTTTAGAAATACGAATGATTTTATACATGTGATAGACAACTTCTTTAAAGTAGTATTGGAATAAATATTACGTCAACGTACATTGTGTTGTACATTATGACGTGTACATGAAAATTATTAAATAAGGTCATCGTTAAACTGGAAAGTATTTTTTTCCATCAGGGAACTTCATAAAACATTATTAGCGTGATCCTTGGCAAAGGTATTACCACGAGACCTATAGTAAGGGTAAAAGCCTCCTCCGTAATAGAGAATTTCACTAAAATCTGATTTTACTTCTCAAATGGAGTTGTTTTTAAATAGTTTTTTTAATTAGTTGTTTAATTATTATATCAAATAATGGGCATGTTGCTAGCCTAATGGTTAGCGTCTTGGATCTCAGTTCAAGAGGTCGCGGGTTCTATTCCCGGCATGCCCACACAAAATTTGATGGGTTTGGACCGCTTTTCCTTAAAAGCGTTTGTGTAACTATCATGAAAAATGCCATTGGCGTAAACACTACAAAAAAATCCTTCAAGAGCTGTTAAATACTACTTTTACAATCTCACCGTTTATTCAACTTGAACAATACAATGTAATTTGTGTATAAAATTAAGGAAGAATTTTTAACGGAGAGAAATGGAGATAATTCTTTCCATTTCGCTAATATACAGTAATTGCTCCATATAACACTTCCCTCAACACCCCTGGGTGTGTCTTGCAGTGCGTTATGAATTTATAAGCAGTTCCACGAAATATTTCTCTTCTTTATCCATTTTATTATTATTTTAGACTAGACAATTCAAAACTGCTCAGCGGTTTACGTTTGAGTTACAGTTTACGTTCATGTAGCTAGTGCAATTAGAAAAAAACTTTGAAGTGTTTGCAGAAAACAATGTTTTTCTGGGATCATATAGAGTAACATTGTCTTATACAACTGATATCATAAACTTCCCAATATTTACGAGCCATAGCAAAGATGTGTACACTTTATTTATTGATCAGACGAGATACTAAACAAGTTATCAGACCATTCACAGGGGGGGGGGGTTAATGGTGGTTCTATGACCCCCCAATGGGTTTTGAATTTTCACTGAGAAACATTAAACCGTCTAGCGTTTGAATTCACCATTGAATTAAGCTAAAACACATTGTATTCAGAATCATTGCCCCATGTTAATTAGTTCTCGTGGTATTAATAGTGGCCAACACATAGCGTTTTGCCACCAACCAAAAAATGCTACCATTTTGGGAGATAATACAATTTAATATTTTGCTTGTCCTCCACATATCTTCCCAACAATTGGGATGTTGCTTCTCGTAGTTGAGGCCAAGTGGATATGGGTTTACTTTTCCGTGGAAGCAAATCGTCACTTACTCCCTTTGTTATTCTTATTGTGAATATTTTTCAACACTTATTTGTTGGCATATTTGGTAATACTTAAGCTAGGGCTTCGTCTATATAATTGATTTCAGCATTTAAAATGCGGGCCTGCTACAACTGGCATATTCTTACTTGTTTTAAAAGTTTTAAACTATTGAAGAAAAATTTCAACATAGATTTATTCATAAGTCTTGCACTAGTTATTGTTTGCTAATGAATGGAACAATATAATAATAAATGTAAGTACGTAGCAGAAAAGTAAAAATTTCCTGAATGTTTTTAAACAAGTCTTTATTATTACACTGCCACGTAGACCCACTTGTGATACTGAAAAATAAATAAATTATTGAACTGATTTATGATTGTTGTATGATACGTTTATGTATATTGAGTATAAAATCGAAATAAACTTCGCTTTAATCTTTAGAAAATTATATGTTATTATATTATTTCAATTCGATTATTTTAATTATATTGATGCTTTTGAAATACCTATAATGTTTAAAATATTTTAAACATAGATCATACTTATTTATTTCTTCAGGCCATTATTACTATAATTCAAAATTTAATCAGTCATTTAATGGTATTAAGCAGGTATACAACTGGCATGTGGAGGTGGTGAATCATGGACTGAATGACAAATGGTTGTGTTCTCTCTAATCTGGGCATCATTGTGGTGGCTGTCAATAAACACCCACCTGTAATACCTTAGTGACGACAATTTTCTCAATAAATATCACTAAACTTTATGCAAAGTCATATTATTTCTTCTCATGACGTTTTCTGTGACATAAATTGGGGGATTTGAGTTTCCTTTATTCACACATGATCCCTGAAGTAAATTTGAATCAATAGTTTGGCCCTAACCTCCCTTTATATTATTCATCAGTGTCTTGCAGTCGTGGATATAGTCTAGCGGTATGCGATTGTGTTGGATTATTTATTCCCGTTTTATCTTTTTTCTAATTTTTTCTCACTTTTTCTCCGAGGCGGTAGCTCAGAGGCAAAGCGCCTGGCCCTGTGTGTCAAACGTCGCTGGTTCGATCCGAGCGGCGGGCGACTCCTGTTCCATCGTGGCCGGTCACCTCTGGCTGGCCTAAGTGACTATTGCCGCTACAGTACACCCCTATCTTTAGATTGCCGCACATATTTATTGGCCCATGGCAACGAGCATTTGGAGTTTTTAATTTAAAAAACGTTTTTAAACATAATATGTACCCAAGTACAGGTCCAGATTGCGTCTTACCTTCTCTTTCTTCTTTTAGATATTTTGTCTCTAACTTCCTTCAGTTTCAATCAGGGTGTCGAGTTTCGATTATCTGAAATCTTTTCAGTTTATTTAGTATATCAAATTAAACAAAAAATGCCATTACATACGGATATGGTCTATCTGCCGGCCGGTACTTATTTTTAACATAATTCATTAAACATAGTTGGAAGAACCAAGTTCAAACTCGGTACATGTACGGGGTGGTGCAAAAAAAAGGAAACCCAAAAATAATTTTTTTGTTTTAAGTTAAGTAATTTTAACCTTTGTTTACTAAAACAAAGGTTAAAATTACTTAACTAAGCAAAAGCATATTCTACGTGTCGTCCTTCGTTAGTAACAACATATTCCATTCGGTCCATGATCTTGCTGGCCATCTCAGAGCACTGCTTGTGTCCCCCCTTGACACAAGTCGTTCTGGAAACAGTTGTTGAAGAAGTCTGATGTTGTCTTGCCTAGTGTGGGGAGTCGCTCCATCTTGCATGAATATTCGTTTCTCAAAGTCAATGTCATTCAGTATACAAAAGGTCTGCATATCTGCATGGAATCGACACATGGAACACATGGAATCGTCATGGAATCTGTATGGAATTTCGAAACGTTCCATAGGTTTTGAAATATTGTTCAACTCACCAAACACGATTTCGAATACAGTGCTGCGGCCATGGCTATCGTAGTCCTAGCCCTCGTGGAAACTGTTAAAATGAAAAAGAAACACCACATTCAAAAATATTTGACGATCAGCTGATCGATCATTGTTGCAATATTCATGAAAAAGCTCTTAGCGTTTTGGTTTCCTTTTTTTTGCACCACCCTGTATGATTACTTAATAGTACCCTTTCGTGCTGAATATCACGATTTGTCTACCTTTTAGAAATTAAAATTGGCAGACATTTTTAGTTTTCAAAGCTGTAAATCTTAAAAAACTAATTATTAACAATTGTTATTACAACTTAAAATATAAATTTTAGGGTTTTAGTTTTTATTCTAATGTGAATTTAATTTTACAAAGAACGCAAGCTCCTTGAGGCCTTCTTTAAAGTTGAGGCTTCCGACGGAAACCACTTGGGAAATTATGAAATAAAATCTAAAACTCCTTCTTTTTTCGGTCGCTACTTTTTTAACTGCATGTTGCTTGATATATCCTTAACTAATACAAATATTTCACGAGGATTTTAAAAACAGTATGTATTGTGTTTCTTGTTAGAGGTAAGAAGCAAGGGTAAGACTGGGTTCAACGCAGACATTTTTACTTTTCTATGCAAGGTAACGTCGATTACCTTATCATAGGTTAAGGTTGAACTTGGATAGTTTGCGTTTTTCTTTCTTCGTTATTTAGGGAAACTGCTAAATAGTATTTTAAAATAATTATAAATATAAAGTAAATTTAGTATTTTTGTTGATGACATTAATTAAATAATTTCAAATGGGTATCAAAATGTTATAATGCTATTTTTACATGTTCTTATATTGCAATGAAATAGTCAGGGATCAACTTAACAGTCTAAATATATGAAGGAATAAAAACAGAGCAACCCGTGTGGAGTTTTTTTCACAAAGGTTACCTATAAGAATAATGAAAATGCTACCAATAAAATAAACACGCCTAATAAGTAATTTTCTCTTAGTCTTCGCAAACGTGCTACGTTCTTAGGATTAGCTTGGACAATAATCTTAGGTGGACTGGCCATATTGATCAAATTTGGTCTAAAGTAAGTTCTAGTTTTGTTGCATAAAAATGACGATCTACTTTATCTGATTCAAAAACTATCAGAACAGTATGTTCTTTAAGCTGATTCACTCTCACATTTTCACAGTATATGGAAATGGCTCAACATCAATTTGTATCATAAACAAAATCCTTACTTCTTCAGGAGAATTCAATGACAATAACTGTAAACCTCAATCATGATGTACATTCAAGAACAATTTTTCCGAAATGTAATAATATTAGTGTATAGTCTTTCTATTTATTTAGGTAGAACTGCATTCAAATAATAATTCACATATCACATATCACAGAGAGCTTTTCTAACTAAGATTACAAAACTATTAGCTGAAATGATTTTCAAATAAAGAAACAGGTAAAGGATTTTGTTTTCAAAGAACTTACATTTAAACTCATTTACGTAATGAATTGTTGATAACAATAAAAACAAATACTACAATAACTATAAAAAAGGAAATTTTATAAGAATAAGAAAGTAAATTAATAACAATGCAATAAAAATGTTTGAAGTAATTGCTTATTAAGGCTACATTTTGAATTTCAATGATTTTTGTCTAATGAAAATAAATCATGAATAATATCTTGTAATATTTATCTTTTATCTTGTAATCTTGAATAATAGTTTGTACTTATTGATTTCTTTCGTTTCAGATGATTATTTGACGCGATTTATATATATGAACACTTTATATATATGGACACTTCATGAAGTGCCCAGCGCACCTGGGCACATAGTGTAACTCGATTATTTCAGTCAAAATTACAGCATCTGTCCAACAAAACTGGACACTTCATGAAGTGCCCAACGCTCTTTGGACACATGCTGTAACTGTCGAGGCAGGTTGGGCAGTCGATTTTAAATCTTTGTTTTGGGCAGTAGATTTTAAATCTTTGTTTTATAAGTCAATCCCAATGTTTACATTAAACCCCAATGTTTGTGATAAAGTAGCCAATGTGTCTGTTTGCTATTAAAACTTTTAATATTTTTCAAATCTAAAAATGTTAATACTGGTTTTACTTGCATACGCATTTTGAAAATATAATTAGTCTACTTTATATTTGGATGATAAATTTATGCTGTATAAGTTGAGTTATGACTAAAATAAACAGTTAACAATAACGTAGTTATTTTTAAGAATAAAATATTGACCACTTAATCTCATTTAGGGTAAAACATAAACACTTATAATTGGTTTAAAGTTGTGTTAAAAATTAACACAACTTAAAGCTAAATGTATAAACCACCAAATTTTGTGGTTTTCAAATTGTTATAAAATTAAACAAGAGTATAAAATTATAGGTAATGCGCTGTTAAAAAAACATAATGATAATTAAAAATCGAAACGCTAGAATTTTCTAGTAACCGCTTACTTTTGATTGACGTTTAACATTCATAGGTTATCCCTTTAAAAGAATTCTTCATATAAAATTCTATATATTTTACTTAATAATAAAAACTTAGATTTTTAAGTTACTGATGTCAGTAGGATTATAATAAAAGAGTTAAAGCATATTTCTGAAAAGTTGTTAAGTAAACGGGTCACTCCATATACATTTTTTAATATTCTAGGCCTATTAGCAAATAAAAACAATTACAATGAAAAGGCTTGATGTAATGATGTTATGTTAATTTATTTATACTGACATAAAAGAAAATCTTAAACGTAAATTGTCGTTAATGCTAATTAATTGTAAAAAGAATAAACGAAATAGTAAAATTTTATGTAAATTAACTGCTGTCAATTTTGATATAAAAAGAAACTAAAGATTTTTTTATTATTTTTTCAAGACTGTTATGGCACTCTCTGTAAATATGTTTTACCTTGCTATATTTTGATTTGATATGCGTTTTATTAAGAGTGGCTAAGTAAGAAGTTAATCAATTAAAACATAAAAAATAGGTTAATGTCAATGTTTATGTGTTAAGTTACATATAAATGTGTTAGGTAACATTTTCATGTATATGAAACATACACCTTATTTTAAATCTTTAAACATGCTTTATTTTATTAAAGCATAACATTTAAATTACATCCAGTAAATTTAAAAATTGTAAAATTGTCTAGTTTATGTTTTCTAAATTATTTTGGCTACACTTCACCATTAACGTTATTATTTAAACAATATAAAATTTTAAAAGCGTTTGTTGTTTCAATAATAATACTATAATAATTATGTGCAGCCAAAATAACTCAGAAAACATAGAAAAACCATGATAAAAACATCATGAGAATTGTCTGATTTAGTGGCAGACAATCTTATTCTTGCTGTTTTTTTTTTCAAAATTCTTAAAAAATGTTCTTATTTTGCATTATTAAAAATAATACATCAGATACTACGAATCTGACAGCAGTTTTATGTGTTTACATCAAGTGTCCAGCATCTAAGCTGGACACATAGTGTAAAAGAATTAGTTATAGCATGTGCCCAACGAACGTTGGGCACTTCATGAAGTGCCCAGTTTTATTGGTCACATACTGTAATTCTATATGAAACCGGTTAATTACACTATGTGCCCAGGCGAGCTGGGCACTTCATGAAGTGCCCGGTTAGCGCTGGACACTTCATGAAGTGCCCAATTACAGCATGTGGCTACGACATATACATTACATATGTGAATATACATAAATAAATTCATTATTCACCAATAATAAAAAAAACATAAATACAACTTCATTGTTGATAAACAAAAGTCTTTCGTTTCTTACATAACACACACACACACACACACACACACACACACACACACACACACACACACACACACACACACACACACACACACACACACACACAACTTTTCTAAATTTTATGGAAACTTAATGGGTAGTATTTTTTTTCTTGACTGATTTTACTTTATTACAACGAAAGATGTGTACACATCTTTGCTATGGCTCGTAAATATTGGGAAGTTTATGATTTCAGTTGTACAGGGTGTTTTTTTTTTAAAACGCAACCCATTTTTAAAATTTAATAATGCACATATGAATGCGTAATGAGTATTGTTTTATTGATCTTTACATTTTATACAACCTATTATTTAAGTTTGATCACATTTAGTTCACATTATGTGCTCAAACAGTCCACCATTGGCATTTGTATAAAGTTATGCTCTTTCAATCAAATCCCCGAATATGAATTTGCTGTGATGCAAGGTGCCTCTTTAAATTTCTTGCATTAAATTTTTTATGTTTGTTTTGAGGTGCTGAATAGCTTTTGAATTGTTTTCGTAGAATAATTACATCTTTACATGTCTGTGGCAAATTTCATTCAGATCGGACCATTTTACGCGAGTTATCGTGCTTAAAGACACACACATTAAAAACGCAACCCAAAACTTGATTTTATCGGTGAAGGATTATTTCCCCACAAGATCCCTGGATTTGACCCCACTATATTAATATGTTCTTTGGGGATACATACAAAGTAAGGCCTAAAAAAAGTCACATCATATTCAGTACCTCAAAACAAACAAAACAAATGTAATGCAAGAAATTCAAACAGGTACCTAGCAACACGTGTTCGGGAATTTGATGGAGAGAGCATAACTTCAAACAAATGCCTCTGGCGGATTTTTTGAGCATATAAGGTGAACTAAATGTTATCAAACTTAAATAATAGATTGTATAAAACGCAAAGAACCATAAAACAATACTTATTTAATATTTATATATGAATTATTCAATCTTAAAAATGGGTTGCGTTTAAAAAAAAACACCCTGTATAAGACAATGTTACTCTATATGATCCCAGAAAAACATTGTTTTCTGCAAACACTTTAAAGTTTTTTCTAATTGCACTAATATAGCTAAATAATATTAGCTATCAAGTATTATTTGATAGTTAATACTTGATAGTGGGGCCATGTGTGTACATTTAACAGTGCTGTGGGACCAGTCGAAATTGTGGGGCCAGTCGAAATTGTGGGGCCAGGTGAAAACATAACCTAAACTAACCTTACCTAACCTAACCTAACTAACCTCACCTAACATAACCTAAATTCTCCATTTCTGACTTTTCCGACCGTAAAAAGAGGACTTTAAGCACAAAATTTACAACAAAATCCTTATGGAGACGTGTATAATACCCCATAATTTCGAATGGCCTCACAGTCTGGTTAAATGCACACGCACGGCCCCACAAATGTTGATCTCTCTCTCACACACACACACACACAAATATATATATATATATATATATATATACTTTTTAAACCCCCGAACTTGTTGGTCCGACGTCTATTTCTCTGCAGAACAAAGCAGGTCCGATAGAACATGCTGGTCCACGCTTAGAAGATGCTGGTCGGACCAGCTTGATGTGAACAAGTATATAAATCCGCCATCTTGGTTATCAAGTGGACCAGCATAATGTGGACGTTTTTACGCCAGCCGCCATGACAGTGGACCCACAAATGATGTATCAGCGTATACTATATATGCTGTAAAACCAGAAGATGTTGGTCTCTGATGAAAACTTCATTCAAAAAGGAGGGGAAGTGTATAACACGATCTTTAATACCCCCTCCAGTCTAAATAAACTAGACAAACTTTGCAGGCTGTTCTTCCAAAAGTTGAATGGCCATTTTTATAATATGTACTGTAGTAAAAGCCAATTATCATCGATACTAGGTAATTATTTTAATATTTTTAGATTAAATTCATATAATCCAAACTCAACAATTATTTGTGATGAATGCATATGTCATATTGCTCAAGACTTGTATTTCATATTACTGAGAGTTGTTAAAAAAATAAAAAAGTAATTTGTACGTTTCGTTTTTGAATTTTTTTTCACTATGTATCATCTACAAAATAAATTAAAGTATACTGATAAATCAAATAAAAATTACATTGGACCATGAATTGTTCAAACTAAACATTTTTCGGCAATATCAGCTAAAATATTAGATGAAAATAAATTTTAACTAAACATTCTTGTACTATAATTTTGAAAATGGCAATGCCGATGCCGAAACTCAAGTAAATTACTATATGATTACGGTTGAATTGACGACAGTTGTCCAGGTATGTAACCTTTTTTCCAAAGAAATGCAGTTATATTTACTTGTGGCACATGCATAACTAACAAAAACTGTAAATAATATTACTATATCCATGAGCAGACAACATATTATTAGAATTTTAGTCAAATTAAATACATACTTGTTTTGACTGCTCAAACTCACGTTAATGTGACATGCAGACTTAATAGACACATTCTTATAAGCGCTTCTTACAACCGTATTCCAGATTGTATACGTCAGGTTACGGGCAAGGGAGCATATGCCTAAACTGTGTCATGTGTCCATCCATGTGTGGTCTGCGTCTGGAGGAGGGGATAGAGGAAATGGAGAGGGGAGGAAGTGACGTAGAGAAAATCAGGTGTTTATGAGAAAACTGAGTTTGGGTGTTCCTATGGCTTACCTATGATAATAATCTGCACTTGGATAAATAGCCTCAGCTCTTTTCACGCGAAAGACGTAAAATTCAGACATTTTTGATTACTTATGGCTATTTTATACACAATATAACTTTAAGTGGTAATCCAAATTTTCACTTTGGCAATGTGAAACCATACTTTTGACCATTACAATTATATTTAATTATCAGCCCTCCATTACAGCAGGTCCTTCAATAAAGATATTAGAAATGTGTGACAATTAAGGTTTTATAATTTTAAACTTTCTTTTCTTTCTTTTTCTTTTTAAAAAGAGGTTGGCGGCCTCTTTTTACCTTGCATTTGCCCCCCACATGGGCCTCAGGCCTGTGCGTGGAAGTTAACAAGCAAACCCAAGGAGTGAGCCGGTACAGTACAAGGATGAACAGTACTGCTAAAAGTATGCGGCATCATCGGGACTCGATCCTGCGACGCTGCCGCCACAGAACCGGGGCCGAGTGCGCCACTGACTCACTAACGGGAAACTAAACGGGAGAACAATAGGAGATGCTGAGGGTGAATTTAGATTTTTAAATTCGATGGGTGCATCTGTCATAGATTAGCTATAACATATATAAACTGTTTACAGCAAGTAGTCGATTTCAAGGTCGTGGTTCAGATCACTTGCCGTTTGCGTTACAGATAAGCAGAGAGGATGAGTGCGGGGCGGAGGCGATGTCACCTCTGCTCCCTAGGTTAAAGTGAACAAAGTTAGATTCTGTCTATTTTAGGGATAAAATTAATTCTGAATCACGTAACGTAACTATAACACAAGACTGCGCTAAAAATGTTAATGGTATCATTAATTGTTTAAAAAAATCGGCAGCACAGTCTAAACCATCTACCCAGCAGAAATTATTAAAGAAGCAGGAAAGGTTTGATTATGATTGTTTGAAAAATAGGAGGAGGGTATTTAGTTTATTAAATTTATTTAGGAAAACTAATTCAATGTCAGTAAAAGTTCAGTACATTGAAGCTTGTAAACACTACAGGGCTTTAGTTCAAATTAAGAAGAAAACCTATTTCGATAAATTAATTGAAAAGATAAAAGAGGCCAAAGGAGGGAGGGAGTTGTGGGGGGAAATTAATAGCTTTAAATATAGACAGGCAGCTGTTAATAAAAGGGAACGTGGAAACGAAAAAATGGGTTGAGCATTTTAAGCAGCTTTTAAATCCGCCATTGTTGTCTGAAAGTTTGTGCTAAATGGAGCCCCTGATATTAGACGAGTTTTTAAACAGTGAATTTAGTTTTGAGGAATTAAAAGCTGTTTTACAAAAGAAAAAATGGGAAAGCTGCAGGCGCTGACGGCGTTCCGTATGAGTTTTTTTTTAATTGCTCGGAGTCTTTTATGTTAAAGTTGCTTGAATTTTATAACATTTTTTTCAAGAACTGTAAAGCCCCAGATAGCTTTAAAAATCAATTATTTACCAAATGTTTAAGAAAGGTGATGACCCCAATAATGCAAAAAACTACCGTGGATTGTCTTTTATAGATTACTAGAAGATATACCCGCGGCTTCGCTCGCTAAAAGAATGACAAATGTTTTGTTCAATTATACGTAATTTGTAATGTGTAATTTTCAGAAATTTTCAAATCGACTTATGATTTCAATAATTTATCTGAACTACACGTTTTTAAGCGCTTAATTACAAACTTAAGGTTGCATCTCCATCCCAGGTTGACATGAGAAGGTGAAACGTTTCCTCGATGAATTTTCCTTTTCCCCTCAAATGGTATGAATTGGCTACCATGTGCTAACATATTCTAATTTTTCAGTTAGGTCTTAAGAATACTGTAATCTCCTAGTTAATCTATTATTTAAAATATAAAATTGGGTTTTTAATAGTTTAAATAAAAAGTAATCCACTTCAGTGGATTTCATTGCATCGCGCTGTGCACTAAAACCTGTCTACTAATTTGACATAAAAGAAAAGGACAACTGATGTAAATATCACATAGGGCGGACTCTATAGATCTAACATTTGAATTTAGTATGTTCATTAATACACCAAGAAGTATGTACATGCAGAGTTTCAAGATTCTAGTTCGATTACAGTACTTCGGGTGATCCGTGAAACGTGAGCAGCCTATGTATGTGGTATCTGACAAATATATATGATAAGCGTATTAGTTTTGTACAGTTAGTAAATGGAACTCATATTTATTGTCTCTTTAAAATATTCTAGAGGCCTTCTACTGATATTTTGTAATCATAGCTCTAAAAAGTGAAAAAGGCGCCATTTTGAATTTTTTAATTTACCTTATTTTAGCCTTTCCAGAGAAAACGTTTTAAAATCCCTCATTAGTATGCATCTAAAGCCTATGAATAATATTTGAGCCAAAATTCATGGCCCAAAGCTCTTCATTCTTTTAGAAAATAAGCTTTGAAAACTAAAATTGGCTGCCATTTTGAATATTATAATATAACCTATTTTAGCTTTTTGAGAGAATATATTTTAAAATCCGTTCTTAGTACGCATCTAGAGCCTATGATAATTAATTGTGCCAAGTTTCATGGCCCGAAGTCTCATAGTTTTTGAGAAACTGTGATCAGTGAGTCAGTCAGTCAGTCAGTCAATCAACCGTTTTGGCTTTTATATATATAGATATTGCTAAAATATATACTAGTTTGCTGTACAATATGCTAAATAGGTGAGCTGTTGAACAGAATATGCTTTGTGAATTTCAGGCGAGATTCAGAAAAGGCTATTCTACCGTGGATAACATTTTCATTCTCTCCAATGCTGTAAAATTAATGACAAATAAGAAAAAAGGTAAAATGTATCCTTTTTTGTAGTTTTCTCTGCAACGTTTGATACTATTGACCCCAATTCTTTGTTCTATAACTGTCTTGTCTCGGATTATCCTTTCATATGTTGCGCGTGATAAAGGGATTTATATGTTGGGACCAGTGCGGTGGTATGGTGTAAAGAGGGTACCACTGAATATTTTTAAGCAAAATTAGGATTAAAACAGGGCTGTATTCTCTCGCCTTTGTTTTTTGCTTGTTTGTAAATGACTTAATAGATTCATTAAGAGGTCGTTGTAACTTTGAAGGAGTAAAAATTAAAACACTGCTCTACGCCGACGATATTGTTTTGATGGCGCCGACTGCTACAAGGTTGCAAATAATGATCCGCGATCTTGAAGACTACTGTAACCTTAGGAATCTGAAAGTCCATCTAGATAAGTCGAAAATCATGGTTTTTAGAAAAGGTGGTAGAATTATTAAAAGTGAAATTGGTATTACAAAGAGGAGAAAGTTGAAGTTGTTAATCGGTGTAAATATTTGGGAGTTTAAATATAACACCTAGTTTAACATTGCAAACCCTCCTTAAAGAAAAAGTTACTTCCGCGAAATTTACAGTAAATAGTGTTTGGCATGGTTTAAAAAAAATGTAGTATCGATAAGCAAAAAATTCATGAGTTATGGTGCTTTAGTTCGAGTAATCTTGTGATATGGTTGTCTGGTTTAGGGTTTGTGGGAAAACGACTTGGTTAATGGTGTTCTTTTTTACTTTATACGTAGAGTCTTTGGCTTGCCAAATTGCACCCCAAATTACGCATTATTGTTAGAGACAGGTTTAGAAAAGGAATATATTTACACTTTAAATATGCATTCGGGGTACGTTTTGCACGTTCTTCAGTTACCGCCAAACCGTCTGCCAAAGTTAATTGCTAAAGAAATAATAAAGAAAAAAATATATATATTGGAGTAAGGATTGGAAATTATTAGGTAGAAAATACGGAATTGAAGTTAATTTAGACAATTGACCGTTAGATGAGATTAGAAGGCAAATAGAAATAATTGCTATTGGTAGTTGAGGCGGTGCGGGGGGGGGAGAGTAGGGAGGCAGGCGGCTAGAGCGACCTTGGCGATAGAGCTTATCTTACTGATAATATGCCGGGTAAAAAAATCCGTTGGGTCTTCAAAGCACGCACTCGCACTGAATCCAGGCCCGGCGACAGGATTCTCGGGCCCCTGTGCAATTAAGAAGTCCGGGCCCCTATAATATGCAGGCAACCAACATACTTACCTTGACAATTCACTTTCCTTCAATACTAAACAAAACCACATATTGGCTATACGTTAACACTGCAAGCTGCAAGCAATATTTCAAACCCAAAGTTACTAAACTGTTACTTAACTTACTTAGTAGTTTTTTACTGATTTACTTTCCTCATGAATAACTATGTCAAAGCCATCCATGACCTATAATTTGTTGTATTTATTTATATATATATATCTGTAAACAAATATTAGTGAACAAATGGAAAATTGAGAAAATCGGAGGTCAAGCGATTACATTTTTATTATATAAGCAGTAATAGGTTTTATCAAACTAAAATAAATGTAATTGAACCTTTTGTGAAAATCAATAATGAAGCAAGGTTACTCGTTTTAAAATAACTTTTTCTATTACATAAGCAAAATATATAGTACTACTTTAACTTTTATAAAAGCCAGTAATGAAGAATTAGTCTCCTGTACAGGATTAGAATCCTGTAAGAACAGATTAAATATTTTTTACAGTCAATAAACTAGTGATCATGGTCAAAATGTCCCGCACGGAACTTGGAATGGCAGTTTAAAAAATTTACTTTCTTGAGATTTTATTTGATAATTTGATATTAAATGTTCCGTCCTTTTCTCAGCAGTGAGACAATGTTGTGTATTTGTTTGATTTGTAGTAGAGTAGGGGTGTGCGAGTAGTGATTTTTGAAGTCGAGTCGAGTCGAGTCGAGTTTTGAAAAATACCCGCGAGTTTCAAGCTTTTTTCGAGTCGAGTTTTTTTAAAGTTTAATATAATAGTTATCATTTTTCTACATAACGATAAAAAATTATTATCATTACTCAAATACAAATTGCAATTTTGAGGTAATTAAACTTAAAAGAGTTACTGAACTAAGAGCAGATATACAAATAAATCATACCAAAAAAAGAAAGAAAACCTTTTACTTTAACTCACAATTATTCTTGATTTGATATATTTTTCAAGCCTAACTTGTGTTTAAGGCTTACCTGGGTTTTGAAATGAAATTAAAACACTGACTATAAGCCATGACCATTTACCTGACTCAATACCTGAATCAATTCATGATTAAAATATTTCCTTTGAGTTATTCACACAGGTACATTTTTATTCATATAACTATCAACAAAAAAAAACAAGTTTTTATTTATTTGGAATGGTTACTAAAATATAACAAAAGTAATTTTTTAAGAGCTGTAATAACAAATAACCTCAACCCTCAAACCATAGAAAAGATAGAGTGATATACAAATTTATGTGTCTTTAATAACTAAAAATAACTTGTTACTTCAAGTGTAACAAACGAGGTTTCAGTTATATTCGTTAAAGATGGATTGACATTGTGAAAAATGGCCGTAATATTCTTTCGCACGTACCGATTTTGGGTAAACGGCGGGAGTAACTACTCGACTCGAACTTTCGAGTATTTTGAAATAAGTCTAGTCGAGTCGAGTAGTTTATACTCGGCTCGAAAAAAGCTCAATTCTCGAGTACTCGCACACCCCTATAAGTAGAGCGGAAATAAAATATTGTAAAATAAAACTCAATGCCCTGTTTTAGTAAGAATGAATGTCGTACCCGCATGTCCACCAGCGGAATCATAAGTATCTAGGAATGAAGAATCACAAATTGAATAAGCCCATCTTGATGACATCATAGAATTCTTTATGCCAAAATGATTGTCAGTCATACAAAAATCAGTTGTCATTATTGTCAAAAAACTCGGACCAATAAAATCGGTCGACTAATAAACTCAAAAAACCATTAGGCCTAATAGTCAACAGGAAAGGGGTTTTCATAAAACTATTTTCTGAAAACAAACGAAAAAATATTCGCTCTACTTCCTGTATGTTTTATAAAATCAGAGTTAATCCTCTAACAACACATAACTGTACAAAACCAATCTCGGACCAATCTCACGGTAATAAAACAATACTGACAGAGTCTACAGAGTCTTAGGCCTATCGTGTTGTTTGACGTTTAGGATGTTTAGGATGTCCGATGTCATAAGGAAGGGGGGAGGGTGAGAAGGAGAGGTGAGTCGCTGCTCTTGCTGTGTGGCGCGAGGCCTGGAGATAAAGAGCGAAGCCCTAGACTGACACCATGGTTCTTGGAAATTTCTCATAGCTGCGACACCACCCCATCGATAAAGTGTATATCGATGCACCACCCTCAGTGTTTACAATTGATTACAATGAGGCTTATCATTCTCTGCATAAGCACGTTGATAAAAAGAGTAGCTGAGTACGAGTTTCATATCTGATCGTCAAGGTTATGTTTACATCGGTTGCTTACCTTTAATGCTTAGGTTTTATAACTGTACTTCTCAATAGTATTTAACATGGGCGAAGATCAGTTTTGTTTTCGGTACTCCGAACATCAACCTATCATGTTTAACTCAACCGATGTACTACTCGTATTTCAACAAACGTCAGTAATGAAGAAACTTCGATAACAAACAACAACCGAAACCATTGTCAATTATATTATTCGATTCTCTCACAAACAATAAAACATACCAAACGTAAATATAATACAACTAAAATTAAATTAAACATAAATTTAAAACTAAATTAAAACGTTACTATAAATCAACTAACTAAACACAATTTACCTTATTTCTCATCATCCGCCATCTCGTTACTAAAATGCTATCGATATATTTTCGTAAAGTAACAAAGCGATATGAACTACAATGGAATTAGATGTCAAGTTCTGTCCAACCAAGGCCACACTACACTACAGGCCGGAGTCCTTTTGTGGTGACGTCACATTATCAGACGGAATCGCAGACGATTTTATAATGTACTCTTATGGCGATTCACTGTCGCATTCTTAAAACTATCGTGCCCGAAGTGATTCGTTTAAGTTTTCGTTTAGAAACCGTTATTTTTTCGAATCTGCATTAATCAATGAATAACTAAATGCGGTTGAAAATAATTTTAAAGAAAACAAGACTTTATTTCATAAACTTAAAAACCGGTAAACATTACAGGCAAGTAATTTGTTTACTTTTCATCAGGTGATTTATTGGAAATTTGACAGTTTTGTTTCTAATTGTTTTCATTTTGATGTTCTAATGTCATAATTTTTTGGTAAATGTTTACGATTTTCATATGATTTTAGTTGCTATTTCCAACACAGCGCTAGGAGTTCGGCCGGTGTTGTGACGTGGCATCAGGGAGAAGGGGGGGAGACTCCGGCCTGTAGTGTAGTGTGGCCTTGGTCCAACAGTACAACGAACTTAGACTATCGGTATATCGTACGATAGGCCTATTGTTTTCTTAGAAAATCAGATGTTGAATCAATTAACGAATATCGACTGTACTTAATCAACCATCGTAAAATTGATTTCGGATCGTCGTTTGGGGTCAGGTTTAATATCTGATATTCCATCGTGTATTAGACCTTAAAGAAGTGCAGTTTGCGAAATTGACCTTCGCACGTGTGATATTACATTGAGAAGTTCAGTTACTAAACTTATGCATTCAAGGTAAACAATAGACTGCAAACATAACCTGTAAATACAGAAGATCAGATATGAAACTCGTACCGAGTAGCTGTAAAGCAATCAAACTTAATCTATTTTAATTTTTGACAAATAACGTTAATTCCAAGCACTGTTGGGATATTTCGAATTTTATTTTATTTTCCTCGGCCCGGGCCCCCTGCGAGCCCGGGTCCCTATGCATTCGCCCCCCCTGCCCCCCCTGACTGAATCTGTCAATCTTAATTACAAGCCCTGGATATTAAATATAAATTATAATTGCGCTCTCTGTAACTTAAATGAAAACGAAGACTTGTATCATTTTATTGCGATATGTCCGATTTTAGCTCACCTAAGAAAACGATCCTTTTTTAAGAGGGAACTAACTCGCCCAGAATTCATTGATTATTCAAACGGGAGGGATTGGCGTGGTTTGGCTAATTTTTTATCAGAGGCTTGGAAGTATAGATGGGAGCTCATACAAGAGTTTAATTTTTAATTTCTACTAAGTAAATTGTAATTATAACCATATTTTGTTAACATGCTGTTTGTTTGAAATAGCAAATTTCAAGCTGTCATCCCAGCAGACGGTCTTTATGTGACCATTGCTGATATAAGTACAAAAGCTAAACAAACAAAAAAAAAACATGGAAGTGTAGATTTAGTAGAGTATTGCTTTAAATATTTATTCTGTACAGCAGTTTTAGTTTGTGTATAAGGGTGTGCAATGTTTATATTGTTAAAATTATCAATAAAGCACTTTTTCATTAATTCATTCATTCATTAGTTAAAATTTACCACGATGAAAACGTGTGATGTGATAGCTCCAACGTGTAATGTGATACAACTAGTAAACACATATTTTTATTTTTTATTCCTGTGGTTAGCCCATGGTTTTTATAGAGTCTAGTTCTTTCTCAATGCAAATCCAAACGATCGGAACCTAACCAAATAAGTTAAAAAAATTGTATATAATGTACTACTGTACAAAAACTAATGGACTAGAGCAATCTGTAACATTCTGTGATATACAGTGATAAATAACGTACTGCCAGTGGTTGGCGCACAGCGGGACGAGCGACGACATGAACTTAGTGAAGTCTGATTTAAAATTTAAATGCTGTGGCCAAGTCCGCCCATAGTACAAATTTTAATTTTAGCATTATCATGGGGCTTACAGACATAATTTGTAGGGTTACCATATGTCCTAGGTTGAAAAAGAGGACACTTTACACCCGGCCACAAGGCCTAAACCCCCATCGAGCAGAAGCCCTTCTCTTCCCCCCCCCCCCCCCAGTTACGAAAGAAGTTGCCAAAAGGATCGGAAGAAATTATTACCGTACGTTAATTATTCACAATGCAACATGATTATTTTTTAATATGTTGACAAAATAAGACGTTTTTAACTACATCATGAGGAACATGTTGAAGCTTGGATGTTTACAAACAAAAGCGGTTTGAACTGGTTATTTTGGCTTGAAATAACAATAAAATATCATAATTAAATTACATGTTCAATAATTTAAATTAAATGTCTTTGGTTCATCCCCTAACCAAAAAATCCGGTTCAAAACTGCTTTTGTTTGTAAATACTGTACACAAGCTTCAACATGTTCCTTCGTCCAAGGTAAGAAGTGAGCCGATACAGTACAAGAATGAACAGCAATGGCAGTGGCTGTACGAGACAGTATCACTACCACGCCTCCGAAGTCCGGCGCGCTACCGACTGTTCCACCGACTCACTGTCAGGGCCGGATTTCCCAATAGACCCAGTAGGCCCGGGCCTATGGGCGCAAGCTTCCAGGGGGCGCACGGCCGAGGGAAAAAATATATAAAAAAATCTAGAAATAAAAATAAATAGCCATAACTGAACATATTTTTTTAATTGATATACAGTAAAAGCAAATCATCAGGCAAAAATGTTCTGATTTTTAATATCATTGAAACCAATAATGGTTCGTAAAGTTTTATTGCTTTTTAACATTACGCATCAACTTCGTTACAGTTTTGATCTCAAACAAGGGAGAACTGGCTGTAAGGATGTCGTAGAGCGGTACGCATCGTATTTCCATTATTCTAGCTCGGCGCTACTGCTAAAGTGCTCGGAGTGATAAGGGGCGCATGCGCTTGGCAATGTTATTGTCAAGACACTGTTTACCACCCTCACCTCTCAATAAATCAGCTGGCATCTTCTTATCAGTGTTGCTCGTATCAACGGCCGAGGATAGATGTGTTGTGCGTATTTCGTTGTGCGTGACACCGGCTTTAACTATTTTATTGCGAAAATTACTTTTATTAGTGTAGTTGGTCAAGTCTTATTGTATAATGAGTCAAAAACCAAAGTCAAGTGGTGTGGAATTTAGAAAAAACGCGAGGAAAAATAAGAGAAAGAATAAACACTCTGATATAAAAATTTATATATCACATCACATGAAGTTATATATCTTCATTTTAAAGACAATAAAGGTTTTTAGGAAAGTAACTTTAACCAGTCTAGGGAGCGGAAAAAATTATTGGACCTATGGGCGCCAAAACGCTAAATCCGGCCCTGTTCACTGTCATATTCATCAATGTCATACCGTATCATACATATACTACAATCATATTAACAAAGTAAAAATGTTTATTTTTGTAGGAGATATACATTTATCTGTTAAAAAGAGAGACAATTTCTTATTCTTTACTTCGCGATGGCCTTTCTCAGTGTGTTGACAAACTGACTGAAATAGGGCCTAACTCAAAACAGCTCGAGCAGCATTGACCTTCTCTTGCGAGTTCGCGGCCAGGGGCGGTCCGGCGGCCCTCGGCTTAAGTCAGCTCGGGAAAAATCAAAGATTGGTTTCAGCATCCAAAAAATTACTAATGACCCCGCGACAAGATTTAAGGAACTAAAACTAAATCTAGTTTTTATTCTTTCGTTTTTTTCATCTCCACTCAATCGTATCTAAGAGACTACTGTAATTAAAGGTGTACGGTATCACTATAAATTCCTCCAAAAACTACTTTATACCGGACTGTACTATTGACATAATATAAAAATATAGTAGTTAATCATTACTTAACAAAATTCTATCGCAAATAACGAGAGTTCAGAAACACCTAGCCATGCTTGAAATGCCGGAACGACATTCGGAACGGGAACTATTAAAATAACACTTTCCGAGGCCAGAACGGAACGTTCGGAGCGGTTCTCGTTCCGGAACTGTTTAGCACACCTCTAGGTACTGTCGCGGCCGCCGGCCACGTTTACTGCCAGTACCCATGCTACGCATGCGCAGTCTCAAAATGTGGACGCCACATTCTGGAAAAATCGCTTACTGGGCGAATGGTGGCCACGACATGACCCGTGGCAGCCACGAGCCACAGTGTAGTATGAAGTTGAGTATTGTAGTTGAAGATGGCGAAAGCCGAAATGCGCGTCCTACAGTGTTTTGATGAGTGCGTGCAGACGGAGAGTTTCGGTGATAGTGTTATCTACGATTTATTACGTGTTGGTTCAGCAAAAACAGCAATCATACAGTTTGTGTATAAGTATAACCAAGATCACACGCACCTTTTCAGTAAAAATGTGAATGAGTGACCATAGAAGTACTGCACAGAGATAAGATAAAGTTAGGAGACTGTTGAAATTATGTGTAAACACAAGTCAAAGTGAATTTTCCTTAGGCCCACGCGTGCTCAAAGCATATACGTGTCTAAAATATAATGTACTATATGATGTATGATCAAATAAAAATGATTTAATTTAACTTCATTCATTTCTCCAACTTATTTTTAGCTCTTGAGTGGCCAATGTCTGATAGTGCAAAGGCTTCACTAGAAGATGCTGGTCGGACCAGCTTAATGTGATTAATTATACAAGCATAAACCGCCATATTTTGCTCATGTGGACCAGCATGATGAGACAATTTTTACAATTTGTCCGTTGAAATTTCCCCTCATCCCCTCCACATTCTTGTCACATGGTGGACCAGCAAGATGAGAACAATAATACATGGCATGTTATATACGACCAACATCTTCTGAATTATAAAAAAGGACCAACAAACTCTGTGTTTTTTTTAATAATGGAATATAAGCACTTTTCAGTGAATATAAAAGTTCAGAATCATTAATATTTCCAAAAAAACATTATATACTCTGTGTGACGTAATTAGAGCTCTTCAAAAAGGGCAGGTCCCATGGACCTGCATAATATAAAACATTACACAAGACCAACATCTTCCATATTTTTACAAATATATATATATATATATATATATACCTGTCTGTCAGCAAGATAACTCTCATAACAAAGGCCCGATCTCGATGAAATTTTGAACAAACATGTAAAGAATGACTCATGACATAGAGATAAAAAACCGGCAGGATTGGTTTACTTTTTTAAGAAGTTTTTTAAGTTTTTTTTTCAAGATTTAACAACTATGCAAACTTAATGGGTAGTATTTTTTGCTTGACTGATTTTAGTTTATTATTATATGTTTGCTCACATTGAAATACTAAAATACCCCCGTTGCAGCAGACCTGCATACTCAGCGAATTTCAAATGCAAAACAACATTTTTTAATCCAATATAGCGAGGTTTGACATGTTTTGGTAAGCTCCATAAGAATAACATAGGGAATGAGTATGCAGGTTTGCTGTTACAGGTATATTAAAACTGGGTGGTTTAAATTCAAAATTTTGTAGATCTGAACTAGAAGATGCTATTCACTAGGTTTTATCAAGATATGTTGACAAATAAGCGAGATATAGAGTTTTACTTATTTCCCATAAGGTTAACATTGGGACAACGTACTATGTTTACCACCTTCAATATCAGGGCAACCAATGGACATAGAGCAATTATTCAGGATACTAAATTGTTTGTTTTTTCGAACTGAGTTCAATGGTGCCAACAAAAATTCGATAAAGTTTATTTTTCTATGTAAAAAACTCAAAAAACGCATTTTTGGGGTTTATTCCCCTTTACCCACCCCCTCTCGTCCGAATAATGACTACTTTACACGTCTGTGCCATATTTCATTTTAATCGGACCATTTTTGCGAGCGCCTTCGTGCTTAGACACACACACACACACACACACACACACACACACACACACACACACACACACACACACACACACACACACACAACACACAAACACACACACACACACACACACACACACACACACACACACACACACACACACACACACACACACACACACAACACACACACA
This sequence comes from Flexamia atlantica, assembly GCA_035578135.1. Classification (NCBI taxonomy): domain Eukaryota; kingdom Metazoa; phylum Arthropoda; class Insecta; order Hemiptera; family Cicadellidae; genus Flexamia; species Flexamia atlantica. The sequence continues at coordinate 174,167,868 of JAQJVK010000001.1, forward strand.
CACACACACACACACACACACACATGTATATATATATAAAATTTTGAACGATTAGTGTTTTTGGTATCTGGGGGCCCCAAAACGAAAATTTATAGTGGTTCCGGGCTTAGATCTTACCATGAGACCTATGGTAATAGCTACTTACCTATAGGGGAAATTCGCTAAAAATAATCAATATTGAAAATTATTAGACTAAGAATTTTATAAAATAAAAAATCCGTAATCAAAACCAATTTGGACCACTTTACAATTGTCTTCATGTTTTAAGCTATAAATAATGAAATATAATTTTTTTGAGAATTATTTACACAATTTATTTAACAAAATATTTTCCCGTACTAATGTTGAATATGCTCAGATATAAATGAATAAATCCTTTGGAAATTCGCTGAGTACGTAGGATTGCTGTGACCGGGGAATTGTTAAGAGTGTAACATGTTTGAATGAATTATATTTATAAATATATTCGTAATTGTTGTTTATAATAAGGGCCTACGACCAGTAACTTAAGACTTATAAAACATCTAGGCCTATATAATTATTAGAAATATTACCATACAGTATATTAATCTTTTATTGACGTGGAACCTGGGTTTTATCTTAATATAATGCTATAGAAGACATACATATTACATAAGGACTATTAATCAAATTATTTCCTAGTATATCACTTGAACATGCCCATAATTTATAATTATTCTACTTATATATCGGAAAAATATCAATGTTTGTTGAGTATTTAAAAAAATAAGTTAAATTCAAGCCCGTTTAATTCAAAGGCCGTGTTTTCAAACATTTATATTTTTATTTTGATTGTTTGGCAGACTTTGAATTAAATATTAGCGAACGCCTGTTAACATGCATTATTAAATATATAAATTAATTGCCTTTATTTTAACTAATTTTTTTAGCTTCATTAAAAAATTAAAAGTATTGTTTTATGTTTTAAATTATATTTTAGTTTCAATTATTAATTTCTTTTAAGCAAGTTCACATGAACTATATCCATCACCATCACTCTAAACCTTAGTAACCTGTAGCTTGATTTAATGTTCAGTCAAGTCGTTTTACGAGGCTAACGAAGGGTACTTAAGTTCGAATTCGCTCCTCAAAATAGACAGCAAAGTTTTACGGCGTTACGCCCCTTGTAAGTGATAACTGAAATGGAATCCTCACTAGGGGCCCTATGCGCAAATTGTGCATTTTAATATTATTTCTGTTTGTGAGAAACTCACCTGCAGTTAGAATAAGTTGTATGGCTATAAACTTACCTTTATTATTCAACTCAACCTTTTCAATTGAAAATTAAATATTTCACCTAAATAAACAAAGACCTAACTGGACAAAAAACACACACATTATTCACCACCCAAGCAAATAATGTTAATGGTTTTTGGATTTGTTTGTCTTCTCGCACTACAGTAGGATAACGGAAGTTTTTCTATGGGGCCATTTGCAAGTTGTGCATTTCAATATTTTATCTGATTTTCAATTAGTGTTTGCCTCTCAGGAGTTCTCCTCTTGCCGAAGGTTACGCTTATTTTCCCTAATCTCGTCGTCTCGTTTTTCTCTATGCCATATTTTCCTTTCTTTTTCAGGGTTCAATTTACAATATATTTATAATTTGTTGAGGATGGATTTTTAGCATAGAGAATGATTTACATGCCTTAATTTGGCTATAATTACCAATTAAAGAAACCCAAATTCATTTTCTTAAGCTGGATCGGATCTTGTTTACAGTTAGAGACAATCTATTTTGTTTACAATGTGACTGGTTGAAAATTCGTCTCAAGGTAATCAGCTGTAAAATGACTGTTAAATTTTAAAACCGTTTTAACGCAAGTTGGACAGCACTGGAGCGTTAAAGGCGCCCTCTAGAAATGATTTAAAAACTTAGGGGTTAAAGGTGTAAAAGAAATGCCCATTTTAATTATCAGTCGCCGGTGCGCTGCATTATAAGCCTTAAAATGACACTTCAATCGCAAAAATCGGTTAAGTAGGACGGCTGAAAAAGGGATGTAACAGAGAAAACCCTTATTGTATTGAGTATATCGGATAGATGTGTAAAATATTGTCAACGTAAGCTTGGTCTCTTGTTTTTTTCTTGATTGCATGATGATTTTCAACATTTCATCAACCTAGAAAAATCCTGTGACTGGTTCAAAATATTTACCTAAAACACTTACTTTAATTCAACCAAAATTTAAATTGAATTTTTTTAATAAAAATCAAAAACATTGGATGTTATTGATGAAATATGAGATTTCGTTGTACTTCTTCGATTATGGATCCAATAGAATAGACTATGTCTAACTAAAGAGGTTTGTCAACCCTACGGAGTGTATCAATTCGTTTGTGTCAAGGTCATAATATGTTGATTATTTTCGTCTTTGACAACTACGTAGTAAAATGCATACATGACTATGTAATAAATATTTTCGTTTGTGTATTGACAACTTAACAATAATTATCAATCTAAGAAAAATGTGTTTTACAACCAGGAATAAACAACCTCTTCAAACTTTCAAGATGGAAAAAATAATAATTTTGTTTCAGGGGAAGATGAGTAATGACGTCATCCATGGCAAGCCTGACTGTTGATACAACTCGGAACGACTGATTTAATCATGCTCCAAGTCGTATTAGTATTTTTCACCAAGGTTCGAAAACGATATTCGCGTAGGCTCGAGATTAATTGAGAGCTACGAAATACTTTCAACCGTGGTTGCTACGTATTTTCGTTCCTTAAACAGATTTATCCTCTCAATCTTATAATTAATTATTGATAACGCAGCTATTAACATTTAGGTTGAATGTGTGATCCAACATGCTGTCTAAAAGATTCACTTTCAATAGGATTGAGTAATACATAAAAAAACCATAGAATGCAACATTTACTCATAGCCATTATTTACAACTGAATAAATCAAACAAATTACATTCTAAAAACAATGAATAAGCCGATGTATTGCTTGAATCATGCAATTAAAGGCTGATTCCATGAGTCAAAAGGGATTTCTATGGACAGATTCGGCCCCAGGGTCATCAGAATTATCTTTACAGGCTTGAGGAGAAAAAATAACTTTCGAACCCCTTTGTATTTAAAACATCGGTTTTTGACAGAGTATGTCGAAGAAAAATATTTGTTCTGTTACGTAGCTGGTAGCATGGCAAAAAATGTTGTCGCCATTGTAGTACCAATAAGGCATTACAAAGGATTAAGTAAATCAGATTATTATTCCACCAAAAGCTTTAAAACTATTCAAAATATTTAAATACATGAAAGTATGAACTATTTTTAATTTGTAGGAGTCTTAATAAGGTCATCAATACACTTGAAATGTTAAACAGTAGAAAGCTAAAAGTGTAAACAAAGAGGCAGGCAGGCAAACTGGAACTAATTGGAGGTATTAACTAAATAAGTGAAAACAAAAGTTTGAAAGTTAACGATTGTATCTGATTCAGCTTATTTTGCTTTTAAGCCTGTGCCGCCCTCAGTTTCAAACAAAAATTATGCCTAACTTTAGAAAGGATAGCTCTAAAAGTATATCCGTTATTTTCATGTAAATGAATAGTGCTGTGAGAGTTTTGACGTAGTTTTGTAATATTATGACCATCTACATGACCAAACATTATGCCAAGAAAATTAGGATCAAACGGTTACAGGAACAATAATGCTTTCAAGAAAATAATTCAGGGTTGCCAATACACTCTCAAAAACTTGGCAAGAGCGTCTTTCCAAAATGAATTGATGAGGGGAGGGATATTCATGAATGCAATACAAGTAATAAATTGATAACAAAGCATCATAAACGTATTATATTTTAAAAATTCGCTCTCCAGGCAGTTCACTGAAATAACCTGACAAATAAATTATCTAACCTAAGAAATTTACAATTAATTTTAAGAAAAAAATCGGAATGAATAACACTTTTTTACAATACTAATGAATTATAGACTACATCAATAATTCTGGGTGGTTGAGAGGGGGAAACCCAGGCGAGTGCGGGTCCATCATCCGTGCCTGTCAGCGTAGCCAGTGGCCAGTTCTGCGCGGGTGTTCTGGGGAATATCCGAAAGGATATCAACCCGGTCACCTGCGCCGCGCCGCCAACATCGTCTGTGTGAGATGTCATCCTCCGGCTGAGGAAGGGCCCGGAGGCCCTCGGTGCCGCCGTTGGTTATACCGGCAGTGTCGTAGCCCCAGACAAGCGAGTCCGTAGATGCGAGGGTCCTCAACGCCCTTACGGTGACAAACAAGGTGGTCGAGCGCTCGACAAAATCCTTGGAGGACCCAGCGAAAAGTAGCTACCACTTTGAGATGGTAATCATAGTTTTTATGACATCCTAAAAAAAAACTATCTAACGTTGGTGAAAAGGAAAATTGGTACTTCAAACTCATACCATTTCTTGAAATTTGTGTAGATGGCCCATGTACCATAAAATATCTAAATTAAATTTGTATACTTCCTGAATATAAAAAATCCGACACTTAAACTAAATATTTAACATTTTATAGGTGTTATATGATCAGTTTTGGTTGAAAAAATCGCTTTAAGTCATTAGTGCATTACTTTTATTGTGGTTTCAGACAACAGGTAAGGAAAAGTTGTTATCTGGATTACTACTTATAACTCTATAAAAATGGAAAGATGAAAAAAGCAATACGTACTGTCTCTTGTTAACTATAAAAAATAACTTAAAAATACTTATTGTTAGATATAAAAGACTAGGATCAATAGTAAAACGATCATAATACAGAAAGCAAAGTAGCTAGTAATACGTCTAAAAGTCCAGGGCGCAGATACCTAAGTATAAAATATGAGAATACTGCAATATGGTCACATATTTCTTCAGGAATATAAATAGACTGAGGATGTTCAGATAATTTGATTAATTTTTTCAATACCAAATGTATGTATGTACGACTTATAGATCTACAGTCCTACAGTCAAACGTTACAGCTGACCGGTTTCAAGTTTAACAATAACGCCTAAAAAGGTAGTGACATTATAATGATTTATAATTTATGCACTACGGTATGGAGATATTACAGCTGAATACACAGAGCCTTTGTCTGAGCACAAAAGCCTACAGCTCACAAAGACCAGTTCACAATCGTTCCTGAATATATTCACTTTGCATGTTCCTGACAGAGTATCCACATTCTAAACCCTACCAGGTTACACAGCTTATTGTTGTAGTTGCGTGTCCTGCGGTGTCTTCATAAACAATTATCTAACTTCTTAGTTTTTACTCTGCAGTACAGCGAAGCAGGTGAAAGATGTCAGTTTTACTATGTTTATGACCCTTGCGTTTGATTAAGCGATCTAATAACTCGGGTAAACTATTTATGTTGAATGTCTTGCTTGTTGATTTCAAGCAACGAAACCCGTTGTTTAGTAAGGATTGTTAGATTGCTGCTTTTTCTTTTGTAAATTTTTATGAAAAAATATAATTGTCACAGATTTTTCAATCACATTCTCACAGAATTATCCCAAATCATATTTTTAGGACATGTTCTTTTTAAATTTATATTATTATATTGTTACTTCAAAACTTTAACTCTAAGAGTATTATTCCTAATAAACGAAAACTTTTGTTTTCCCATGAGCGATTAATGCAAAAAGAAGAATTAATTTGTTTATTCTGCGTTTATCTTAACTCCACGATTATTTTGTTTTCTCGTTTTCGCACCCGAAGCGAGTGGGGGTTTTTTGCTTTTTTGTTTTCGTTTTTTTTGCTGTTCTCGTAGCATGTACATAAATATCCGACGCAAACTACTTACCTATGTTGACTGAATAGAGAATTTGTTGTAATAAATTACCTAGTCACTCTTTGAGTAATATAACCTTTACTATTGAATCAGTAACAAAATAAAGAGCAATATTGTTTAATATCTCAAATATATTTTTTAATAATTTTTCTTTTAAGATTGTCTGTTAGTTCCAATTTACCTTTGCGGAAATCAAAACATAAACCAACACACTCAACAATATTTTTGATTCTAAGATTAAAACTTTTGTAAATGGTTTTCTCATGTAGTTAAATACAGCTTTTATCTAGAGGGGAACAGAGACTTAATAATGTTCATGTTGTCGTAAAAAGCGGCCCTCTTTTTGCTGGGGAGGTTTACGAACCGTTGTAAAAGGCAAAGGAGATAAAAAAGGGATAAAAACAAAGAATCATCGGCGAACTTTTAAATAAAAACCATGATTAAACATTTGGACAAAATTTATGATTAGGTATTGTAAGAAAAAGATACTCGTTTAAAAACCTAAATTTATTACTATCCAAAAAACCTCTTAACAACCCAAAAAGAACTGAGAACAGACTAAAACAATGAATCATCAACATAAACAATAATAATAAACATTTTCAGTCACCTGATTATATAATTCACAAACACACGACCCCGTGGTGTCAAAATCACCACCACTTTTATTCATTCTCGCTACACGCCCCCGTGGTGTAAACACCACTTTTATTTATTTTCGCTCTCACTCAACTGCTCTTCGCACATCCCCGATGTGGTGTGGCCTTCCGTCTACTTCAACACTCGTGGGCGAAAGCTGTCCCGTTACGACTCCTTCCCTCCACCTTGATGTACAGGAGGGATTTAACGGCTTCACGAACACACATTCTCCCACGGCGAAACCTGGCCCGTGATACTCAGTAGATTTTGTTGGCTCTCCTCTGCACCTCCATTTGTAAGTAAACAGTTGTGAGCTCGGAGATGATCCATTATTTAGACCTTCCTTAGGGGTCAAATTATACCAGTAAGCCATTTCTTTAATACTCCCCTTACTTCTGGCCGCCATACGCTTAATCGTCCTATAGTTCCACTCAACAATTCCATTTCCACTCGGCCGGTTAACACATCTGAACATACGTTTCACTCCCCATTTTTCACAGAGCTGATCAATCTGCTCGCATCGAAATGTCGCACTGTTATCCATCAGTATCTCACATGGTGGCCCTCGTTCAGCAAATATTTCTTTCAAAACCTTCAATACTTGATCTTTAGTTTCGTTTGAGATCTGACGCCAAATGCAACACCCACTGGGGCCACAGTCCACAATTGTTGTCATGAACTTATTTTTCCCATAGTGTGTTACGTCTATAGCAAGCCTATACCAGTTGTGCTTGCAATCTAGATGCCCAGGCTTCCATTTAATACTTGACGGATCGATCGTCAAGCATTCTCTACAGGTTTTCACCACTTCTTCTACATCTTTTGTCGTAAAATTTAAGTCCGGGTGGCAACGCCTGACAGTAAAAAGAGTACGGTTAACTCCAAAATGATGTATGTCATGAACCTGTTTAATCAATGTTTTCCAATCTCTTTCCTCTTCCTTACCTAAAGCTGCAATACCTGTTGTTTCTTCCTCCCTTGCTAACCATTTTTTAGGCACTCTTGTCAGGTGCATTTTGAACTGCCTTGTTGAACTGCGATTTCACAAGCTCTATCTTTACATCGAGTCCGCATTCCAAAATAATATCTTTGAAGAGGCTTAAACGTCTTCTAACTAGGATTTCACTTAGTCCATGAGTTTTAATGGGAAGGTCTCCTGTTAATAAGGACGTCACCCAGGCATGAACAGTCGCTGAGTCTGTGACGATACAAATGTTCTTCAATCCCCATTGCAACGCAATATTCACTCCCTTTAGCAAAGCTTCCAGCTCAGCCAAGTTTATATGGGCTGAATCATGCATCTTTCTCAGCCAAGAAGCATCTTCGACTATTTCCCTCCAATCTCTTTCGACAACTCCATGTCTTGCAAGCAGCAAGCCGCCTTCAACTGGTTCTGAACATCTTTCGGCAGTCCGTGCACAAAAGAACTCTTGACCCATTCGTCGGAAACTACAGGATCTATCAATTTGGCCAACCTTCTCAAATCCGATGCATAGACATCAACCGACTCTCCTGGAAGCAAACGTCTTGAAATGAACTCTTCGTACGCTTGAAACCTATTTGCGGAAAAAGCCTGGTTTAAGGCTTCAGTAAGTAATGTATAATCACTTTTGACTGCGTCTGTTAGTCCTTCGTAGACGGCAAAAGCTCCTCCAGATAAGAACAATGGAAGTACTGTCTGTATTTCTTTAATCTTCTGAAGCCTGCACACAAGTTTCAACTTTTTCAGCCATTCCGAGAGATCCCCCTTGCCGCTGTACTGTTTAATCAGATCAGAAAGTCTCGTACCGGTGCCTGACAATTTCTTAGCTTTACTGCCGAAATAGCTTGTAAGAAAAAGACACTCGTTTAAAAACCTAAATTTATTATTATCCAAAAAAAACTCTTAACAACCCAAAAAGAACTGAGAACAGACTAAAATAATGAATCATCAACATAAACAATAATAAACATTTTCAGTCACCTGATTATATAATTCACAAACACAGGTATTTTAAAATGAATTGACTGTCACACTTACAGTTGAACTTAAGGAAAAAACTCAAAACTTTTATTCCAAATTATCATCCAAACTATCATTAGTTTGATTATGGTCATTTCCAAAAAACGGGAGAAGATATATTTATTGAACAAAAAAAATCTAAAAATATGTCAACCATGCTTGAGTTGTCAATTAATATTTGTTCATAGTATTTGTTTACGAATAAGATTTTAGCCTTACACAGCTATTACATACCATATATTTAAAAAAACATATATTTGAGGAGCTGGAAATAACGTCTCTCGCAGAGAAAGTTAAATATTTTATCTAGGAAAAATTGCCCGTTGGCCGACAGCAAATGTGTACAGTGTTCTTTCAAAGATCAATAGTTAAAAATAATGACATGACTTTAAAATTAGCATCATTCAACCTATATTGTCATGATACTTATAAACAGTTGAAATTGGAAATTATGAACCTTACCAATTATTAATAAATAGGCCTGAAGCTTCCAAGTACTAGGGTGAGTCATCGATATTTATTTCGATGGGGTGAGTGCACCAGTGAATAGCCAGATTGGATGTCTCTTGTTATATTAACACCCTTATTTTCTCATTGATTCCTTAACAATTAAGAAGCATTGTTAAAATTGGATACTAATTAATAATTATTGTAATATTAAGTACCTCTTGGACCGAGCCTTGTTCAATATTATTTCATATCCATTATTTCATCCAATTACTATGTAACATTTCATAATATTTATAAATTAGCTTTTTTATCAATATCTTAACCCTCAAACTTCACAAATAGCTAATCTTAGCTTGAAGATTAGTTTTAATTAGATTTTTATTTGATTACATTAATAACACGTATTTGGAATTTTAGAATACAGAACTATTCAAAGTCAATGTCACACTTTGAGTAATATAACCTTTACTATTGAATCAGTAACAAAATAAAGAATCCTTAGACTTTAGTCCTGTCTAAGGAACGTGCCAACCTTAGTTAGTAACAAGGCTACAAGATCGCGCCACTAACATCACAACCATCACACTCATCCTTCAATCACATTCAGGGTAACGTCCTCCATGAGGTACCTGTCTCAAAAAGAATTATTAAGAATGATGATACGATAACTATTATAGTATATTTATAACACAATTTTTAAATATTCATAGGGTACGGAATAATTGTTAACTTAGCAAAGCCTTGCAAGGAGAGTCATTGTAACAGAAAAAACCAAATCGTTATTTATTGTCATTGGATACTCGATATTAAATATGTTAAAACAATAATTTTGACACTGTGAATTTTTAACAAATGAAAGAGGAACGTTTAGTGTTATTTTAAGGCTGGTTTTTAATTAGACTTGTTAACGAATAGCCTAAAGAAAAAGCTTAATATTTTGTTTTGTTAAACGGAAATTCAATGTTGTACTCACCTTACGTAAATAATAAAAGTAATTTAACAAGTAGGTGAAATATTAAACATGCAGTCCCTATACATTTCATTTTTTATTATTCTGAGGTAAGTTCTAAGCAATTTATACAACGAACCCTCTGGGAGTCCTTTTACATTTAGATTTACGGTAGGATAGACAGATTTACATAACTTTTGAGCCTGTTTAATTTATACTAGATAACACGTAGCTCGAAATCGAGCAAAAATTATATGGTAAAAGAATGAAGAATAATCAGCCTACTTTATATACTTTTAAAGTTTAATCAAAGGGCTAACTTCATTGACAAAATTATGGCTTAACTACTGAAATTTTTAAAGTTAATTTGATCTACCGCAGGAGTTTCTGGTAAACGTAAACGATTTTTTTTAGGGAACACCTTCATTTCCCCATATCCTTTTTTTATGTATATCTGAACATCGGCAAAAGATTACGATCTGCTTACAGCGAGCAACATGTAGCTGACCGAGAGCAAACACTGGCGCCGTGAGCAATTACTTCCTGTATTTAGGAAATGCCACTGCACCTTATTGATAAGTATCGCCAAAAAAACTGATATTTTAGGGAACGGCTGTCTTTATAGGCAACATTTCCTTTGTGGCAAAAACGCGGAAATGACGCATTAGACTACCAGTCTTTTCATTCTTGAAATGCAACCCACCGCAATGAAAATATTTTTAGTTCATTGGTCTGAGGAGCATCAAATGTTACATCGGGAGGGTGAGCGGTTGCGATCGTGTTCTTTCCGACTCCTCCGACCGGTCAATGTTCGTCTTCTTCTTATCGGTGGCATTATAAATGCACCAAATCTAAAAATAGGTTTGCTCAGGTTAATATAACTTAAAAAAAACACTATGATATATCGTAAACTACATTGTAAAACTGGTAACTGCAACGTTTAAGAGCTTTAAAAACTTCATAACATAACCTAAATTACACAATAAACTTTTAAAAAAGAAAACTGTTAAAAATAAAGCCAAAGTGGCTGTGAAAAATAAAAAATGCTCTTTTCGAAAAAATAATCAATAATAATTCATAATAATAAGTGCTGCAATATGTGGTTTACCTGTAGAACTCTTTCAGAGCTTGCCCATATGTTCCGTTTGTAAACAAAGTAAACTGAGCTTGCTCAAATGTCGATGCATAGCGCCACTGTTCCGAAACTTCAGCCCTTTACTGTACTTTTGTGACGCCATTTTTTAAAATTCGGAGACTTGTTGGCAAATCTACATAAAATTCTCTTTAATTTGATACCTCAAACGTTAAAATCGGTCCAGCCGTTATTGCGGTTGGACTGTGAAAAGAAAACCGCTTGCGTATTAATATATAGATTTTAGTAGAAATAAATAAACTAGGAATGAATTCATATTTCCCTTTCCAGAAAGACAGCGATAAATTTTTAACAAATTCCTGCAAGACTTTTTTGCATGTCGCCTTAACAACCAAAATTATAAACTTTAGAGACGGAAGAAAGGAAGCCAACATGATCAAAATAGAGTTATAGCCTCTATACAAATACGAGTATGAAGCGGGAAATTGAGTGCAAATTTTCTAATGAGATCTGACGACCTACGAGTATGACATGTATAAATTATCTTTTTTTCCATATTTAAACCATTTAGTTTAATTCACATCTCTTTAAAATTTGAGCTGTTTCATATTTTAAGTTAATAAAAGAATAAACCATTTTGGAATGAATTATTGTTCTTCATTGTAAACCGATACCATTACTACTAATGATACTACTACTATATGTCGTGCGAAAAAGCATATACCCACTACCTTCCCCGTTCAAGTAGGGGACGTCGAACGTGAGACCAAGCCTGTTGCCAAGAACCAACAGGAATGGTTGACATCAAACTGTCTTTCGGCGAGCAGATTCAGCGGTCTGCCGACAAAGCCGCTTAGGGTTTCGCTGCCCTCGCTGCCCTGCGCTTCTGCTCAGCGTCGGCAGTCCTCGCTCTTGCAAGCGCCGTCTGCTCATGTCTGCCGTCCAGTAGTTTTGTCGTACGGAGCGGAGGTCTATGCCCACGCACCTGGGAAACGCGTGTACCGAGACGGCTTACCCAAATCCAGCGTCGAGGAGCCTTTCGAGTCGCATCTGCCTACTGAGCGGTCTCCAAGTCAGTAGTTATGGTGATTGCGTAATCCTCTATTCTTTCTTGCGAGGGAGAGACAGGCGATCTACCGTAGGAGACCTGAGTTTGGCAGGGAAACAGCTGCCACCGAAGAGCGTAAACGGAGCTTCGATTGCCGGCAGCGCGACTTGGAAGCTGAGTCGAGGGGACGTTGGGCCTTCAAGCTCATTCTTACCATCCGACCGTGGGTGGAACGGCAGCACGGCGAGGTCGAGTACTTAGTGGCCCAGTTCTTGTGGGGTCACGGGTCCTTCCGAGCCTACTAGCACAGAATGGGTAAAGTCGCCAACTCAAACTGTCTGTACTGTCCCGGCATCGCAAACACGACCGAGCACACTTTCTTTGAGTGCGACCCATGGCACGTCCAGCGTACTAATCTCTTCACTGAGATCGGCGCCGTCGCAACGCCTAACAACATCGTCGAAGCTACGCTTCAGGGAGAGGGCAACTGAAACTGTGTCAGAGACTTTGTTCAGGCCATTCTTCGGGCGAAAAAGGTCGACCTTGAACGGCCTTAATCCTCAGCTTTCCCCGCAGAGGCTGCCCTAATGGCGTAAGTCAAATGGCCTAGCCCGGAGTAATGTGCAAAACAGATCCAGGGTAGTGTCGGTGTTGGAGGGGGTGGTTAGTCGGTAGTCCGAGGGACATTGAGCCAGCGACCACATATTAAAAATAGACAGAGCACACGAGGCGCGATGTGAAGCCATAAATTTGCTTCTAGTCCCTATGCATAGAAAACACAAACTGCATACAAAATAACAAATATGGTATAAAATTAAAGGTCTGAATCTCAGAATTACTATGGTACCAAAGATTAATGGTTTACAGCAGTCTAGACATCGTAAACAATGATAACCTAGAAGCTTGTCCTGACATCGTTTGGAAGAAACTGTCTCCACTGAATGCACCTGTTACGTTCATGTCATGTGTAAAATGCTTCTAAACCATTTATAGTTGACACCATAGTAATTTTGAGATTCAGACCTTTAATTCGATACCATTTGAATTTTTGTAGTCGACTATATCTTTGTAAACAGCAATTTAGGGTTGACTTTGTTCTTATGCAGGCACCGCTCGGATAAATTCTCTCACAAAAACTGAGTTTTCAACCAAACTACGGCAGCTATAAAAAGAAATATGATTATAAAAATTTTACTCTTTAGCAACAATTTCCACCATTTTTATATTTTACCTAACAAAAAAAATTAAAAAGTAGCAGCCGACCACTTTTTTATTTAAAATTTTAAACTTGAATAAACACTTTTGGCTTTTTTCATTCTCTAAAATAGAAAACTAATATTTAAATATTATAATTGACACTATTACCGTTTAAAACTAAAGGACTCCTCACATGCGAAATTTCAACCTTTTGCCTCAATCCTAAATGGTATAAACTACAGTACGAGTTATTTGAAACGTGAGCACCAAATGAGACAGATTACGCGGTCCTAAATGTTTTATGTTTCTAAGACAAGATTGAGGCCTCTGCTTCATCAGCTGTAATGCTAGAAATATAGACATGCTCCGCCTATTGGTCGGTCTATGTGGTCGCTGCATTGAACCCACAGAAGTCCGACACTACTGGGCGGATTCTCAGTGTGCGCAAAATTAAATGCATCACACCTCCTCTCCCAAAAGGAAAAAACCACAATCTGTTTTGATTAATTTATCGTGCTGCAATTGTACAAAATACTCTTTTGTATATAACATTTTAGCAAGAGTGTTTTTTACCTGTTAGCGAAGTTCTAACGAGAGGGCTCCAGGAAGGAGATAATATCACAATTCTGCCTGTTCTCTCAGTGGACTGACGCTAATCAGGGGTGCCCATCCCCCCCACGGCTTATGGTGCGTCCCCCCCAAAAACAGCCAGCAACCCCCCCCCCCCTAAACTAAACTAAAAAAATTCAAACTAATCTCGAAAATTGTGCTGGAATGGAGGGAGTACTAGTAGGTATGTACACAGAAGTGCTGCACAAGAATAATCTAATGTTGAACATCCGAAGAGCACCGGAGCCGGAGCCGGAACGGTATCTGGTATCTTACAATTACCGAGGCCTAAGTATTAAAAACTAAATGAATAAATGAATTTATTTCCCACAGTAAATAACACATATACAATCATTGTACAATTTGAAAAATTAAACTGACCACTTTAACAAGTTGTGTGGCCAGTTGTAAACATTATAACTACAAACTAAAAACTACAGAATCTAGCATTTATATTAATAACATTAATCTGCCTGCTGTAACATCTGTGGGTTCTGTCATTTTTTTGCAAGAAAAAACAATTGTATTTGAATAAATGAAAAGTATTTTTAAAGAAGAGTTGTACTTTAAAGTTAGATACTAATATTGCTACACCAAAAAGCTATTTAAATAGCTTACATCCTGTTGAGAAAATAGCCAAGTGATTGTTCTTTTACAACAAGTTCTAAGATTGTTTGTATTTTTATCTGAAGCGGAAGCTGTTTAAAGTATTTGGGACCTAAATATTGAAAAGAATTTCGGAAAATAGTTTTATTTACTTTAGGTAACTTGAAAGATTTATTTGCAAAGCTTCTTGTGCAATATAAATGATTTGGAACTATATTTTCTCTATTTCCACTCCGAATAAAAACAATCTCAAGACCGTGAAAATATAAAGATGTCGAATAGGGAGAATACCTAACTGTTGATATAATGGAAAAGAACTAGTTAATTTTGACTTTTTAAGAATTATACGCAAAAAATAATTTTGAGTCGTTCTCATCATATCTAGCAATGTTTTAAACGTACCTACCCAGCAGGGTAAGGAATATTGTATTCTTGAATTAATTAGTGCAAAATAAAGTGTTCTCAAAAGTGAGGTGTTACAAAAGTTTCTTAAAAAATAAAATTTTTTGATTTGTGATCTTAATTTTGAATGTAAATCTACAATATGCGGTTCAAAAGTAAGTTTATCGTCAAGTAACACACCCAAATATCTAATAGATTTTACTTTTTCTGAAGGTTGGCAGGAACAGAGCTGAATTTTGCAGGTTGGTGAATGAAAGACCAAAGGGCATGTAAAGTCAAAGCCGAAAAAGTCAAAAATAGGGAATTTAGTTTTATTTACGTTTACTTGCATTTTATTAATTAAACACCACTTCCTAAGCAGTAAAAGATAGCTAATAATTGAATTTGCAAGAAAAATTGGATCTTTTTGGGTATAGAAAAGTGCAATATCGTCTGCAAAAGCATTTATACTTCCATTAAAATTAAGTAGTAATAAGTCATTTATAAAAATTAAGAAGAGCGTTGCAGAGGTCGTTGACCCTTGTGGGACCCCAGTCTGAACAATAAGTGAATCACTGAATGTATTGTTAATTTTTACCTGTTGCTTTCGTCCTGTAATAAACCTATGAAACCAGTCTAAAGCAACCCCTCTAACACCGGCAGCCTCTTAAGTAGGCCCATAATAAGAAATTTTATATCTCAAGATAGCCTATTTACAATTAAGGCACGAGGTGTTATTTAAATATGAATTTCTTTTAAATGAACCTATTTGCCTTTATTTGTACGAGCTGATGGTGTCTCACTTTCCTGGGAAAAAGTAAACAAATAATAGATTCTAAACTAAATCAAATTCAGCTCTTTTCTTTATTTTTGTGCTCCTAGAGAAAATAAAATCAAAAAACTAACTATATTTCACTAATTACTATAGTAAAGGATTCATTAGAACATATCTCTGGTTGTAAGTTGTTAGACTAGTAAAAGTCTGGTCTAGACTGGTCAAATCCGACGTCTGTCTGGCAGTCTGTCGGGAAACCCCAATCCTGCCGCTGAAAATATTAGAAAACTTTATTACCCGATTTTTTAACTGCGTTTTGACGCACAAATTAAAGATTTCTATACTTAGCAAACATATGTTGATTAGTTACAACTACATACTAATCAACTAATCAAGCTGCTTCAATGGAAAGGTTAAATTTGTTGAATATAAATTAATTTTTGACTAATAATTTAGATAACAACCGCATGATACAATCATACTACTTACTTACTACTACTTAACGTTTTTGCAATACAACCAGTGTTTTAGATTCAGATGATAATTTAGGTCAAAAAACGGGGAAATTACTTTGGTGCAGTGCTAAACATGAACCTGGCCCTCATAGCTATTGTTCTGACAGCTACCATTACATCCTAAAAGTTTACTTGGATTCATCATGATTTTTTGTATTGTATGTAGTTAGGGGCCCTTCATAAATTACGTCTCCTGAAAATAGGGGGGAGTGGTCCAGAATGGAAATGACGGTAGGATGATGTGCTTGGAGGTGGGGTGAAGGTTGACGCATTTTTCAAATTTTGATTTAAAACTAATTTAGATGAAAATGAAATGAAATGAAATCGTTTATTCATCATAAAAACATAAATACAGAAACTATCAATATAATATAACTGAAATATTTCCCCACATGGGTAGAAGCCTGTGGATGGGGAAAGAGCCATGTCAGTCTTAGATAAGTAATTGTTATAGTATACACGAGATGCTTCACTTTAATATGTCCATCAATGCAATGTAAGCTGCTTCACTTTAGAACGCCCGTCATTGCAAAATGTATTAAAAAGCTTACTTACTAAAATTACAAATGGTATAAATTAATATGTATAAAATAAAAATAAATTAATTATGCAGATTGATAAGTTAATTATGCATGCACATGCAATAAGTGAAGCGATCAAAGATTCGATTTAGTAATCATGAATTGCAACATATTGGATATATACATGCCAACGCGAGCCTTGACATTCATGCCAGTTTCAATCATCTCTCACTCACACCATCCACAACCCATTCAATCATTCATGCCAGTCAATCATCTCTCACTTACACCATCCAAAATCCATTCAACCACGCGACTCAAGCACACAACATAACATGCATGTACACACAGACGCTCGCACACACACACACACACACACACACACACACACACACACACACTGACACACACACCCACGCACACACACGACGCTCTTGCGCACACAGACCTGGAAGCGATAACAACCCCCCCCCCCCTAAGTATACAGTGAACTGACTAATGTTTGAATCATATCTTGACCTAATTCGATCAGCCATTTATTAATAATTAATAGTCTTCTTAAAAACGGCAATACTGCATGGATGAGGTTTTTTTTATATAACTAGGCAGCTTGGGGAAAACTATGTTAGCTATATAATGCGAGGATGTTGTATTAATTGTTTTTCTTAATCTAGGCGCAATTATACCTGAATTTGCTATAGATCTCGTGGAATATGAATGAGTATTTTTTTGGAAAATGGTATCTTTATTTTTATGGATGTATAAAATTAGGGTTCTTAGATAGAGTTGCGAAACATTAAACGAACCATTAAAAACTTTGAATTCCTCAAATAACAAGTCACTTGGATGTCTGAGAATTTTATTTAAAGCTGCTTTAATAATGGATTTTTGTGTAATTTCAAGTGGGGAGATAATACTTTGAAAACCAGCGCCCCAGGCCAGGATTCCATACTGTAATAGGGATTGAACATAAGCAAAATAAACTGTTTTAATTAAGTCCGGAGCTAAAATTTTGTTTATATTTGAAAAAATGTAACTAAATTTCCTAAGCTTATTCCTCAGGTATGCGATATGACCAGCCCATTTTAATCGATTGTCAAAAATTACGCCAAGGTACTTATATTCTAACACCTTATCAATAACATCACATGAGACACAACCATTCATACAGATAGGAGCATTTTAAACATTTTAAGTAAATTCATGAAATTAGGCCTAAAGTTGAATAGCTTAGAAAATAGGACCGATGTACTCGTTTTTTTCAATATCCGTTAAAATGGTAATTTTAGCTTCAGGTTTTGACATAGCTACAGTAAACGCAGATCAAATCAATATTTAAATAATTATCAACATTTTTGGATTTTCAGAACTACACTGTAAATGTAGTACTACAAAGTCCAAAAAGGTCCTGGTTTAAAGCGTTGATCACAAAATAAGCCTAAAATGGGTTTAAAGCTTAATTTTATGGTTTTAACATCCCAATAACTATAACAGGAATTTCCCAGACTGGCATTATTTTAAGAGTTTGTATCTGTCACGTCATTTTTCAATGATGGGGGGGGGTCAAGCGGATTATGACGGAAGGATAATTGTAGGAAGGGGGGTCCAAAAATGGCCAAAAGCGATGACGTAATTTATGGACGGCCCCTAATTTGTCAGCGCTGACCGAGCGGGTGCGTTCTGCCGCAGTGCAAACGGGTATAAAGAATAGAATAGATCCATACTACCGGTTTTTCATAAACATTTTATGGTCCATAATTTAATTATTTTTTTATTCCTACATAATTTTTATCCCCCCCAAAAAATTATAATCCCCCCCAAAAATGATAATCCCCCCCAAAATCTTTGTCAATGGCGCAACTTGCGCCATCAATCCCCCCCGTGGGCGGCCCTGAAGTTGTCATGGCAACCTAAATATTATATTATGAATCCAAGGAGGTTTTTGTGTTTTTCCACGGGTGAAACCGGATTGATCATATAGTATTTTATAAGTTTTTATGATAATTTTGTTAGAGATTTTGTTGTCTGAAAAATGTTCTCTAAAATGTTTATTTAGTATTAAGTGTTTAATCGTAACTTAAATAGCTTCATGTAAATTCAAAGTGTGTGTTGAAAAAGCCAAACCGGAAACGGGTTTTTTAAGATGTCGGCCGAAGCTCGCCGGGATTTCAGAATATTTGATATTTTCATCAACTAGTCCTATGTAAAAACTGTTTAACGTTTTAACTTAGCTATACATGTTATGGAGGGTCAAATTTATATTCCAAAAAATCTTAGACTGTATTTTATATAGACGTAAAATAAAACGTCAGCAATCAAATAAAACCATTCAGACAGTTTCACAGGTAATGAAGTGAAACAGTTACTTTGACAAGTTATTCGTCACATCGCGTTCTCCCGGGAAATCTCCCGACATTCTCACTAACAATTTAAGCACAGCTATCGATTTTTTACAGTTTAAGTTTTTTCAAATATCGATGAAAACCACGTAAGTTGTGTAATGACTTATTGTTAAAATTATATAATCGAACATATTTAGAAAAATAATTTTTCCTCGCATTTTTAGGATTGTGGATTCTTTAATAAACAGATTAATTTTACTAGTTTCGAATCGTATCTATGTACATTAATTAAGTCGACAATAAAACTTCCACATAAAAATAACTACAATCCTAAGAAGCTGTAAGGAAATTTATTTAAAACCTGGCTCATCTGGATTGCTTTTAGATAAACTAGGACAATCCTGTGTGTAATAAAGTTTAAAGCGAAAGTCAGCGCATCGATACCGCAAACGTTCAGATGATAAATATTTAAAATTGGAAATTGAAGGACTGCTGATATTCGAAACACCCGTATCAGTACTCAATGAGTGTCTATATTATACGACTTCCAATAGGAGTTCCAAATAGGACGAACTTATCTCAGTCTTACACCAAACCAAACATAGACGAAGGCAGATATAGACGCTAGTATTTTAGGTATATGTAAAAATGTCTTTAGTGTTTATCATAACTGATTTTGTAAAAAATTAAATTTTCTTGCTGTTTTTCAAGATGCAATTATATTTTTACGTAATGAGGTAAATAAATGAAAGTTGTTTAGGTTGAACTTTATACCAATATAGTATTGAAACGCTATCGTCATACCGTTACAAAAACGGCAGTTTTAACTACATGCGTTGCGGGACGAAATAAACTCTTTACTACCCTGGGGAGGGAAAAAGTTAGCTGATGTCAAGGTCATCATCCCCTATTCACATTTGTCGTATTAGTCTAACATAATATTCACACAGTTGAAACACAAAATCAGCTAATTGATTTAAAAAATAAGAACGAAACACAAGCCAAACGGTCAAAGGTAAAAATTATCAAAAGAAAAATATTAGTTTTGTGAAGCAATCAGCTATTGAGTGGTATATCAAGGAAAAAATTCATCCTAAAATTGCTTTTCGTAGCTTGGTAATTTTTTTGGGAAAACTTGTCCTCGAACGAAAAGTTCCTCTTTCGGCCGTTGGGATAAAATATTTAACATTTTTGTCAGTTAAATTTTTAAGATTTCTAAATATAGACAAGATTTATTAGAATGACATACCCTATTTTACATTTTTCGCTGCAAATACTTTTTCAAACATTTTGTTTACTTCATTAAGCTTGTACAAAGATCCTGAAAAGTTGTAATTTTAAGTTTGAGCAAATAATAAAACTGTAGGTTTATACATTAGATACATTACTTAAAATGGCGACTGACCCAGGTAGGTATTTTAAGCCCAATATGATTGAAAGATGAGTGAAAGTTATTATAAGACAAAGTGGCAAAATAATAAGTTTATAAAATGGTAGAAGTGGAGTATAACAGAAAATGTGTATTTCTGAGGCTGCTTATCGGATGGTAATAAAAACAAGCGTGCGGTTGTAAAAGTATACTGATTTGAGCTGATCTATGCCGATAACTGCTAAAAGCAACAATATGTTACTATACTAATCTATATATCTTTGTTTTAGTATTTAGCTAGTTATTATATAGGTTCTTTACATAAAAATAAACTAACCAAAAAAAATGTTTTAATTAAGTCCGGAGCTAAAATTTTGTTTAAATTTGAAAAAATGTAACTAAATTTCCTAAGCTTATTCCTCAGGTATGCGATATGACCAGCCCATTTCAATCGATTGTCAAAAATTACGCCAAGGTACTTATATTCTAACACCTTATCAATAACATCACATGAGACACAACCATTCATACAGATAGGAGCATTTTAAACATTTTAAGTAAATTCATGAAATTAGGCCTAAAGTTGAATAGCTTAGAAAATAGGACCGATGTACTCGTTTTTTTCAATATCCGTTAAAATGGTAATTTTAGCTTCAGGTTTTGACATAGCTACAGTAAACGCAGATCAAATCAATATTTAATTAATTATCAATATTTTTGGATTTTCAGAACTACACTGTAAATGTAGTACTACAAAGTCCAAAAAGGTCCTGGTTTAAAGCGTTGATCACAAAATAAGCCGAAAATGGGTTTAAAGCTTAATTTTATGGTTTTAACATCCCAATAACTAACTATAACAGGAATTTCCCAGACTGGCATTATTTTAAGAGTTTGTACCTGTCACGACATTTTTCAATGATGGGGGGGGGGGGTCAAGCGGATTATGACGGAAGGATAATTGTAGGAAGGGGGGTCCAAATGGCCAAAAGCGATGACGTAATTTATGGACGGCCCCTAATTTGTCAGCGCTGACCGAGCGGGTGCGTTCTGCCGCAGTGCAAACGGGTATAAAGAATAGAATAGATCCATACTACCGGTTTTTCATAAACATTTTATGGTCCATAATTTAATTATTTTTTTATTCCTACATAATTTTTATCCCCCCCAAAAAATTATAATCCCCCCCAAAAATGATAATCCCCCTCAAAATCTTTGTCAATGGCGCAACTTGCGCCATCAATCCCCCCCGTGGGCGGCCCTGAGCGACGCTAATATTCAAATTCCGTACAGACTTAAACGTGCATAAAGATTATTGATGTATTTAGCACTGAAGCTCCTTTGAAGACTAGTTACCATTAAAAGTGCTATTAAATGTATTTGACAAGTCCCCAGGATCAAAAATTACATTGAACGAGACGGAACTGTCAAACTTTCAAAATCTGTTGAAACTTCATTCTGCAGTTAAAAAATGTTCGATAACGCTTGTAAATAAATGTATAATAAATGTTTTGTATTAATGATTTCAGTTACACCAACATATACATGCAGTGTCAGGTTGGCCGAGTGGTCTAAGGCGCCAGATTTAAGCTCTGGTTCCCGATTGGGAGCGTGGGTTCGAACCTCACACCTGACATAACTTTTTATGAAGATAATCAGTGATGAGCCTATGATTTATCAGTTATTCTGAGAATCCTTTAAGGCACGTGATGATCAGTAAGATATTTACTGTACAAAATTTAAATATATTAATATTTATTTAAATGTTGTACAGTAAATATCTTATTAGGTTAAAAATTTTTGTTATGATAATTGATATTTTAGAATTACTTATGGCGTACTAATGTTATATTTGGTTTAATGTCCACATGTTATTATAAATTATTACAAATTGAATAAAACGCAGCATTTCAAACCTTTGCACATTTAAACTCGGTATTTAAAAAAGTGTAAAAAACAGAGATGAGTAAATCGTTTCAAAGACTAAAAGCATATACAAGACTTGATAAGTAAAAAACAAGACTTAAGAATAAGAATAAAGTAGTAATTTTTTTAACAACTACATGGTATGCTTAGATCGAATCTGTAGTTATAATTTAATCTAATGTAGTAATAATTGTTAATTATTAACTGAACTATGTATACATTTTCAATATTATTTTGTTATTAAATCTTTGATGGTATACAGGGTGTTCAAAAAATGTGGGGCAATAATTTACGTTGTGATTCCTGGGATCAAAATAAGAAGAAAAGTTTATGTAAACATATGGCCTAAAATGCTTCGTTTTCCGTCTGTGTGTCCGTTTGTTATTTTTACATATTTAATCATGTCTCACGAACCTCTTAACGTATAAATGTCAAAGTTGGTATATGGATGACCCCTATTAAGAACTATTTTTGTAAGGAGTATAAAATTTATACTTTGCTGAATTTCAAAATGGTGACTGTTTTTTGTTTTCAAAACGAAATATCTCAGTAACCGTAAATAGAAAAAATGTATACAAGAAAGAAAAACCTGCAAAATTGACTCCAATTAATGCTGATATTAAGATTATGATGATCGGACAACTAACAACGGAGAAAATTTAACTTTTCTGAATAAGAACTTGGTTCTTTATAACATGAAAAATGTGCATGTTTTTACTCAGAAAAGTTAAAATTTATCTGTTATTAGATGTCCAATCATCATAATCTCAATATCAGTGTTAATTGGATTAAATTGTGCAGCTTTTTTACCTTGTATAACTTTCTTTTAATTTACGGTTTCTAAGATATTTCGTTTTGAAAACAAAAAACAGTCGCCATTTTAAAATTCAACAAATTAGACATTTGATACTTCTTACAAAAATAGTTCTTAATAGTGGTCATCCATTTACCAAGTTTGAAGTTTATACGTTAAGAGGTTCATGAGATATGAATAAATGTGTAAAAATCACAAACAGACACACAGACGGGAAACGAAGCACTTTAGGACATATGTTTATATAAACTTTTTTCAAATTTTGATAAACGTAGGTCGATAAATGCTAAGATGTTTTCCTGATATTTAATACGTGTAATACAACTTCCATACATCATAAAATAGAGGAGACAACAATTATGATTTTTTTATCATTGCAATCTTTTAGATGAACGATATACCTGTGTTTGCATTTTGCTAGGCATTATCATAGTAAATTTTAAAATAATATTGTTTTAATATAGGAACAAAGCAAGCAGGAGTATTGTAAAGACGAAATCAAGTTTTATTAATACTTGGATAATGATATATGACTTAATATACAGGGTTATTCACAACGATAAGCGAACTTTATTTAAACCATGTCTCAAAAGGTAACAGTTGACTTTATTCAGCATTGAAAAGAGGAACGATCAATGTTTTTAGCCATCGCTGCTAAATACAGCAAAAAAGAAAATACGGGATTTCTGCAACTGGGGTTTGCAGCAGATCTGCATACTCAGCTCAGATTTGCTAACTCAGGGATCTAAATATTTGGGTGTTTTAAACATAATCAAATAGATATTACCAAGATGAAGCCCTATTTTCAGGCTTATTAAGACATATTGAGAGTGAGCAAACTACACATTTTTGGTTTTTTGAGAATAATCTCCTTCTCATACAGTTTGTGAGTTTAGGATGGAAAACCCCAATCGTTCATTTTTGAATTGCTTTATTGATTGAGGATTGTTTAATAGAATCTAGCTTACAGACAAATTTCCTAGGGCTTGTCAATGATTCGATATGAAATTTCTCAATACACATTAATAAGATTTGAAATAATTTCAGTTGCTGCATGTTGCTTCTTCGTCGTCGGTCTTTTTTTGGCAAAAAGGGAAATTTTGAAGCGGTATATTATGAGTGTTTTCTTCCCTATATTACATACGGATTGTCAATTTGTGGTTCTGAAACAAAAAAAAATCATAAGCAATTATTCCGATGGTAGAAGAAAGCCTTGAGAGTGATCTGTGGGATGAAAAATTGGAAGCATAGGAGAATATTTTCTTCCAACAATATTTGACATTTCCTTGTTTATATATTGTAGAATGTTTGACATTCTCTTTAGAAACAGACAATTTTATGATTTTATAAATTCTGCTAATTATGATCTCCGCAATCAATCTTTGCTTTTTATCCATTTAACAATAAGACTCTCTATAAAAACAATTATATAACTCTTCAATAAAATCGAATAATTAGAAAATATATAATCTGAAAATAAGAGGTAATGTTGACAAATTGCAAGAAAAATTGAAATAGACCTTGATAAAAATAATATTATAGCGACCAATATTACCACGTATTATTATTACATATCTGTACCCTTGATTCATGTTATGTTCATTTTTTAAATGTTTTTTAGTATTTTGATATAGCTGTCAGTTTCAATTATTGCTACACATTGACAATGCTATAGTCATGCTATGGTTATGGGAATGCTCTCATGGCAATGAAGAGTTTGACTTTGACTTTTTAATGACCCATAAAGTTAACAAAAAGAGTACCCTATGTAGGTTTGCTGCAAAGGAAATTAAAAATAGGGGAGTTTAGGCCAACATATAGTACATTTGAAGTAGATGAAACAACTCCAACTTTATTAAGATATATTCAAATACCCCCGTTGCAGCAGACCTGCATACTCAGCGAATTTCAAATGCAAAAGAGCATATTTCAATCAAAAATAGCGAGATTTTACATGTTTTTTTAAGCTCCATAAGAATAACATGAGGAACGAGTATGCAGGTTTGCTGTTACAGTGCATGTTAAAAGTGGATTGTTTTAATTCAATATTTAGTAGATCTAAACTAGAAGAAGCCATATATCAAGTTTTATTGAGATATGTTGAGGAATAAGCGAGATATAGAATTTTACTTATTTCCCGTAAGGATAACATTGGGTCAATGTTCTGTGTTTACCACTTTCAATATCTAGTTAACCATTGGATATAGAGTAGTGATTCAAAGTAATAACTGTTTTTTTTTCGAGCTGAATTCAATGGTGCTAACGAAAATTGGATTTTTTTTCTCTATAATAAACTCAAAAACCCCAATTCTGGGGGGGGTTTATCCGTCTTTTCTCCCTTCCGGCTGTTCGAATGGGCTGGTTTTCGAACTCGTTCGAGTAATTACTATTTTAAACGTGTATGCCAAATTTCATTAAGATCGGACCATTTTTGCGTGAGTTATCGTGCTTAAAGACATACACACGTATATACCGGATCACGTCTTTTAAAGTAAGCCAGATATCAAAACAATATTTTGTATACCATTTAGTACTAAAAAAAACTACTTTTTGATGTATGTGTCATTTCTGACCCGGCCCCCAAAATTGGATTTTGGGGGTAGCCCCAAAATTTTAAATGTAAACCCCCATCGTGCGACAGCTTGTTTTAAAGGGCTTGTTAAAAGAAACACAATGTCGCAAACCGGAGGTCGATATTATGATCCAGTGCAAAATGACGGCCATTCAAAAATTTGAAAATGCCATGCGTCAATTATAATTGAGTATTTTCTGTGTTCAGCAATTCACATTTAAATCGAATAAGAACTACCGGAACACATATTAACTACTTAAAAGACACAAAAAAATTTTTTTTGTCATCATCAAGGCTCAACCCTCCAAAATGGTTTGGGGGGGGTTGTCCAACCAGCTCCAATATCAACTCACATCGTACGCTGAATGAGTAAAAAAATAAGCCAAAGCTTGTTTTAATAAAATTTCAAAAAAAATTGTTATTTTTGTGGCGAATATTTGGTACTTCATGTATGTGAGTTTTCCTAAAAGATAACGCATAGACCACCCTCCGCAAGTATCGACCTTTGCCGCTGAGCCAAAGGTCGCATCAAGGCGGATATTTATTAGTACATTTTTTTACTAAATTGAGTATTTTCTGTTTTCGGCAATTCACATTGAAATCGAATAAGAATCACCAGAACACATTTTAACTACTTAAAAGATACAAAAATAATAATTTCTTGTCATCATCAATGCTCAACCCTCCAAAATGGTTTTGGGGGGTGGGGAAACCGTACAAAATTTATAAGTATTAGGTAACGTTTTTGAAATTTCATGAAAACAAGCTTTGGCTTATTTTTTACACAGCAAATTAAAATGAGTGGTCACATGATGTGAGTTGATATTGGAGTCGGTTGGACAAACCCCCACCCACCCCCCCAAACCATTTTGGAGGGTTGAACATTGATGATGACAACAAGAAATTATTATTTTTGTATCTTTTAAGTAGTTAAAATGTGTTCTGGTGATTCTTATTCGATTTAAATGTGAATTGCCGAACAAAGAAAATACTCAATTATAATTGACGGACGGCATTTTTAAATTTTTGAATGGCCGCCATTTTGGACTGGAGCATGATATCGACCTCCGGATTGAGGCCCTTTAAAATAAGCAGTCGCACGATGGGGGTTTACATTTAAACCTTGGGGCTGCCCCCCCCCCAAAATCCAATTTTGGGGGTGGGGGCATAAATGACACATACATCAAAAAGTAGTTTTTTTTTTTACTAAAACGTATGCGAAATATTGTTTTGATATCCGGCTTACTTTAAAATTTATTAAACCGATCAGGGACTTATGGGACTACACAGTATATATATATATATATATATATATATATATTATATAAGTATATATGAAAATGAACGAATGGTGTTTTTTGCTTCTGGGGGCCCCAAAACGAAAAGTTATCATGGTCTGGGGCTTAAGACTTACCATGAGTACTATACGGTAACAGTTTCTTTCCTTTAGGGGAAATTCGCTAAAATAAATTAAATACACAACGTTACATATTTATTTCCCATTAGGTTAACATTTGAACATCACACTATGTTTACCCAGACTATGTGTCGTAGCCCCAGACAAGCGAGTCCGTAGATGCGAGGGTCCTCAACGCCCTTACGGTGACAAACAAGGTGGTCGAGCGCTCGACAAAATCCTTGGAGGACCCAGCGAAAAGTAGCTACCACTTTGAGATGGTAATCATAGTTTTTATGACATCCTAAAAAAAACTATCTAACGTTGGTGAAAAGGAAAATTGGTACTTCAAACTCATACCATTTCTTGAAATTTGTGTAGATGGCCCATGTACCATAAAATATCTAAATTAAATTTGTATACTTCCTGAATATAAAAAATCCGACACTTAAACTAAATATTTAACATTTTATAGGTGTTATATGATCAGTTTTGGTTGAAAAAATCGCTTTAAGTCATTAGTGCATTACTTTTATTGTGGTTTCAGACAACAGGTAAGGAAAAGTTGTTATCTGGATTACTACTTATAACTCTATAAAAATGGAAAGATGAAAAAAGCAATACGTACTGTCTCTTGTTAACTATAAAAAATAACTTAAAAATACTTATTGTTAGATATAAAAGACTAGGATCAATAGTAAAACGATCATAATACAGAAAGCAAAGTAGCTAGTAATACGTCTAAAAGTCCAGGGCGCAGATACCTAAGTATAAAATATGAGAATACTGCAATATGGTCACATATTTCTTCAGGAATATAAATAGACTGAGGATGTTCAGATAATTTGATTAATTTTTTCAATACCAAATGTATGTATGTACGACTTATAGATCTACAGTCCTACAGTCAAACGTTACAGCTGACCGGTTTCAAGTTTAACAATAACGCCTAAAAAGGTAGTGACATTATAATGATTTATAATTTATGCACTACGGTATGGAGATATTACAGCTGAATACACAGAGCCTTTGTCTGAGCACAAAAGCCTACAGCTCACAAAGACCAGTTCACAATCGTTCCTGAATATATTCACTTTGCATGTTCCTGACAGAGTATCCACATTCTAAACCCTACCAGGTTACACAGCTTATTGTTGTAGTTGCGTGTCCTGCGGTGTCTTCATAAACAATTATCTAACTTCTTAGTTTTTACTCTGCAGTACAGCGAAGCAGGTGAAAGATGTCAGTTTTACTATGTTTATGACCCTTGCGTTTGATTAAGCGATCTAATAACTCGGGTAAACTATTTATGTTGAATGTCTTGCTTGTTGATTTCAAGCAACGAAACCCGTTGTTTAGTAAGGATTGTTAGATTGCTGCTTTTTCTTTTGTAAATTTTTATGAAAAAATATAATTGTCACAGATTTTTCAATCACATTCTCACAGAATTATCCCAAATCATATTTTTAGGACATGTTCTTTTTAAATTTATATTATTATATTGTTACTTCAAAACTTTAACTCTAAGAGTATTATTCCTAATAAACGAAAACTTTTGTTTTCCCATGAGCGATTAATGCAAAAAGAAGAATTAATTTGTTTATTCTGCGTTTATCTTAACTCCACGATTATTTTGTTTTCTCGTTTTCGCACCCGAAGCGAGTGGGGGTTTTTTGCTTTTTTGTTTTCGTTTTTTTTGCTGTTCTCGTAGCATGTACATAAATATCCGACGCAAACTACTTACCTATGTTGACTGAATAGAGAATTTGTTGTAATAAATTACCTAGTCACTCTTTGAGTAATATAACCTTTACTATTGAATCAGTAACAAAATAAAGAGCAATATTGTTTAATATCTCAAATATATTTTTTAATAATTTTCTTTTAAGATTGTCTGTTAGTTCCAATTTACCTTTGCGGAAATCAAAACATAAACCAACACACTCAACAATATTTTTGATTCTAAGATTAAAACTTTTGTAAATGGTTTTCTCACGTAGTTAAATACAGCTTTTATCTAGAGGGGAACAGAGACTTAATAATGTTCATGTTGTCGTAAAAAGCGGCCCTCTTTTTGCTGGGGAGGTTTACGAACCGTTGTAAAAGGCAAAGGAGATAAAAAAGGGATAAAAACAAAGAATCATCGGCGAACTTTTAAATAAAAACCATGATTAAACATTTGGACAAAATTTATGATTAGGTATTGTAAGAAAAAGATACTCGTTTAAAAACCTAAATTTATTACTATCCAAAAAACCTCTTAACAACCCAAAAAGAACTGAGAACAGACTAAAACAATGAATCATCAACATAAACAATAATAATAAACATTTTCAGTCACCTGATTATATAATTCACAAACACACGACCCCGTGGTGTCAAAATCACCACCACTTTTATTCATTCTCGCTACACGCCCCCGTGGTGTAAACACCACTTTTATTTATTTTCGCTCTCACTCAACTGCTCTTCGCACATCCCCGATGTGGTGTGGCCTTCCGTCTACTTCAACACTCGTGGGCGAAAACTGTCCCGTTACGACTCCTTCCCTCCACCTTGATGTACAGGAGGGATTTAACGGCTTCACGAACACACATTCTCCCACGGCGAAACCTGGCCCGTGATACTCAGTAGATTTTGTTGGCTCTCCTCTGCACCTCCATTTGTAAGTAAACAGTTGTGAGCTCGGAGATGATCCATTATTTAGACCTTCCATAGGGGTCAAATTATACCGGTAAGCCATTTCTTTAATACTCCCCTTACTTCTGGCCGCCATACGCTTAATCGTCCTATAGTTCCACTCAACAATTCCATTTCCACTCGGCCGGTTAACACATCTGAACATACGTTTCACTCCCCATTTTTCACAGAGCTGATCAATCTGCTCGCATCGAAATGTCGCACTGTTATCCATCAGTATCTCACATGGTGGCCCTCGTTCAGCAAATATTTCTTTCAAAACCTTCAATACTTGATCTTTAGTTTCGTTTGAGATCTGACGCCAAATGCAACACCCACTGGGGCCACAGTCCACAATTGTTGTCATGAACTTATTTTTCCCATAGTGTGTTACGTCTATAGCAAGCCTATACCAGTTGTGCTTGCAATCTAGATGCCCAGGCTTCCATTTAATACTTGACGGATCGATCGTCAAGCATTCTCTACAGGTTTTCACCACTTCTTCTACATCTTTTGTCGTAAAATTTAAGTCCGGGTGGCAACGCCTGACAGTAAAAAGAGTACGGTTAACTCCAAAATGATGTATGTCATGAACCTGTTTAATCAATGTTTTCCAATCTCTTTCCTCTTCCTTACCTAAAGCTGCAATACCTGTTGTTTCTTCCTCCCTTGCTAACCATTTTTTAGGCACTCTTGTCAGGTGCATTTTGAACTGCCTTGTTGAACTGCGATTTCACAAGCTCTATCTTTACATCGAGTCCGCATTCCAAAATAATATCTTTGAAGAGGCTTAAACGTCTTCTAACTAGGATTTCACTTAGTCCATGAGTTTTAATGGGAAGGTCTCCTGTTAATAAGGACGTCACCCAGGCATGAACAGTCGCTGAGTCTGTGACGATACAAATGTTCTTCAATCCCCATTGCAACGCAATATTCACTCCCTTTAGCAAAGCTTCCAGCTCAGCCAAGTTTATATGGGCTGAATCATGCATCTTTCTCAGCCAAGAAGCATCTTCGACTATTTCCCTCCAATCTCTTTCGACAACTCCATGTCTTGCAAGCAGCAAGCCGCCTTCAACTGGTTCTGAACATCTTTCGGCAGTCCGTGCACAAAAGAACTCTTGACCCATTCGTCGGAAACTACAGGATCTATCAATTTGGCCAACCTTCTCAAATCCGATGCATAGACATCAACCGACTCTCCTGGAAGCAAACGTCTTGAAATGAACTCTTCGTACGCTTGAAACCTATTTGCGGAAAAAGCCTGGTTTAAGGCTTCAGTAAGTAATGTGTAATCACTTTTGACTGCGTCTGTTAGTCCTTCGTAGACGGCAAAAGCTCCTCCAGATAAGAACAATGGAAGTACTGTCTGTATTTCTTTAATCTTCTGAAGCCTGCACACAAGTTTCAACTTTTTCAGCCATTCCGAGAGATCCCCCTTGCCGCTGTACTGTTTAATCAGATCAGAAAGTCTCGTACCGGTGCCTGACAATTTCTTAACTTTACTGCCGAAATAGCTTGTAAGAAAAAGACACTCGTTTAAAAACCTAAATTTATTATTATCCAAAAAAAACTCTTAACAACCCAAAAAGAACTGAGAACAGACTAAAACAATGAATCATCAACATAAACAATAATAAACATTTTCAGTCACCTGATTATATAATTCACAAACACAGGTATTTTAAAATGAATTGACTGTCACACTTACAGTTGAACTTAAGGAAAAAACTCAAAACTTGTATTCCAAATTATCATCCAAACTATCATTAGTTTGATTATGGTCATTTCCAAAAAACGGGAGAAGATATATTTATTGAACAAAAAAAATCTAAAAATATGTCAACCATGCTTGAGTTGTCAATTAATATTTGTTCATAGTATTTGTTTACGAATAAGATTTTAGCCTTACACAGCTATTACATACCATATATTAAAAAAAAAATATATTTGAGGAGCTGGAAATAACGTCTCTCGCAGAGAAAGTTAAATATTTTATCTAGGAAAAATTGCCCGTTGGCCGACAGCAAATGTGTACAGTGTTCTTTCAAAGATCAATAGTTAAAAATAATGACATGACTTTAAAATTAGCATCATTCAACCTATATTGTCATGATACTTATAAACAGTTGAAATTGGAAATTATGAACCTTACCAATTATTAATAAATAGGCCTGAAGCTTCCAAGTACTAGGGTGAGTCATCGATATTTATTTCGATGGGGTGAGTGCACCAGTGAATAGCCAGATTGGATGTCTCTTGTTATATTAACACCCTTATTTTCTCATTGATTCCTTAACAATTAAGAAGCATTGTTAAAATTGGATACTAATTAATAATTATTGTAATATTAAGTACCTCTTGGACCGAGCCTTGTTCAATATTATTTCATATCCATTATTTCATCCAATTACTATGTAACATTTCATAATATTTATAAATTAGCTTTTTTATCAATATCTTAACCCTCAAACTTCACAAATAGCTAATCTTAGCTTGAAGATTAGTTTTAATTAGATTTTTATTTGATTACATTAATAACACGTATTTGGAATTTTAGAATACAGAACTATTCAAAGTCAATGTCACACTTTGAGTAATATAACCTTTACTATTGAATCAGTAACAAAATAAAGAATCCTTAGACTTTAGTCCTGTCTAAGGAACGTGCCAACCTTAGTTAGTAACAAGGCTACAAGATCGCGCCACTAACATCACAACCATCACACTCATCCTTCAATCACATTCAGGGTAACGTCCTCCATGAGGTACCTGTCTCAAAAAGAATTATTAAGAATGATGATACGATAACTATTATAGTATATTTATAACACAATTTTTAAATATTCATAGGGTACGGAATAATTGTTAACTTAGCAAAGCCTTGCAAGGAGAGTCATTGTAACAGAAAAAACCAAATCGTTATTTATTGTCATTGGATACTCGATATTAAATATGTTAAAACAATAATTTTGACACTGTGAATTTTTAACAAATGAAAGAGGAACGTTTAGTGTTATTTTAAGGCTGGTTTTTAATTAGACTTGTTAACGAATAGCCTAAAGAAAAAGCTTAATATTTTGTTTTGTTAAACGGAAATTCAATGTTGTACTCACCTTACGTAAATAATAAAAGTAATTTAACAAGTAGGTGAAATATTAAACATGCAGTCCCTATACATTTCATTTTTTATTATTCTGAGGTAAGTTCTAAGCAATTTATACAACGAACCCTCTGGGAGTCCTTTTACATTTAGATTTACGGTAGGATAGACAGATTTACATAACTTTTGAGCCTGTTTAATTTATATTTTAGTAGAAATAAATAAACTAGGAATGAATTCATATTTCCCTTTCCAGAAAGACAGCGATAAATTTTTAACAAATTCCTGCAAGACTTTTTTGCATGTCGCCTTAACAACCAAAATTATAAACTTTAGAGACGGAAGAAAGGAAGCCAACATGATCAAAATAGAGTTATAGCCTCTATACAAATACGAGTATGAAGCGGGAAATTGAGTGCAAATTTTCTAATGAGATCTGACGACCTACGAGTATGACATGTATAAATTATCTTTTTTTCCATATTTAAACCATTTAGTTTAATTCACATCTCTTTAAAATTTGAGCTGTTTCATATTTTAAGTTAATAAAAGAATAAACCATTTTGGAATGAATTATTGTTCTTCATTGTAAACCGATACCATTACTACTAATGATACTACTACTATATGTCGTGCGAAAAAGCATATACCCACTACCTTCCCCGTTCAAGTAGGGGACGTCGAACGTGAGACCAAGCCTGTTGCCAAGAACCAACAGGAATGGTTGACATCAAACTGTCTTTCGGCGAGCAGATTCAGCGGTCTGCCGACAAAGCCGCTTAGGGTTTCGCTGCCCTCGCTGCCCTGCGCTTCTGCTCAGCGTCGGCAGTCCTCGCTCTTGCAAGCGCCGTCTGCTCATGTCTGCCGTCCAGTAGTTTTGTCGTACGGAGCGGAGGTCTATGCCCACGCACCTGGGAAACGCGTGTACCGAGACGGCTTACCCAAATCCAGCGTCGAGGAGCCTTTCGAGTCGCATCTGCCTACTGAGCGGTCTCCAAGTCAGTAGTTATGGTGATTGCGTAATCCTCTACTCTTTCTTGCGAGGGAGAGACAGGCGATCTACCGTAGGAGACCTGAGTTTGGCAGGGAAACAGCTGCCACCGAAGAGCGTAAACGGAGCTTCGATTGCCGGCAGCGCGACTTGGAAGCTGAGTCGAGGGGACGTTGGGCCTTCAAGCTCATTCTTACCATCCGACCGTGGGTGGAACGGCAGCACGGCGAGGTCGAGTACTTAGTGGCCCAGTTCTTGTAGGGTCACGGGTCCTTCCGAGCCTACTAGCACAGAATGGGTAAAGTCGCCAACTCAAACTGTCTGTACTGTCCCGGCATCGCAAACACGACCGAGCACACTTTCTTTGAGTGCGACCCATGGCACGTCCAGCGTACTAATCTCTTCACTGAGATCGGCGCCGTCGCAACGCCTAACAACATCGTCGAAGCTACGCTTCAGGGAGAGGGCACTGAAACTGTGTCAGAGACTTTGTTCAGGCCATTCTTCGGGCGAAAAAGGTCGACCTTGAACGGCCTTAATCCTCAGCTTTCCCCGCAGAGGCTGCCCTAATGGCGTAAGTCAAATGGCCTAGCCCGGAGTAATGTGCAAAACAGATCCAGGGTAGTGTCGGTGTTGGAGGGGGTGGTTAGTCGGTAGTCCGAGGGACATTGAGCCAGCGACCACATATTAAAAATAGACAGAGCACACGAGGCGCGATGTGAAGCCATAAATTTGCTTCTAGTCCCTATGCATAGAAAACACAAACTGCATACAAAATAACAAATATGGTATAAAATTAAAGGTCTGAATCTCAGAATTACTATGGTACCAAAGATTAATGGTTTACAGCAGTCTAGACATCGTAAACAATGATAACCTAGAAGCTTGTCCTGACATCGTTTGGAAGAAACTGTCTCCACTGAATGCACCTGTTACGTTCATGTCATGTGTAAAATGCTTCTAAACCATTTATAGTTGACACCATAGTAATTTTGAGATTCAGACCTTTAATTCGATACCATTTGAATTTTTGTAGTCGACTATATCTTTGTAAACAGCAATTTAGGGTTGACTTTGTTCTTATGCAGGCACCGCTCGGATAAATTCTCTCACAAAAACTGAGTTTTCAACCAAACTACGGCAGCTATAAAAAGAAATATGATTATAAAAATTTTACTCTTTAGCAACAATTTCCACCATTTTTATATTTTACCTAACAAAAAAAATTAAAAAGTAGCAGCCGACCACTTTTTTATTTAAAATTTTAAACTTGAATAAACACTTTTGGCTTTTTTCATTCTCTAAAATAGAAAACTAATATTTAAATATTATAATTGACACTATTACCGTTTAAAACTAAAGGACTCCTCACATGCGAAATTTCAACCTTTTGCCTCAATCCTAAATGGTATAAACTACAGTACGAGTTATTTGAAACGTGAGCACCAAATGAGACAGATTACGCGGTCCTAAATGTTTTATGTTTCTAAGACAAGATTGAGGCCTCTGCTGCATCAGCTGTAATACTAGAAATATAGACATGCTCCGCCTATTGGTCGGTCTATGTGGTCGCTGCATTGAACCCACAGAAGTCCGACACTACTGGGCGGATTCTCAGTGTGCGCAAAATTAAATGCATCACACCTCCTCTCCCAAAAGGAAAAAACCACAATCTGTTTTGATTAATTTATCGTGCTGCAATTGTACAAAATACTCTTTTGTATATAACATTTTAGCAAGAGTGTTTTTTACCTGTTAGCGAAGTTCTAACGAGAGGGCTCCAGGAAGGAGATAATATCACAATTCTGCCTGTTCTCTCAGTGGACTGACGCTAATCAGGGGTGCCCATCCCCCCCACGGCTTATGGTGCGTCCCCCCCAAAAACAGCCAGCAACCCCTCCCCCCTAAACTAAACTAAAAAAATTCAAACTAATCTCGAAAATTGTGCTGGAATGGAGGGAGTACTAGTAGGTATGTACACAGAAGTGCTGCACAAGAATAATCTAATGTTGAACATCCGAAGAGCACCGGAGCCGGAGCCGGAACGGTATCTGGTATCTTACAATTACCGAGGCCTAAGTATTAAAAACTAAATGAATAAATGAATTTATTTCCCACAGTAAATAACACATATACAATCATTGTACAATTTGAAAAATTAAACTGACCACTTTAACAAGTTGTGTGGCCAGTTGCAAACATTATAACTACAAACTAAAAACTACAGAATCTAGCATTTATATTAATAACATTCATCTGCCTGCTGTAACATCTGTGGGTTCTGTCATTTTTTTGCAATAAAAACAATTGTATTTGAATAAATGAAAAGTATTTTTAAAGAAGAGTTGTACTTTAAAGTTAGATACTAATATTGCTACACCAAAAAGCTATTTAAATAGCTTACATCCTGTTGAGAAAATAGCCAAGTGATTGTTCTTTTACAACAAGTTCTAAGATTGTTTGTATTTTTATCTGAAGCGGAAGCTGTTTAAAGTATTTGGGACCTAAATATTGAAAAGAATTTCGGAAAATAGTTTTATTTACTTTAGGTAACTTGAAAGATTTATTTGCAAAGCTTCTTGTGCAATATAAATGATTTGGAACTATATTTTCTCTATTTCCACTCCGAATAAAAAACAATCTCAAGACCGTGAAAATATAAAGATGTCGAATAGGGAGAATACCTAACTGTTGATATAATGGAAAAGAACTAGTTAATTTTGACTTTTTAAGAATTATACGCAAAAAATAATTTTGAGTCGTTCTCATCATATCTAGTAATGTTTTAAACGTACCTACCCAGCAGGGTAAGGAATATTGTATTCTTGAATTAATTAGTGCAAAATAAAGTTTTCTCAAAAGTGAGGTGTTACAAAAGTTTCTTAAAAATAAAATTTTTTGATTTGTGATCTTAATTTTGAATGTAAATCTACAATATGCGGTTCAAAAGTAAGTTTATCGTCAAGTAACACACCCAAATATCTAATAGATTTTACTTTTTCTGAAGGTTGGCAGGAACAGAGCTGAATTTTGCAGGTTGGTGAATGAAAGACCAAAGGGCATGTAAAGTCAAAGCCGAAAAAGTCAAAAATAGGGAATTTAGTTTTATTTACGTTTACTTGCATTTTATTAATTAAACACCACTTCCTAAGCAGTAAAAGATCGCTAATAATTGAATTTGCAAGAAAAATTGGATCTTTTTGGGTATAGAAAAGTGCAATATCGTCTGCAAAAGCATTTATACTTCCATTAAAATTAAGTTGTAATAAGTCATTTATAAAAATTAAGAAGAGCGTTGCAGAGGTCGTTGACCCTTGTGGGACCCCAGTCTGAACAATAAGCGAATCACTGAATGTATTGTTAATTTTTACCTGTTGCTTTCGTCCTGTAATAAACCTATGAAACCAGTCTAAAGCAACCCCTCTAACACCGGCAGCCTCTTAAGTAGGCCCATAATAAGAAATTTTATATCTCAAGATAGCCTATTTACAATTAAGGCACGAGGTGTTATTTAAATATGAATTTCTTTTAAATGAACCTATTTGCCTTCATTTGTACGAGCTGATGGTGTCTCACTTTCCTGGGAAAAAGTAAACAAATAATAGATTCTAAACTAAATCAAATTCAGCTCTTTTCTTTATTTTTGTGCTCCTAGAGAAAATAAAATCAAAAAACGAACTATATTTCACTAATTACTATAGTAAAGGATTCATTAGAACATATCTCTGGTTGTAAGTTGTTAGACTGGTAAAAGTCTGGTCTAGACTGGTCAAATCCGACGTCTGTCTGGCAGTCTGTCGGGAAACCCCAATCCTGCCGCTGAAAATATTAGAAAACTTTATCACCCGATTTTTTAACTGCGTTTTGACGCACAAATTAAAGATTTCTATACTTAGCAAACATATGTTGATTAGTTACAACTACATACTAATCAACTAATCAAGCTGCTTCAATGGAAAGGTTAAATTTGTTGAATATAAATTAATTTTTGACTAATAATTTAGATAACAACCGCATGATACAATCATACTACTTACTTACTACTACTTAACGTTTTTGCAATACAACCAGTGTTTTAGATTCAGATGATAATTTAGGTCAAAAAACGGGGAAATTACTTTGGTGCAGTGCTAAACATGAACCTGGCCCTCATAGCTATTGTTCTGACAGCTACCATTACATCCTAAAAGTTTACTTGGATTCATCATGATTTTTTGTATTGTATGTAGTTAGGGGCCCTTCATAAATTACGTCTCCTGAAAATAGGGGGGAGTGGTCCAGAATGGAAATGACGGTAGGATGATGTGCTTGGAGGTGGGGTGAAGGTTGACGCATTTTTCAAATTTTGATTTAAAACTAATTTAGATGAAAATGAAATGAAATGAAATCGTTTATTCATCATAAAAACATAAATACAGAAACTATCAATATAATATAACTGAAATATTTCCCCACATGGGCAGAAGCCTGTGGATGGGGAAAGAGCCATGTCAGTCTTAGATAAGTAATTGTTATAGTATACACGAGATGCTTCACTTTAATATGTCCATCAATGCAATGTAAGCTGCTTCACTTTACAACGCCCGTCATTGCAAAATGTATTAAAAAGCTTACTTACTAAAATTACAAATGGTATAAATTAATATGTATAAAATAAAAATAAATTAATTATGCAGATTGATAAGTTAATTATGCATGCACATGCAATAAGTGAAGCGATCAAAGATTCGATTTAGTAATCATGAATTGCAACATATTGGATATATACATGCCAACGCGAGCCTTGACATTCATGCCAGTTTCAATCATCTCTCACTCACACCATCCACAACCCATTCAATCATTCATGCCAGTCAATCATCTCTCACTTACACCATCCAAAATCCATTCAACCACGCGACTCAAGCACACAACATAACATGCATGTACACACAGACGCTCGCACACACACACACACACACACACACACACACACACACACACACACTGACACACACACCCACGCACACACACGACGCTCTTGCGCACACAGACCTGGAAGCGATAACAACCCCCCCCCCCCTAAGTATACAGTGAACTGACTAATGTTTGAATCATATCTTGACCTAATTCGATCAGCCATTTATTAATAATTAATAGTCTTCTTAAAAACGGCAATACTGCATGGATGAGGTTTTTTTTATATAACTAGGCAGCTTGGGGAAAACTATGTTAGCTATATAATGCGAGGATGTTGTATTAATTGTTTTTCTTAATCTAGGCGCAATTATACCTGAATTTGCTATAGATCTCGTGGAATATGAATGAGTATTTTTTTGGAAAATGGTATCTTTATTTTTATGGATGTATAAAATTAGGGTTCTTAGATAGAGTTGCGAAACATTAAACGAACCATTAAAAACTTTGAATTCCTCAAATAACAAGTCACTTGGATGTCTGAGAATTTTATTTAAAGCTGCTTTAATAATGGATTTTTGTGTAATTTCAAGTGGGGAGATAATACTTTGAAAACCAGCGCCCCAGGCCAGGATTCCATACTGTAATAGGGATTGAACATAAGCAAAATAAACTGTTTTAATTAAGTCCGGAGCTAAAATTTTGTTTATATTTGAAAAAATGTAACTAAATTTCCTAAGCTTATTCCTCAGGTATGCGATATGACCAGCCCATTTTAATCGATTGTCAAAAATTACGCCAAGGTACTTATATTCTAACACCTTATCAATAACATCACATGAGACACAACCATTCATACAGATAGGAGCATTTTAAACATTTTAAGTAAATTCATGAAATTAGGCCTAAAGTTGAATAGCTTAGAAAATAGGACCGATGTACTCGTTTTTTTCAATATCCGTTAAAATGGTAATTTTAGCTTCAGGTTTTGACATAGCTACAGTAAACGCAGATCAAATCAATATTTAAATAATTATCAACATTTTTGGATTTTCAGAACTACACTGTAAATGTAGTACTACAAAGTCCAAAAAGGTCCTGGTTTAAAGCGTTGATCACAAAATAAGCCTAAAATGGGTTTAAAGCTTAATTTTATGGTTTTAACATCCCAATAACTATAACAGGAATTTCCCAGACTGGCATTATTTTAAGAGTTTGTACCTGTCACGTCATTTTTCAATGATGGGGGGGGGGGTCAAGCGGATTATGACGGAAGGATAATTGTAGGAAGGGGGGTCCAAAAATGGCCAAAAGCGATGACGTAATTTATGGACGGCCCCTAATTTGTCAGCGCTGACCGAGCGGGTGCGTTCTGCCGCAGTGCAAACGGGTATAAAGAATAGAATAGATCCATACTACCGGTTTTTCATAAACATTTTATGGTCCATAATTTAATTATTTTTTTATTCCTACATGATTTTTATCCCCCCCAAAAAATGATAATCCCCCCCAAAATGATAATCCCCCCCAAAATCTTTGTCAATGGCGCAACTTGCGCCATCAATCCCCCCCGTGGGCGGCCCTGAAGTTGTCATGGCAACCTAAATATTATATTATGAATCCAAGGAGGTTTTTGTGTTTTTCCACGGGTGAAACCGGATTGATCATATAGTATTTTATAAGTTTTTATGATAATTTTGTTAGAGATTTTGTTGTCTGAAAAATGTTCTCT
Organism: Flexamia atlantica; assembly: GCA_035578135.1. Lineage (NCBI taxonomy): Eukaryota > Metazoa > Arthropoda > Insecta > Hemiptera > Cicadellidae > Flexamia > Flexamia atlantica. The sequence continues at coordinate 174,208,246 of JAQJVK010000001.1, forward strand.
AAAATGTTTATTTAGTATTAAGTGTTTAATCGTAACTTAAATAGCTTCATGTAAATTCAAAGTGTGTGTTGAAAAAGCCAAACCGGAAACGGGTTTTTTAAGATGTCGGCCGAAGCTCGCCGGGATTTCGGAATATTTGATATTTTCATCAACTAGTCCTATGTAAAAACTGTTTAACGTTTTAACTTAGCTATACATGTTATGGAGGGTCAAATTTATATTCCAAAAAATCTTAGACTGTATTTTATATAGACGTAAAATAAAACGTCAGCAATCAAATAAAACCATTCAGACAGTTTCACAGGTAATGAAGTGAAACAGTTACTTTGACAAGTTATTCGTCACATCGCGTTCTCCCGGGAAATCTCCCGACATTCTCACTAACAATTTAAGCACAGGTATCGATTTTTTACAGTTTAAGTTTTTTCAAATATCGATGAAAACCACGTAAGTTGTGTAATGACTTATTGTTAAAATTATATAATCGAACATATTTAGAAAAATAATTTTTCCTCGCATTTTTAGGATTGTGGATTCTTTAATAAACAGATTAATTTTACTAGTTTCGAATCGTATCTATGTACATTAATTAAATCGACAATAAAACTTCCACATAAAAATAACTACAATCCTAAGAAGCTGTAAGGAAATTTATTTAAAACCTGGCTCATCTGGATTGCTTTTAGATAAACTAGGACAATCCTGTGTGTAATAAAGTTTAAAGCGAAAGTCAGCGCATCGATACCGCAAACGTTCAGATGATAAATATTTAAAATTGGAAATTGAAGGACTGCTGATATTCGAAACACCCGTATCAGTACTCAATGAGTGTCTATATTATACGACTTCCAATAGGAGTTCTAAATAGGACGAACTATCTCAGTCTTACACCAAACCAAACATAGACGAAGGCAGATATAGACGCTAGTATTTTAGGTATATGTAAAAATGTCTTTAGTGTTTATCATAACTGATTTTGTAAAAAATTAAATTTTCTTGCTGTTTTTCAAGATGCAATTATATTTTTACGTAATGAGGTAAATAAATGAAAGTTGTTTAGGTTGAACTTTATACCAATATAGTATTGAAACGCTATCGTCATACCGTTACAAAAACGGCAGTTTTAACTACATGCGTTGCGGGACGAAATAAACTCTTTACTACCCTGGGGAGGGAAAAAGTTAGCTGATGTCAAGGTCATCATCCCCTATTCACATTTGTCGTATTAGTCTAACATAATATTCACACAGTTGAAACACAAAATCAGCTAATTGATTTAAAAAATAAGAACGAAACACAAGCCAAACGGTCAAAGGTAAAAATTATCAAAAGAAAAATATTAGTTTTGTGAAGCAATCAGCTATTGAGTGGTATATCAAGGAAAAGATTCATCCTAAAATTGCTTTTCGTAGCTTGGTAATTCGTAGCTTTCGTAGCTTTTCGTAGCTTGGACTGACCCAGGTAGGTATTTTAAGCCCAATATGATTGAAAGATGAGTGAAAGTTATTATAAGACAAAGTGGCAAAATAATAAGTTTATAAAATGGTAGAAGTGGAGTATAACAGAAAATGTGTATTTCTGAGGCTGCTTATCGGATGGTAATAAAAACAAGCGTGCGGTTGTAAAAGTATACTGATTTGAGCTGATCTATGCCGATAACTGCTAAAAGCAACAATATGTTACTATACTAATCTATATATCTTTGTTTTAGTATTTAGCTAGTTATTATATAGGTTCTTTACATAAAAATAAACTAACCAAAAAAAATGTTTTAATTAAGTCCGGAGCTAAAATTTTGTTTAAATTTGAAAAAATGTAACTAAATTTCCTAAGCTTATTCCTCAGGTATGCGATATGACCAGCCCATTTCAATCGATTGTCAAAAATTACGCCAAGGTACTTATATTCTAACACCTTATCAATAACATCACATGAGACACAACCATTCATACAGATAGGAGCATTTTAAACATTTTAAGTAAATTCATGAAATTAGGCCTAAAGTTGAATAGCTTAGAAAATAGGACCGATGTACTCGTTTTTTTCAATATCCGTTAAAATGGTAATTTTAGCTTCAGGTTTTGACATAGCTACAGTAAACGCAGATCAAATCAATATTTAATTAATTATCAATATTTTTGGATTTTCAGAACTACACTGTAAATGTAGTACTACAAAGTCCAAAAAGGTCCTGGTTTAAAGCGTTGATCACAAAATAAGCCGAAAATGGGTTTAAAGCTTAATTTTATGGTTTTAACATCCCAATAACTAACTATAACAGGAATTTCCCAGACTGGCATTATTTTAAGAGTTTGTATCTGTCACGACATTTTTCAATGATGGGGGGGGGGGTCAAGCGGATTATGACGGAAGGATAATTGTAGGAAGGGGGGTCCAAATGGCCAAAAGCGATGACGTAATTTATGGACGGCCCCTAATTTGTCAGCGCTGACCGAGCGGGTGCGTTCTGCCGCAGTGCAAACGGGTATAAAGAATAGAATAGATCCATACTACCGGTTTTTCATAAACATTTTATGGTCCATAATTTAATTATTTTTTTATTCCTACATAATTTTTATCCCCCCCAAAAAATTATAATCCCCCCCAAAAATGATAATCCCCCTCAAAATCTTTGTCAATGGCGCAACTTGCGCCATCAATCCCCCCCGTGGGCGGCCCTGAGCGACGCTAATATTCAAATTCCGTACAGACTTAAACGTGCATAAAGATTATTGATGTATTTAGCACTAAAGCTCCTTTGAAGACTAGTTACCATTAAAAGTGCTATTAAATGTATTTGACAAGTCCCCAGGATCAAAAATTACATTGAACGAGACGGAACTGTCAAACTTTCAAAATCTGTTGAAACTTCATTCTGCAGTTAAAAAATGTTCGATAACGCTTGTAAATAAATGTATAATAAATGTTTTGTATTAATGATTTCAGTTACACCAACATATACATGCAGTGTCAGGTTGGCCGAGTGGTCTAAGGCGCCAGATTTAAGCTCTGGTTCCCGATTGGGAGCGTGGGTTCGAACCCCACACCTGACATAACTTTTTATGAAGATAATCAGTGATGAGCCTATGATTTATCAGTTATTCTGAGAATCCTTTAAGGCACGTGATGATCAGTAAGATATTTACTGTACAAAATTTAAATATATTAATATTTATTTAAATGTTGTACAGTAAATATCTTATTAGGTTAAAAATTTTTGTTATGATAATTGATATTTTAGAATTACTTATGGCGTACTAATGTTATATTTGGTTTAATGTCCACATGTTATTATAAATTATTACAAATTGAATAAAACGCAGCATTTCAAACCTTTGCACATTTAAACTCGGTATTTAAAAAAGTGTAAAAAACAGAGATGAGTAAATCGTTTCAAAGACTAAAAGCACATACAAGACTTGATAAGTAAAAAACAAGACTTAAGAATAAGAATAAAGTAGTAATTTTTTTAACAACTATATGGTATGCTTAGATCGAATCTGTAGTTATAATTTAATCTAATGTAGTAATAATTGTTAATTATTAACTGAACTATGTATACATTTTCAATATTATTTTGTTATTAAATCTTTGATGGTATACAGGGTGTTCAAAAAATGTGGGGCAATAATTTACGTTGTGATTCCTGGGATCAAAATAAGAAGAAAAGTTTATGTAAACATATGGCCTAAAATGCTTCGTTTTCCGTCTGTGTGTCCGTTTGTTATTTTTACATATTTAATCATGTCTCACGAACCTCTTAACGTATAAATGTCAAAGTTGGTATATCGATGACCCCTATTAAGAACTATTTTTGTAAGGAGTATAAAATTTATACTTTGCTGAATTTCAAAATGGTGACTGTTTTTTGTTTTCAAAACGAAATATCTCAGTAACCGTAAATAGAAAAAATGTATACAAGAAAGAAAAAACCTGCAAAATTGACTCCAATTAATGCTGATATTAAGATTATGATGATCGGACAACTAACAACGGAGAAAATTTAACTTTTCTGAATAAGAACTTGGTTCTTTATAACATGAAAAATGTGCATGTTTTTACTCAGAAAAGTTAAAATTTATCTGTTATTAGATGTCCAATCATCATAATCTCAATATCAGTGTTAATTGGATTAAATTGTGCAGCTTTTTTACCTTGTATAACTTTCTTTTAATTTACGGTTTCTAAGATATTTCGTTTTGAAAACAAAAAACAGTCGCCATTTTAAAATTCAACAAATTAGACATTTGATACTTCTTACAAAAATAGTTCTTAATAGTGGTCATCCATTTACCAAGTTTGAAGTTTATACGTTAAGAGGTTCATGAGATATGAATAAATGTGTAAAAATCACAAACAGACACACAGACGGGAAACGAAGCACTTTAGGACATATGTTTATATAAACTTTTTTCAAATTTTGATAAACGTAGGTCTATAAATGCTAAGATGTTTTCCTGATATTTAATACGTGTAATACAACTTCCATACATCATAAAATAGAGGAGACAAAAATTATGATTTTTTTATCATTGCAATCTTTTAGATGAACGATATACCTGTGTTTGCATTTTGCTAGGCATTATCATAGTAAATTTTAAAATAATATTGTTTTAATATAGGAACAAAGCAAGCAGGAGTATTGTAAAGACGAAATAAAATTTTATTAATACTTGGATAATGATATATGACTTAATATACAGGGTTATTCACAACGATAGGCGAACTTTATTTAAACCATGTCTCAAAAGGTAACAGTTGACTTTATTCAGCATTGAAAAGAGGAACGATCAATGTTTTTAGCCATCGCTGCTAAATACAGCAAAAAAGAAAATACGGGATTTCTGCAACTGGGGTTTGCAGCAGATCTGCATACTCAGCTCAGATTTGCTAACTCAGGGATCTAAATATTTGGGTGTTTTAAACATAATCAAATAGATATTACCAAGATGAAGCCCTATTTTCAGGCTTATTAAGACATATTGAGAGTGAGCAAACTACACATTTTTGGTTTTTTGAGAATAATCTCCTTCTCATACAGTTTGTGAGTTTAAGATGGAAAACCCCAATCGTTCATTTTTGAATTGCTTTAATGATTGAGGATTGTTTAATAGAATCTAGCTTACAGACAAATTTCCTAGGGCTTGTCAATGATTCGATATGAAATTTCTCAATACACATTAATAAGATTTGAAATAATTTCAGTTGCTGCATGTTGCTTCTTCGTCGTCGGTCTTTTTTTTGGCAAAAAGGGAAATTTTGAAGCGGTATATTATGAGTGTTTTCTTCCCTATATTACATACGGATTGTCAATTTGTGGTTCTGAAACAAAAAAAATCATAAGCAATTATTCCGATGGTAGAAGAAAGCCTTGAGAGTGATCTGTGGGATGAAAAATTGGAAGCATAGGAGAATATTTTCTTCCAACAATATTTGACATTTCCTTGTTTATATATTGTAGAATGTTTGACATTCTCTTTAGAAACAGACAATTTTATGATTTTATAAATTCTGCTAATTATGATCTCCGCAATCAATCTTTGCTTTTTATCCATTTAACAATAAGACTCTCTATAAAAACAATTATATAACTCTTCAATAAAATCGAATAATTAGAAAATATATAATCTGAAAATAAGAGGTAATGTTGACAAATTGCAAGAAAAATTGAAATAGACCTTGATAAAAATAATATTATAGTGACCAATATTACCACGTATTATTATTACATATCTGTACCCTTGATTCATGTTATGTTCATTTTTTAAATGTTTTTTAGTATTTTGATATAGCTGTCAGTTTCAATTATTGTTACACATTGACAATGCTATAGTCATGCTATGGTTATGGGAATGCTCTCATGGCAATGAAGAGTTTGACTTTGACTTTTTAATGACCCATAAAGTTAACAAAAAGAGTACCCTATGTAGGTTTGCTGCAAAGGAAATTAAAAATAGGGGAGTTTAGGCCAACATATAGTACATTTGAAGTAGATGAAACAACTCCAACTTTATTAAGATATATTCAAATACCCCCGTTGCAGCAGACCTGCATACTCAGCGAATTTCAAATGCAAAAGAGCATATTTCAATCAAAAATAGCGAGATTTTACATGTTTTTTTAAGCTCCATAAGAATAACATGAGGAACGAGTATGCAGGTTTGCTGTTACAGTGCATGTTAAAAGTGGATTGTTTTAATTCAATATTTAGTAGATCTAAACTAGAAGAAGCCATATATCAAGTTTTATTGAGATATGTTGAGGAATAAGCGAGATATAGAATTTTACTTATTTCCCGTAAGGATAACATTGGGTCAATGTTCTGTGTTTACCACTTTCAATATCTAGTTAACCATTGGATATAGAGTAGTGATTCAAAGTAATAACTGTTTTTTTTTTCGAGCTGAATTCAATGGTGCTAACGAAAATTGGATTTTTTTTCTCTATAATAAACTCAAAAACCCCAATTCTGGGGGGGGTTTATCCGTCTTTTCTCCCTTCCGGCTGTTCGAATGGGCTGGTTTTCGAACTCGTTCGAGTAATTACTATTTTAAACGTGTATGCCAAATTTCATTAAGATCGGACCATTTTTGCGTGAGTTATCGTGCTTAAAGACATACACACGTATATACCGGATCACGTCTTTTAAAGTAAGCCAGATATCAAAACAATATTTTGTATACCATTTAGTACTAAAAAAAACTACTTTTTGATGTATGTGTCATTTCTGACCCGGCCCCCAAAATTGGATTTTGGGGGTAGCCCCAAAATTTTAAATGTAAACCCCCATCGTGCGACAGCTTGTTTTAAAGGGCTTGTTAAAAGAAACACAATGTCGCAAACCGGAGGTCGATATTATGATCCAGTGCAAAATGACGGCCATTCAAAAATTTGAAAATGCCATGCGTCAATTATAATTGAGTATTTTCTGTGTTCAGCAATTCACATTTAAATCGAATAAGAACTACCGGAACACATATTAACTACTTAAAAGACACAAAAAATTTTTTTTTGTCATCATCAAGGCTCAACCCTCCGGTTGTATGACTACACGACTGAATGCGACCTGACACCACTGGGGGCCAATAAACAGATCTGCAGGGCTACGACAGCACGACGGTGCCGAATCTAATTAGCGGCTCAGTCGTATAGACGTAGTCTGCACCGAGCCCCCAGCCGCTAATCCCCCGCGGCTACCTGCGAGGCTGCCATGAAGAAAACGTAATCCATGGAATAACTGAGTTTCGAGTTAGAAAATATTTACTCCTTTAAAATCACTCGACATAACTGTTTAAGCCATCATAAGTGTAAATTGTCATTTTATGCTTATATTTACGTTACCACAGCTGATTTTTATACTAGCTAAGAAATTAGCCTTATATAATACTTTTCTCAACAAATTTACCTTCATTTGATTACACTGAAAACAAAGAAATCACTGCGCATTACTATTGTACGTAATTAAATACACCGTGATATCTACAGTATTTATTTACTATCAAACCATTGTATTTATTTTTTACCTAACCTAACCTAACCTAACCTAACCTAACCTAACCTAACCTGACCTAACCTCAAGGTTTACCCCAATCAAGCCGTGCAGGCTACGACTACACGACGGTGCCCCCACGCAGCTGCACCACAGTCGTGTAGTCGTAGCCCTGCAAACCAGGTAAACCGATAGCCCTTGTCAGTTTTATTGCACAGTCGTGTTGTCGCTTTACCCAACCCTCCAAAATGGTTTGGGGGGGGGTTGTCCAACCAGCTCCAATATCAACTCACATCGTACGCTGAATGAGTAAAAAAATAAGCCAAAGCTTGTTTTAATAAAATTTTAAAAAAAATTGTTATTTTTGTGGCGAATATTTGGTACTTCATGTATGTGAGTTTTCCTAAAAGATAACGCATAGACCACCCTCCGCAAGTATCGACCTTTGCCGCTGAGCCAAAGGTCGCATCAAGGCGGATATTTATTAGTACATTTTTTTACTAAATTGAGTATTTTCTGTTTTCGGCAATTCACATTGAAATCGAATAAGAATCACCAGAACACATTTTAACTACTTAAAAGATACAAAAATAATAATTTCTTGTCATCATCAATGCTCAACCCTCCAAAATGGTTTTGGGGGGTGGGGAAACCGTACAAAATTTATAAGTATTAGGTAACGTTTTTGAAATTTCATGAAAACAAGCTTTGGCTTATTTTTTACACAGCAAATTAAAATGAGTGGTCATATGATGTGAGGTGATATTGGAGTCGGTTGGACAAACCCCCACCCACCCCCCCCAAACCATTTTGGAGGGTTGAACATTGATGATGACAACAAGAAATTATTATTTTTGTATCTTTTAAGTAGTTAAAATGTGTTCTGGTGATTCTTATTCGATTTAAATGTGAATTGCCGAACAAAGAAAATACTCAATTATAATTGACGGACGGCATTTTTAAATTTTTGAATGGCCGCCATTTTGGACTGGAGCATGATATCGACCTCCGGATTGAGGCCCTTTAAAATAAGCAGTCGCACGATGGGGGTTTACATTTAAACCTTGGGGCTGCCCCCCCCCCCAAAATCCAATTTTGGGGGTGGGGGCATAAATGACACATACATCAAAAAGTAGTTTTTTTTTACTGAAACGTATGCGAAATATTGTTTTGATATCCGGCTTACTTTAAAATTTATTAAACCGATCAGGGACTTATGGGACTACACAGTATATATATATATATATATATATATATATATTATATAAGTATATATGAAAATGAACGAATGGTGTTTTTTGCTTCTGGGGGCCCCAAAACGAAAAGTTATCATGGTCTGGGGCTTAAGACTTACCATGAGTACTATACGGTAACAGTTTCTTTCCTTTAGGGGAAATTCGCTAAAATAAATTAAATACACAACGTTACATATTTATTTCCCATTAGGTTAACATTTGAACATCATACTATGTTTACCACATCCAGTATTTCGGCAACCAAAGAAATTAGAGCAATAATTAAAGATAATAAATTATTTATTTTTTAGAGAATAAAGGTAGTAAATTATAAGCGAATTTCCCCTATATAGGGAAGAAGCTGTTACCGTAGGTCTCATGGTAAGACCTAAGCCCGAGACCATCATAACTTTTATTTTTGAGGTCCCCAGATGCCAAAAACACTATTCGTTCATTTTCATATATAAATATATTTATGAAATATGTGCCTTTAAGCACGATAACTTGCGTAAAAATGGTCCGATCATAATGAAATTTGGCATGGACGTGTAAAGTAGTAATTATTCGGACGTGTTTGTAAGCCAGCCCGGTCGGACTACCGGAAGAGGGGGTAAAGAGGGTAAACCCCCCAAAAATGGGTTTTTTGAGTTTTTTACTTATAAAAATAAAAATTATCAAATTTATGTTAGCAGCATTGAATTCAGCTCAAAAAAACAAACAATTTAGTTTATTGAATCACTGCTCTATGTCCATTGGTTACCGAGATATTGAAAGTGGTAAACACAGTACGTTGTCCCAATTTTAACCTTATGGGAAAATAAGAAAATGCTATATCTCACTTATTTCTCAACATATCTTGGTAAAACTTGGTAAACGGCTTCTTCTAGTCAGATCTACTAAATATTGAATTAAAACCACCCAGTTTTAATATACCGGTAGCAGCAAACCTGCATAGTCATTCCCCATGTTATTCTTATGGGGCTTACAAAAACATGTCAAATCTCGCTATGTTGGATCGAAATATGTTGTTTTTCATTTGAAATTCGCTGAGTATGCAGGTCTGCTGCAACGGGGGTATTCATTTTTTGATCTGATTTCAATTGTGTAAAACAAAATTATATGAATTTTCTATTGTAAAACTAGTAACCCAATTTTTAGGAACCATCCCAACAACAATACACACACACACACACACACACACACACACACACACACACACACACACACACACACACAAATATATATATATATATATATATATATATATATATATTTATTTATAAAAGGTGGAAATAAATCATTATTCATTATTCATATATGAACCAAGGGTGTGTTTTTCGCATCTGGTGGTAACAAAACTAAAAGTTACTATGGTCTCGGGATTAAGTATTACCATGAGGATCGATGGTAATAGCTTATTCTCTAAAGGAGGAATCCGCTGAAAAGCAACATAAAAATTAACACTTAACGATATTTTATATTTTTTTAACCAAGCAGATCTTAATTAAAATGTGATAAGCTCAAATAAAATATATCACAGAAAAATACCAAATTGGTATTTTTCTTAAATTCTAACTATATTATAAAACCAATATGAATTAATAGACCTTAAAATAATTCAGTGAATGATTTTACTAGTCATTTGTTATTTTTATTTTTCGAAGCAGTCAAACGTGACTAATATTTGTTTCAATAGTTGCCAAATATTAAACAAATTGCCTAACAGAAAGAAAATGTTTATATTAAACCACTAATATCAAAGCACTATATTAAAGCAATCTTTATATTTATATTAAACTCAACCACTACACTGATTTTTGTTTTAGGAAAGTGAGATTTTCAATAGACGTGTTTATTATCTTTTCGTTTAGCCAATAATATTATTTTAAAAGTTAAAATAAGACATCCAAAAAATTCGATAGACCTACGTATGCCTAATTTAGTTTTGACTCCATCATAAACCTCTCTGGTATAAGGGCGTCATCTTTTACGACCGTATGATGGTTATGAAGTCTGGAAACCTTTCTGCGAATGAACGTTTTATGCCTTACCTTCCGTTTTATGAATGGGTTTTTCAAAATTTTTTTATAAATATTTTGTTTGCCAAACAATTTTAAGATAATAATCTAAAGATTTCATTTTTGCAACTTCTTTTAATGTACTGTAACACTAGTCATTGATTCGGATTAAACAAATAATTATGGTAAAAAATATGTAATGCGAATATACTAGTGAGTCTGTGTGAGCCATTTTAAGTAATAACTTTGATAAACTAAACAGGCCCCATGAATAGTAAACTAAACTAGTCTGGTTGACTCTGTACTTCATTTCACCTGCTATCCTACCTGTGATAAAGTAATGTTTTATTTGACGAATAATTAAGTATCAAGTTAGAGTTATTTAGAAGAGGAATGGTTATGTTAAAGACAGTATATGTTTTAAATAAGATAATATAAATTAAGTGAAAGAACAGCAAGTAGGCATACAATAAAAGGACCTTTGCCCTGGACTTTGGATATCTGGGAATTCTGGCCGTCTACCGATCGGCCGAGGCACACGGCACTGAGACCTTCAGTCGAGTTCTGATCCAGGTACGTACAACATGTCTGTCGTTTCCGCCTGTGATCCTTGATCGCGTTGCTTGGCCTTAAGCACAGTTATAAAAGTAATAAATATTAGTTTATAATAAATGGCGACGAGAGTAAAGAGTTCGCGTGTGTTTTGATGTTTCGGAACTTTAAACTTAAAGTAATTGAATTCATTTTCACTCTTGAGTTCAAGTTGAAACCCGAACTTGGAATAAACTTGTTAACGACAAGAAATCGTGTTCAGACAAAGGAAGTTTTTGTCCAGTTAACATTTTACAGTGGATTTCCAGTTAAAAGTTAACTTTATTTCCAATCGAAATACATTTTTCTAAGGACGTTAAGTGTATTTTTGATTTCTACAGTATTAATGGAGACCTGTTGCTGGCAAGTGGCAAATTGAATGACGATTGCTGACCCATCCCTAGGACCACGTTACGAAGAGAAATAATGCTAAATGTACCGATTTCAGTGATTTAGCATATTTATTAACGTAACTTATATTTGTCTACTGTTCAAGTAAGTGATTTACTAGTAGATTAATCATGGCGAAACAACTAGTTGGGAAAATTTCAGAGTTCAATGAAGAGTTAGAAACATTCACTAATTACAGTGAGCGACTAGATCATTTCTTTTCTATCAACAATATAAAAGAGGAAAATAGAGTTTCATTTTTCATCTCTATTATGGGCCCAGCCCTGTTTTTCACTTTAAAGGATTTGCTCCATCCTAAAGAAATAAAAGATGTAGATTATAAGAAGGTTATTGATACTTTGAAAGCTCACTTTGTGCCTAAACTAAATGTCAGTTATGAAAGATTCATTTTCAACAAAAGATCTCAAAAAGAAGGAGAGAGTATTACAGAGTACTCTTGTCAGCTTAAAAAGTTAGCTGCTACTTGCAATTTCCATTCTTTTCTTGATGAAGCTTTGCGTGACAGGTTCCTGTGTGGGCTTAGGTCTACGGCTATACAAAGTAAATTGTTAGCTGAGGGGGAAAGTTTGACTTTTACTAAGGCTCTAGAATTATCCTTGGTCATCGAGAGCGCTGACAAAAATATTCGCACATTTAATTTACACCCTGAAAAAGGTTCGGGTGGAGATGTAAACTTTGTTAAACCATATAGGCCTAGTAATAGTAGTAAACCAGGGCAAGGTAAACAAAGATTTGGTAAACCCAAACCAATGAATCAGGCAAAGGCTAATAACAGGCCTAACCCCTCCAGTGGTAACAAGTTCAAGTGTTATCGTTGTGGCAAGCCACACGATCCTAAAACTTGTGCATATATTGATAGTACATGTCATTCTTGCAATAAAAAGGGACACTTGGCAACTGTTTGCAAGTCTCAAGGCAACTCTAGGCATAGGCCTAATAATAATAATAAAATTAATTACTGTGAATCTGATGACAGTGATTCTGAATCCTATGATAGGCCCACTCAAGACTTTGATTTATTTACAATCGCATTTGCTAATGATAATAAACCAGGGAGTTTTGTTGTCGATATGTCTGTAAATAAAGTACCATTGCAAATGGTTCTTGACACAGGTGCGTGTTGCAGCGTCTTGCCTTCTAATGTGTATTTTGAAAAATTCAAAAGCCAAAACACTGTTCTTAAGAAAAGTGATGTTAAATTGAAGACCTATACAGGTGAGAAAATTAAGGTGCTTGGAGAGTTTCAGGTTACGGTGAATGCTAATAATGGCGGCCCAGACTACTCGCTACCTATGATTGCCATCGAGAGTACTTCTACGAACCAACCTACCCTACTTGGCAGGAACTGGCTTGAAAGGATCAAATTGGATTGGAGCGCCGTGAAGGCTAGCAGCGGGGCCCCAGAGCAGATGATGGACGTTTGTCGCCTGAATGGTGAGTCCGTTCCTTATTATAGCCTAGTTGAGGAATTACAAAAAAAATTTGCACCTGTTTTTGAACAAACCCCTGGGGAAATAAATTTTAAGCCTGTAAATATTGTTGTAAAAGAGAATGCAAAACCAGTCTTTTGCAAGGCACGGAATGTCCCGTTCGCACTCAGAAACGCCGTAGAGGCAGAACTTGACAAATTACAGCGGAATGGTATAATTTACCCTGTGACTCAATCAGAATGGGCCACGCCCATTGTGGTTGTTGAGAAACCTAATAATGAAGTCAGAATTTGTGGGGACTTCAAGGTTACGATTAATCCGGTAATACGTACTGATCATTACCCATTGCCAAATCCGGAGGATATTTTGACACAAATATCTGGAGCTAGGTTTTACTCTAAGCTTGATTTATCTGCAGCCTATACTCAACTTAAAGTAAGTGAATCTTCGCAGGAATTTTTGACTATCACGACTCATAAGGGGTTGTTTCGCTACCGCCGCATGGCTTATGGTATCACAAGTGCAGGAGCACTGTTTCAGTCCACAATGGACCAAATTTTAATGGGTTTGGATGGAACTGCCTGTTACATTGATGACATATTAATACATGCTAAGAGTATTACTGAAATGAAATCGAGGGTTCATGCTGTTCTGAAGCGGTTAATGGACCATGGAGTGAAAATTAACCTAGCTAAGAGTAAATTTTTTCAAACTAGCCTAGTCTTTTTAGGTTACCGTCTCGATGAACAAGGCATTCATCAGAGTGAAGAGCTTACTAAAGCTATTCTTGAGGCACCCAAGCCTACCGACATCACTCAGCTCAGGTCTTTCCTAGGCTTAGTCAATTTTTATTCACGTTTCATCCCAAATCTAGCGACTATTTTACACCCACTATATCGACTCTTGAATTCCGATGTTGAGTGGTCATGGGATGACCAGACCAATGAAGCTTTTGAAAAGTGTAAGAAACTTTTAGTACGAGATAATGTACTCTTACCATTTGACCCTAGCTTAGACATAATAGTGACTTGTGACAGCTCAAGTTACGGGTTAGGTTGTGTCATTGCACACATTTTGCCGGATGGCACTGAGCGACCTGTTGCTTTCGCATCCCGTACTTTAACTAAAGCTGAAGTGAAGTACAGTCAAATAGAAAAAGAAGCACTTTCCCTGATTTATGCAGTAAAAAAATTCCACAAATTTTTGTATGCCCGAAAATTTACACTAGTAACAGACCACAGACCCCTAACCTTTTTGTTGAACCCAAACAAAGGAATTCCAACATTGTCAGCAGCCCGTATCCAGAGGTGGGCACTGATTTTGTCTGCGTACCAGTACGACATCCGCTACAAAAAGGGGAAGGATATCAGCAATGCAGATGCGTTGTCTCGTCTTCCATGCTCCTCAGAAGACAGTGAAGGGGAACTTGCATTTTTTACGTCTTTTAACTTGCCTATTACAGCTAAAGAAATTGCTACTGCGACCAAGTTTGATCCTGTGCTGTCCAAGGTATATGATTTCATAACCAATGGATGGCCCAGTTATTCGGAAGATCCTGATATGCGCCCTTTTTCTAACAAAAGCTTGCAGTTGTCTGTCGACCGAGGTTGTGTGCTTTGGGGCAACAGAGTTGTCGTCCCAACTACTCATCGGAAGGAAATTCTTCTTCTACTGCATTCTGAACACCCAGGCGAGTCCAGGATGAAGGCGTTGGCCCGAAGTTTTGTATGGTGGCCGGGTATGGATCAGGAAATAGAAGACGTAGTTAGGGAATGTTCCATTTGTCAGAAGACACGGAAATCTGCCCCTCTCGCCCCACTTCAGCCGTGGGCGTGGTCCAGACATGCGTGGCAGAGAATACATCTCGACTTTGCAGAGTTTCAAGGAAAGGATTTTCTGATCGTAGTAGACAGTCATTCAAAATGGATTGAAGTGTTCCACATGACTGGTACAACTTCTAGACATACTATTGACAGATTAAGGCATTGTTTCGCTATGTTTGGTCTTCCAGCTACAGTTGTTACTGACGGGGGTCCGCAATTTAGGTCTGAAGAATTCAAGGAATTTCTGGGAGCTAACGGTATTCACCACATTTTGACGCCACCGTATCACCCAGCGTCTAATGGTTTGGCGGAAAGGGCTGTGCAAACAGTTAAGGAAGCTTTTAAGAAGCAATTGTTGCACGATACAAAGTACAATTCCCAGCGAACCTTACAGCACCGCATTGACTCATTTCTGTTCACCTATCGAAATACTCCACATTCAGTAACAAACATGACTCCTTCGGAAGCTATGTTTAAGTTTAAGCCTAAAACCCACCTTAGCCTACTCAAACCTCATCTAGTAAACGAAATGGAAAGTAAACAAGAGGCTACTACTAACGCAGCCAATGCTCATAGAAGCAAACCCAGAAGCTTTAAGGTCAATGATAAGGTTTTTGTGCGTACTGTCCGACAGGAGAAAGTAAACTGGCAGTCCGGAATCATTACTAAGGTGATAAGCCCCGTTACATATTTAGTACATGTTGAAGGTCGCACAAGGTTTGTGCATATTGATCATCTCAGGGCTAACCATGTGGCAGAAGATGAAGATGAAATTACTTTGCAATTTCCAAGAGAGTTATATCAGAGCCCTAAGGTTACCACGCCAACCGAAAGTCCTAGGCCTAGTACCCCAGCCAAGAGAAAAAGTGTATCTCCACCAATAGTTTCACCTAAACCATCGCCAACCAAGGCTGCGGTTACAGAACCTAACATAACAGAAGACCCAGCCCTTCGACGCTCTCAGAGATCTCGAAGGGTGCCGCAAAAGTTGGAGCTCTAAGAAGAGCGAAAACCCTCCCAGCACAGTCCACTAATTATTGTTTTCAGGAAGAAGCAATTTTAATTTTATTTTCGTTGGGAGGAGATGTGATAAAGTAATGTTTTATTTGACGAATAATTAAGTATCAAGTTAGAGTTATTTAGAAGAGGAATGGTTATGTTAAAGACAGTATATGTTTTAAATAAGATAATATAAATTAAGTGAAAGAACAGCAAGTAGGCATACAATAAAAGGACCTTTGCCCTGGACTTTGGATATCTGGGAATTCTGGCCGTCTACCGATCGGCCGAGGCACACGGCACTGAGACCTTCAGTCGAGTTCTGATCCAGGTACGTACAACATGTCTGTCGTTTCCGCCTGTGATCCTTGATCGCGTTGCTTGGCCTTAAGCACAGTTATAAAAGTAATAAATATTAGTTTATAATACTACCTTAAGTGCACGGCCGTAAATATTTGGCATTGCATCACTTGTACTTCACAATTTTTTGATGTTAAGACCTTAATTGTGTGGCAATTTGTTTTTATTTTTATCTGCGACCATTGCAATAATCACCAATAACGATGATACAACTAATGTCATAATGAGGCCCATTATTAAACCAATTACAAACCGTTGCATAAAGTTAATTGATACATATTACTATATTGCATAACTTTATGATACAGGTTGTAGACCAATGGGAGCGCGGCATTTGACGAAAGCAGTGTCATTACGCAATTACAATTCGCCAATTACGCAATTCGCACATCAGCTCGTTGCATCGCACCATCGCCCATCGCTACCACCACCATCACCATCCATCACTCGCCATCGCCACCACCACCATCACCACTCACTCACCACCATACTCCACCACCACCCACTTGCCATCACTCGTTCGCAACGTTGCATTATGATTCATGTTTGAGTTGACTTATCCCATCAGCTGATTGTTCCAAAACGTTTAGTGGTTAAGTCTGCTTATGTGCCTAGCCTCAAATTTGAGTTGACCTATTCCAGCATTAGTAAAAGTCATGAGTTTTGTTTAACTTCGGGGGAAATTTTGTCGTATATTGTTGGTCGTAGATAAAGTAGTGTATGCAACGATTGTATTATGCCTTTAAGCCACTCGTGAGATACTTAGAACACTCGCTTCGCTCGTGTTCTAACTTACATCTCACTCTTGGCTTGAAGACATTTATAGTACAATCTTTGCATGAACTACTATTGTATTTTCATCAGTTAAGTGATATATCACTGACTCTTATATAATGAGTAGTTCACGTACGTGGTTTTTACATGCATTTGTTTAGCTGAAAATATATTTGTTTCTTAATGAAAATGTGGCATTTGTTTGAATGCAAAAAATCCCTCATAGCCATTTTAACAATTTCTGTGCCTAGTGTGTTTTAAGCCATTTGACAAATTGTTGCTGATTATTTAATATTATCTGCTTTCCTTTACAGCTGTAGGAACAAATATCTACTGACGTGTAGTGGTGATGGAGTATTGGAGTATTCTTCGCCGAGGAATCATAAACTGCCACGTGGTCACGCGTAAAACTTCTACGTAATCGCAATGGTGGCTGACTCTTAGAATAAATACAAATAGTTTATTTTAACCCGTCGCAGCAGACCTGCGTGCTCAGTGAATTTCCCAAAGATTTATTTTGTATGTAGCATATTCAACATATGAAAAGGAAAATATTGTTTTGAATGTGTTGTGTTAATAAAACACATCAAATATACTTAATCATTCATGAGCTTCATTTATGAAGAACATTTTAAAAGGAATCAAATTAGTACTCTTTACACTTTTTGTATTTTATATAATTCTTAATCCAACTATTTAAAATAAATGTTATTTTTCTATAGTATATAAATGTTAGAAAATATATAATCAATAAATTCAAGTCAGTTAAAAAATCAACGAAAATTGCCTTCATTTCCAGCCAATTTTAATTCTTCACATCATACCTCAGCATTTTAAGCATACCATATATTATGCTGCATTTCCAGAATGTTTAGACCAGGACATCCCCACCTGCACCCCCCCCCCGATCTAAATACTTTCTTTCTTTTAAAATAATTTGGAATTTAATATAATATGTAATTTCTGCAAATCATTATGTGCGCATTGTATTCAAAAATAAAACTGTCACATCAAACCCGCGTACTGAGTGAATTTCTAAAGGATTGTTTGTTATAACTGGGCATATTATACTTGTGTTAGTGAAATTTATGTTTTGAATATTTCTTGTAAATATTACTTTAAATACGGTAAATTTTATCATTCATGAGCTTATTTCTAAATGATTATTCATAGTCTATAATAACTTTTGTAAATGCATTCTTATTATAGCATATAAATGTAGCATATAATGTTATTAATCAACTCAAATCCAAGGAATAAAAGAACATCACCTGAAAAAATACATTCAATCATATGTTGTATTATAATTTAACAAATCCCATTTTTAGGGGAATTTAATAAAAAATTATGGTATTCATCCCAGAATTTGGATATTTTTTGTCCCTTCAGGGAGAAATAAAAGACAATGTAGTGCATGTAGCACACTCAATATCTCAGTAACCGACTGATGTAGAATAATAAGTCAAAATACTAAATTTTTTTAAGCTGTGTCCAAAATTGACATTTAGATCAACATAAAATTAGTAAAAAGGTAATTTATTCAAAAATTGAAATTATTTAGTCACAAAATCCTCAGAGTTAATCAACCTTGCTAGATTTCGAACTCGAAGTATTAACTGTCGATTTACACATATGTGCCAAATTTCATCGCAATTGGACCTTTTTAGCAAAAGTTATCGCGCCTACGGACAGATATATATATGTGAAAATGAACGAACGGTGTTTTTGGGGTCGACATAAAAATGAAAAGTTACGGTGGTCCCATCCCGCCTACGGTAATAGCTACTTCCTATAGGGAAATTCGCTAAAAATGTTCGTTTTAGCGAATTTCCCCTATAGGGAAGAAGCTATTACCGTAGGTCTCATGGTAAGATCTAAGCCCGGGACCACTATAACTTTTCGTTTTGGGGCCCCCAGAAGCCAAAAACACTATTCGTTCAAAATTATATATATATATATATATATATATATATATATATATATATATATATATATATATATATATATATATATGTCTGTGAGCACGATAGCGCTCGCAAAAATGGTCCGATTGGAATGAAATTTGGCACAGACGTGTAAAGTAGTCATTATTCGGACGAGTTCGTAAACCAGCCTGATCGGACCATTGGAAGGGGGGGTAAAGGGGGATAAACCCCCCAAAAATGTGCTTTTTGAGTTTTTTACATAGAAAAATAAATTTTATCGAATTTTTGTTGGCATCATTGAATTCAGCTCGAAAAAACAAACAATTTAGTAATTTGAATCACTGCTCTATGTCCATTGGTTGTCGAGATATTGAAGGTGGTAAACACAGTACGTTGTCTCAATGTTAACCTTATGGGAAATAAGTAAAATTCTATATCTCGCTTATTTGTCAACATATCTTGATAAAACTTGGTAAATAGCTTCTTCTAGTTCAGATCTACTAAATATTGAATTGAAACCAGCCAGTTTTAATATACCTGTAGCAGCAAACCTGCATACTCATTCCCCATGTTATTCTTATGGAGCTTACAAAAACATGTCGAATCTCGCTATATTGGATTAAAATATGTTGTTTTGCATTTGAAATTCGCTGAGTATGCAGGTCTGCTGCAACGGGGGTATTTATTATTAAAGTACGGAATTTTATTATTGATTCCCTTTCAAAGTGTAACATAAGTTAATCTTGGTTTGTATTAATGAATTTAATCACTTACTAGTAGTTATACCCGTGGCTTCGCCCGCTGAAAAGATAACAAATGTTTGGTTCAATTATACGTTATTTGTAATGTGAAAGTTTTACAGATTTCTAAATGGATTGATAATTTATCTGAACTATACGTTTTTAAGCGCTTAATTACAAACTTAAGGTTGCATCTCGATCCCAGATTGACATGAGAAGATGAAACGTTTCCTCGAGGAATATTCCTTCTCCCCTCAAAAGGTTTGAATTGGCAACCATGTGCTAACACATTCTATTTTTTCAGTTTGGCCTTAAGTGTACTAAAATGTCCTAGTTAATCTATTATTTAACCTATAAAATTGTGATTCTAATAATTTGAACACAAACGTGTCTACTTCAGGGGTTTGAACTCAGAACTTTCATTGCACCGTTTTTTTTAAATCCCCAAAAAACTGTCGGCCATTTTGACATAAAAGAATAAGAGGCATATGATATATAACTTATGTAAATACTGCAAAGGGCGGACCCTATGGAACTAACATCTGAATTTAGTATGTTAATTAATATTGCCTACCAATAACCGTAGGAAAATATTAAAATATATTAAAATCATCTTTTTGCAGAGGCCAAAAGATGAGGAAACCTAATTCCCCAAAAAATGTTCAATCATATTGGAGATTGGATTACTTGTTTAGCAGCTTGAGGTGAAATTTTATGGTGGAAATAGTATATTTGATTGAGAGTCCAAATCGCTCTAGGCCAACACTCAAACCCTCCTAAACTTTTTAATTCAGAAAACCCTGATTCTATAAAAATAACGGAATGAGTCCATGAAGAGTTTCAGGATTTTAGTTCAAATAGTTCGATTGATCCGTAAAACGCGAGTAGCCTATGTATGAAGTATTTGACAAATATATAATACAAGGCAACCCTAATAGTTTTGTACATTTTATTTTTTAGTAAAAGGAATTTCTATTTTTTTTGTGTCTGTAAAATATTCTAGAGTCCTTCTTTTGATATTTTGTAATCATAGCTCTAAAAACTGAAAGGACCGCCATTTTAATTTTAGAATTTAGCCTTTCCAGAGAAAACATTTCAAAATCCTTCATTAGTATGCATCTAGAACTATTAAAGAATATTTGAGCCACGATTCATGGCGCAAAGCCCTAGATTGTTTTAGAAAATAAGCTTATATTACCCCCGTTGCAGCAGACCTGCATACTCAGCGAATTTCAAGTGCAAAACAACATATTTCAATCCAATATAGCGAGATTTGACATGTTTTTGTAAGCTCCATAAGAATAACATGGGGAATGAGTATGCAGGTTTGCTGCTACAGGTATGTTTAAACTGGTTGGTTTTAATTCAATATTTAGTAGATCTGAACTAGAAGAAGCCATTTACCAAGTTTTATCAAGATATGTTGAGAAATAAGCGAAATATATAATTTTACTTATTTCCCATAAGGTTAACATTGAGACAACGTACTGTGTTTACCACTTTCAATATCTCGGTAACCAATCGGACATAGAGCAGTAATTCAATATACTAAATTGTTTGTTTTTTTGAGCTGAATTTAATGGTGCCAACAAAAGTTTAAAAAAGTTTGTTTTTCTATGTGAAAAACTCAACAAACCACACAAACCCCCCCTACTACACATTATACACAATGTCCCCCTATGTGTAGGGGGATATTTGGGGGTGTTTATCCCCCTTTATCCCCCCTTCCGATGGTCCGATTGGGCTGGTTCACGAACTCGTCCGAGTGATTACCACTTTACACGTCTGTACCAAATTTCATTAATATCGGACCATATTTACGGCCGCTATCGTGTTAACAGACATATATATATAGTTATATATATAAAAATTCGAACGAATGGTGTTTTTTGCTTCTGGGGACCCCAAAATGAAAAGTTAACATGGTCTCGGACTTAGGTCTTACCATGAGTACTACCGTAATAGCTTATTCCTTTAAGGAAATTCGCTAAAACTAAAAATGGCCGCCATTTAGAATTTTATAATATACCTTATTTTAGCCATTTAAGACAATATTTATATATATTAAATTCCGTTCTTAATACGCATCTAGAGCCTATAATGAATTGTTTAGCCAAGTTGTATGGCCCGAAGCCCTATAGTTTTTGAGAAACTGTGATCAGTGAGTCAGTCAGTTAGTCAGTCAACCGTTTTGGCATATATATATATATATATATATATATAACATGGACAAATAAAATCTGTTTAAGGTCTGACGAGTAAAGGTACCATTCAAATTGTCCCTTTAAATAGTCTTTTAATGTTTTGAATTTTATGTTTTCGGACATTTGCCATCACTGATTAATAAAAACATGTTCAGGGATTGCATAGGTCCGCAAAACCAAAGTCAAAACATATCCCCCTGAACACTACCAAAAATACCTTGTACTTACTGTGGCTTTGTAAACAGTTTAATTAAATTTGTCCCGAGACTTTTTAATATTGAAATCCTCCCCCCCCCCCCAATTCAAAAAGAATGTTTACATTTAATGAATATGTATGTTAAAGAAGTCGGCTAAACTTTAGAATCCTCCACCGTTTAAATCTATGTTTTCGATTTGATATAATTAATCGAATACTTTAATAAACATATATTTTATTCTTGTTATCATTGAATAACTTATTGTAAATAAACAATGTAGGTCAATATGTTTAAAACTTCGATTCCAGTAATTTTACTAATCAGAGAAACTGACAACCCTGTAGCATTTTCAAGGATTGGAAAAATTTGGTTCGCTAGCTGATTCAATTTCATATGAGACATTGCGGAGTCTCTAGGAGTGAAAGGTGACAGTAATCATCTATATCCATAACAGAGGAAGTATGTCATGAATGTATTGTATATATATATGTGTGTACGTTTGTAGCCTATGGACTCCAAAACCGCTCGACAGATTGTACTGAACTTTCAGGCATTATTAAGCATTATTCAAAATTGTTTGTGTGAAGTTTGGTGCAAATCTGTTCAAAGGGCTCCGACCCAGAGGGTACATAAGGGTGCCGTGTCAGGTTTTAGAAATTTAGTGTTTGCAAAATTGACAGCTGTAATTAAAAACATTGAAAGTTTCTTTAAACCACAGTCTAAGAAAAAATAGACTGTGTTTAAATTGTAATTTTTTAAAATGTAAACAAACAAAAGTAAACACTGGCTGGTTTATTATCTTTTGAATTGTGTTACTTGAATAACGAGATTAGGTTGGTTTCCATCACAGTTTTGTAAAATGCAGCCAAATATTCAAGCAGTTGTAGAGAAGGTATTTCCGAATTCTAAGTTCAAAAATCCGGATTGGCTTTGTGAGCGGGAAATTTTGGCTCCCAAAAATTATGACGTCAACAAACTGAATAATAAAATTCGATTGAAATTGCCTGGGGAATTGATTAAATACAAATCAGTTAACTCAGTAATGGATGAAGAACAAGTGGTTAACTATCCAGTTGAATTTTTTTATTCAACAGAGCCACCAGGAATGTCACAACACCTACTTTCATTGAAATTAGAATGACCAATAATACTTATACGAAACTTGAATCCACCAAAGCTTCGTAATGGAACAAGACTGACAATAAATAAATTTACATCAAATTTGATAGAAGCAACCATTATAAATGGAAAGTTCAAATGAGAAGGAATCTTGATCCCAAGAATACCGATGATTTCAACAGAATTTCCCTTCGATTTCAAGCGACTACAATGTCCTGTACGTCTAGCATTTGCAGTTACGATCAGTAAGGTACAAGGACAATCTTTGGCTACTGCGGGTTTAAATTTGGAAAATGCCTATTTTTCGCACGGCCAGTTATACGTGACGTGCTCACGAGTTGGTACGCCTGAAAATTTGTACATTTATACACCAAATCAAAAGACAAAAACATTGATTATCCTTTGGCCTTACAATAAAATTTAATTACTTTCTATTCCATTGACTTTTTTTGTTGTATTAAAAAACTATTAAAATATAGCTTTATTTCTGTAAAAAACTTATTTTGGGCGCAGCAACGCCCGCCGGGTAACTATATTTTGATATTTATTCAAATTAAAACAAATTATTCATAAAGAAGACAGGACAAAGTCTGTCGAGACAGCTAGTAAGTATACTACATTGCAGGTGGCACGAATACTTTTATAAAAGAAAGTCGCTGACGATGACTGGCAATGAATAAAATGCAAGGTGTGAAATTAGTTTTAAATACGTCATATTAGTGAAACGTTTAGTTGGGCTATGATATGTTGATAACATTAGAATAAAACTTAATAAGATTTATTCGATTTAATCACGTTATAGTTTAAGATATATACAGGGTTGGGCAAACGTCTGGAATATATAAAATAAATTTTATATTAATTTGCAGAAAGTGATGAAACTTTACAGTTGTGTATCTAGTACAAATAGCAATATTTTTGGCGTATTTTCTCAGTTTTTCGCACGATGAGAGGACGGCCCACGCTGGAAGTCTTTAAATTCTCAAAAGTAAACATACCTCGAGTTATACCTCATTTTGAAGGTCTTAAGTAGTAGATCACAACAGCGTAAACCACGCTTCAAAAGGTTGATCCAATCAGAAGATACAGCTTCTCAAACATTTTAATGTTGGTCATTAAACTCACGGCTCAAGTCAGGGAAAAAATTCTAATTACTAATAAAGCACTCGGAACGATGTAGTTTATTTTTAGATACATGTATTTCTCATTGATAAGGATAATTTGACGTATTAAAAAAAAATACCCATAGGAACGACCCGTGATGGAATTTCAAAATTTCTTAAGGGTAAGCATACCTCGAGTTATAAGTTAAAGGTCTTAATTAGTAGATCATAACAGCGTAAACCGCGCTTCAAAAGGTTGATCCAATCAGAAGTTACAGCTCCTCAAAGATTTTAATTTTAGATTTGAATTTAGCCTTGAGTTTAATGGCCAAAATTAAAATCTTTGAGGAACTGTAAATTCTGATTGGATCAACCTTTTGAAGCGGGGTTTGCGCTGTTGTGATCTACTACTTAATACCTTTAAAATGAGGTATAACTCGAAGTATGTTTACATTTGAGAATTTAAAGACTTCCAGCGTGGGCCGTCCTCTCATCGTGAGGAAATCTGAGAAAATACGCCAAAATATTGCTATTTGTACTAGATACACAACTGTAAAGTTTCATCACTTTCTACCAAATAATATAAAAGTTATATTATATATTCCAGACTTTTTCCCAACCCTGTATAGGCTAGGTTATGAACTACTGGCTTCTGGTGTTTCGATTACGACATCGAAATGCTTTCATGATTAACGTAATGGCGATTGTAAATATATATAAAAAAAACATAGATTTTAAACATTGATATTGACGGTGGAAACGGATTTTTAAGTTTTGCCTGGAAGCTTTTAAAGCTAATCGAAAGTGTAGGCTACATCGTAATAAATTTAAACTACGACAAAATATGTTATGAAATAAAAAAACTCACCCATCAGTGATTTTTAGAATAAAGTGGAATAAGATATAAGGAGTATAGTAAAATTATGTTTATTTTGTAAGTATGTTACTGGCCACTTTTTGGTGCGTGCGAATGGAACAACACAACATAGAGAGGGAGACGGCAACACCACTCCATTTAGACAAGGGCAACCGCAGCGGTCGGCACAGCCCTCTTCACTAATTGATGTGGGTTGCTTATCTATGAAACTCAACTGGAGCTTGTTGGAACAAGTGTTTACATCATACTATACAGAAACATCTGTTTTCTGTGTCTTTCTCTTGGTTGGAAAGTTACTCTTTTTGTCAATCATTGCACGGTAAATCTACCGTGCAGTGCACAGTTAGTAAAAATAATAAAACCATCAGCAAACCTTAATGCATGTTTTAAGGGTTACTTTTGAGACTTTAGAGGATTTTTTAAGAAGGGTCATGAAATTCCTCGCCTTTTAATTCAACACTGTTTAATTTTGGAAACATTTGCATATACTATGTGTACCAAAAGTCTCACATAGTTGAAACGCATGTGCAAAATAACATTAACCTAAATCATTTCGTTTAAACGTTTTCAATCGCATGTGCAAAATAACATTAACCTAAATCATTTAGTTTAAACGTTTTCAAACGTATATGCAAAATAACATTAACCTAAATCATTTAGTTTAAACGTTTTCAAACCAGTCTGGGAATTTTGGGACAAAGGATATTGTACATTGCGTTTTTCTCACATGATAGATTCAGGTAGAACGTTTGATTTTTTAAGTTTTCTGATTATTAAAATTAGTTAATATCGCTATGTCACATTTTTATTTTGTAGAGGGCCAATTTCCATCTAAACTTAAGAAATTGATTATAAGGCCCATCCTAAAATCTGGAGGTAAAACGTGTTGTAACAATTACAGGTCTGTAAGTCTCATTCCGACATTCTCTAAAGTGTTCGAAAAGGCAGTTCTGAATAGATTGTGGAGCTTCCTGGAAACCCATGGAATAGTATTCGAAGGCCAGAATGGTTTTGTAAGAAATAGATCCACTACTAGTGCTATACTCAGCCTTATAAACATATTCGTAAAAGATTCAAGCAGTTTGCAGTGGGCATGTTTTTTGACTTTACGAAGGCCTTAGATATGGTCGACCATGGGCTTCTCTTGAGTAAAATGAGTGATATAGGGATTAGGGGCATTGGTTCTCTTCACATCTGGAAGGGTGAAGGCAGTCAGTCCTGCTGTTGAAGCAAAGGGGTACATGCAGAATTTTTACTCTTCAGAGGCTTCAGTCAAGAAATGTGTGCATCAAGGGTCCGTCCTGGGACCAATCCTCTTCCTTCTGTTTATTAACAGTTTAACTTCCAGTGTGAAGATGGCAAATATCTGTCTATTTGCCAACGACACTTCCCTCACTATTTTTAGTCCCAGTATGGAGGTGTTAAAACAGATCGCTTTTGTTGAATCAAACTGCTTGCTTCAGTGGTGCGAAGAGAATCGTTTATCCTTGAATGCTCAGAAAACCCAACTTCTGCAATTTCACATTTCCAATAGACGATTCCAGGAAACTCACAGTTACCTAAATGTACTGATTGATGAAACCATACATAACCTGTCCCTTCCAAACGGTAAAGTCCCATGGACTACTCCTTGATGAAAACCTCAGA
The DNA here is from genome assembly GCA_035578135.1 of Flexamia atlantica. Lineage (NCBI taxonomy): Eukaryota > Metazoa > Arthropoda > Insecta > Hemiptera > Cicadellidae > Flexamia > Flexamia atlantica. Next base: position 174,235,188 of record JAQJVK010000001.1, read on the forward strand.
TTTCAACGACATATCAAAAAGCATGTACTTCAAAAACGAGCATGTAATCATAATGTATCTGTGGGTATTTTCATGTTTTGGATGCTACGACGAACAGCCACCACTGAGGTACTCTTATCTGCATATTGTGGGCTCATTTACCCCTACCTGACTTACGTTGTTCCTGTTTGGGGGTGCGAAACGCAACGGACGCTATTCTTATTCAGACTTCAGAAGAAGGCGATTCGAATTGTGTTCTCCCTTTCAAAAAAACAATCATGCAAAGAAACATTCAGATCATTCAGAATTCTAACTTTTTCATCTATTTATATTATTGAAAATTTATCATTTACCAAGAGCTACATATCTTCATTCCTTACTCCAGTTAATTGCAGATATCCTCCCCGGAACACTTCCAATCTTGCCATTCCCCGTCATTCGACTTAATTCTTCCACAAGGACTTTCACTACAATGCAGTCAAACTCTTCAATAACCCTCCAGTCTCATTACAGGCTGAAGAGGATGTTGGTAAATTTAGAACGAAATTAAAGTCCATCCTTTTAAATAAGGCAGTATACAGCACCCGTGAAAACTGGTAGTCTTGACTCAATACTAGTTTTATTTAATTGTAGTTAAGACAATCATGTAAATATTTCAGTTGTTTTTTTTTTCAGATGTTTGTTTCAGTTGACAAACAAGATGTTTTCTCAAAGAATGTAATTATTTGTCTTGGCCAATGCAAGTATTTGTTAATCTGGCTTAATAAATGACTTATTGACTCATTGAATTATTATTCATTAATTTGAGCAACCCAATATATGAAATAATAATATTTGAACGGTTTTCTATTGGTTTTACAGATTATGTAAAAGGTTTGAATGAACTTTTTAAGGGGACAGTGAAGGGAAAGAAGTGAGGGGAACTTTTTTCATTATTCAATTGAGCATAAACATAAATAATATATTTTTACCCATAACTCATAAGTACATTTCTCAATTTAAACCCCACCTGTAAGCCTGTTGGGAATACATTATATACATTTTTATGTCAAATAAATATCTAACGGTAATTTCTAATTCGGGATAAAAAATAATTAAATTATTTAATTCAAAGGAATAGCTGAAAAGAGATTTGTGATTACAGTTGCCCCAGAAGAAATAATAATAGAAACCTAAATACAAGATTCACTGAGGGTAGTTTAAATTTAATTGTAAAAGCTTAAATTCACTGATATATTAATAGTTCTTTTGCATTATTCCTAGTATTCTTACGCAAATTAAACTGTTTTTAAGAATCTTGACAACATTCTATTAGACGTATTATTTATCAAAGTTTATTGGTAATAAATTGTTTTCCAATTGGTCGTAATTGGTCGGGTGTGTGAGAGGCATACACAGAATATTGATTCCCCTCTAGTAAAGATAAAGTAAATATAAAACCCTCATAATAAGATCAGCTAAGCATCTATTATGGAATAACCGTAATAATTGTGTTTTTTACTGCTTCTGTTTTTTTCTACTCCATTTTCGTAAAGATTTTATACATACATTTATTCATCCCCAAATACATCATTAAGCTTTGCTCCAATGGGGATGACATTCTCACTTGTATTACATGTATGTGGCTTGAATATGAAATTAAAAATTTTAATCACCTATTAATAACAATAGTTATTTTTCAAATCTGCTATATATTTGTCAAATACCACCCACATATAATCGCACAGCCCAAACTATTTGACCTAGAACCCTGAAACTTTGGATGGACGTTCCTCTCAGGGCGTAGGCATCCACTAAGAACAGATTTTTAAAAATTCTGTAAGGGCTATGCCCTATGGTACATCAAAGTTTCAATGTTAAACTATAGGGAAGCTTATGAAGTTGTCCAGGGGTGCCCATCCCCCCAAGGCGCGTCCCCCCCAAAATCAGCCAGCAACCCCCCCCCTAAACTAAACTAAAAAAATTCAAACTAATCTCGAAAATTGTGCTGAAATGGAGGGAGTACTAGTAGGTATGTACACAGAAGTGCTGCACAAGAATAATCTAATGTTGAACATCCGAAGAGCACCGGAGCCGGAGCCGGAACGGTATCTGGTATCTTACAATTACCGAGGCCTAAGTATTAAAAACTAAATGAATAAATGAATTTATTTCCCACAGTAAATAACACATATACAATCATTGTACAATTTGAAAAATTAAACTGACCACTTTAACAAGTTGTGTGGCCAGTTGCAAACATTATAACTACAAACTAAAAACTATAGAATCTAGCATTTATATTAATAACATTAATCTGCCTGCTGTAACATCTGTGGGTTCTGTCATTTTTTTGCAATAAAAAACAATTGTATTTGAATAAATGAAAAGTATTTTTAAAGAAGAGTTGTACTTTAAAGTTAGATACTAATATTGCTACACCAAAAAGCTATTTAAATAGCTTACATCCTGTTGAGAAAATAGCCAAGTGATTGTTCTTTTACAAAAAGTTCTAAGATTGTTTGTATTTTTATCTGAAGTGGAAGCTGATTAAAGTATTTGGGACCTAAATATTGAAAAGAATTTCGGAAAATAGTTTTATTTACTTTAGGTAACTTGAAAGATTTATTTGCAAAGCTTCTTGTGCAATATAAATGATTTGGAACTATATTTTCTCTATTTCCACTCCGAATAAAAAACAATCTCAAGACCTTGAAAATATAAAGATGTCGAATAGGGAGAATACCTAACTGTTGATATAATGGAAAAGAACTAGTTAATTTTGACTTTTTAAGAATTATACGCAAAAAATAATTTTGAGTCGTTCTCATCATATCTAGTAATGTTTTAAACGTACCTCCCCAGCAGGGTAAGGAATATTGTATTCTTGAATTAATTAGTGCAAAATAAAGTGTTCTCAAAAGTGAGGTGTTACAAAAGTTTCTTAAAAAATAAAATTTTTTGATTTGTGATCTTAACTTTGAATGTAAATCTACAATATGCGGTTCAAAAGTAAGTTTATCGTCAAGTAACACACCCAAATATCTAATAGATTTTACTTTTTCTGAAGGTTGGCAGGAACAGAGCTGAATTTTGCAGGTTGGTGAATGAAAGACCAAAGGGCATGTAAAGTCAAAGCCGAAAAAGTCAAAAATAGGGAATTTAGTTTTATTTACGTTTACTTGCATTTTATTAATTAAACACCACTTCCTAAGCAGTAAAAGATCGCTAATAATTGAATTTGCAAGAAAAATTGGATCTTTTTGGGTATAGAAAAGTGCAATATCGTCTGCAAAAGCATTTATACTTCCATTAAAATTAAGTTGTAATAAGTCATATATAAAAATTAAGAAGAGCGTTGCAGAGGTCGTTGACCCTTGTGGGACCCCAGTCTGAACATTAAGTGAATCACTGAATGTATTGTTAATTTTTACCTGTTGCTTTCGTCCTGTAATAAACCTATGAAACCAGTCTAAAGCAACCCCTCTAACACCGGCAGCCTCTTAAGTAGGCCCATAATAAGAAATTTTATATCTCAAGATAGCCTATTTACAATTAAGGCACGAGGTGTTATTTAAATATGAATTTCTTTTAAATGAACCTATTTGCCTTCATTTGTACGAGCTGATGGTGTCTCACTTTCCTGGGAAAAAGTAAACAAATAATAGATTCTAAACTAAATCAAATTCAGCTCTTTTCTTTATGTTTGTGCTCCTAGAGAGAATATAATCAAAAAACTAACTATATTTCACTAATTACTATAGTAAAGGATTCATTAGAACATATCTCTGGTTGTAAGCTGTTAGACTGGTAAAAGTCTGGTATAGACTGGTCAAATCCGACGTCTGTCTGGCAGTCTGTCGGGAAACCCCAATCCTGCCGCTGAAAATATTAGAAAACTTTATTACCCGATTTTTTAACTGCGTTTTGACGCACAAATTAAAGATTTCTATACTTAGCAAACATATGTTGATTAGTTACAACTACATACTAATCAACTAATCAAGCTGCTTCAATGGAAAGGTTAAATTTGTTGAATATAAATTAATTTTTGACTAATAATTTAGATAACAACCGCATGATACAGTCATACTAATTACTTACTACTACTTAACGTTTTTGCAATACAACCAGTGTTTTAGATTCAGATGATAATTTAGGTCAAAAAACGGGGAAATTACTTTGGTGCAGTGCTAAACATGAACCTGGCCCTCATAGCTATTGTTCTGACAGCTACCATTACATCCTAAAAGTTTACTTGGATTCATCATGATTTTTTGTATTGTATTTAGTTAGGGGCCCTTCATAAATTACGTCTCCTGAAAATAGGTGGGAGTGGTCCAAAATGGAAATGACGGTAGGATGATGTGCTTGGAGGTGGGGTGAAGGTTGACGCATTTTTCAAATTTTGATTTAAAACTAATTTAGATGAAAATGAAATGAAATGAAATCGTTTATACATCATAAAAACATAAATACAGAAACTATCAATATAATATAACTGAAATATTTCCCCACATGGGCAGAAGCCTGTGGATGGGGAAAGAGCCATGTCGGTCTTAGATAAGTAATTGTTATAGTTATTATTACACGAGATGCTTCACTTTAATATGTCCATCAATGCAATGTAAGCTGCTTCACTTTAGAACGCCCGTCATTGCAAAATGTATTAAAAAGCTTACTTACTAAAATTACAAATGGTATAAATTAATATGTATAAAATAAAAATAAATTAATTATGCAGATTGAGAAGTTAATTATGCATGCACATGCAATAAGTGAAGCGATCAAAGATTCGATTTAGTAATCATGAATTGCAACATGTTGGATATATACATGCCAACGCGAGCCTGGACATTCATGCCAGTTTCAATCATCTCTCACTCACACCATCCACAACCCATTCAATCATTCATGCCAGTCAATCATCTCTCACTTACACCATCCACAACCCATTCAATCACGCGACTCAAGCACACAACATAACATGCATGTACACACAGACGCTCGCACACACACACACACACACACACACACACACACACACACACACACACACACACACACACACACACACACACACACACACACACACACACACACTGACACACACACCCACGCACACACACGACGTTCTTGCGCACACAGACCTGGAAGCGATAACAACCCCCCCCCCCCCCAAGTATACAGTGAACTGACTAATGTTTGAATCATATCTTGACCTAATTCGATCAGCCATTTATTAATAATTAATAGTCTTCTTAAAAACGGCAATACTGCATGGATGAGGTTTTTTTTATATAACTAGGCAGCTTGGGGAAAACTATGTTAGCTATATAATGCGAGGATGTTGTATTAATTGTTTTTCTTAATCTAGGCGCAATTATACCTGAATTTGCTATAGATCTCGTGGAATATGAATGAGTATTTTTTTGGAAAATGGTATCTTTATTTTTATGGATGTATAAAATTAGGGTTCTTAGATAGAGTTGCGAAACATTAAACGAACCATTAAAAACTTTGAATTCCTCAAATAACAAGTCACTTGGATATCTGAGATTTTTATTTAAAGCTGCTTTAATAATGGATTTTTGTGTAATTTCAAGTGGGGAGATAATACTTTCAAAACCAGCGCCCTAGGCCAGGATTCCATACTGTAATAGGGATTGAACATAAGCAAAATAAACTGTTTTAATTAAGTCCGGAGCTAAAATTTTGTTTAAATTTGAAAAAATGTAACTAAATTTCCTAAGCTTATTCCTCAGGTATGCGATATGACCAGGCCATTTCAATCGATTGTCAAAAATTACGCCAAGGTACTTATATTCTAACACCTTATCAATAACATCACATGAGACACAACCATTCATACAGATAGGAGCATTTTAAACATTTTAAGTAAATTCATGAAATTAGGCCTAAAGTTGAATAGCTTAGAAAATAGGACCGATGTACTCGTTTTTTTCAATATCCGTTAAAATGGTAATTTTAGCTTCAGGTTTTGACATAGCTACAGAAAACGCAGATCAAATCAATATTTAATTAATTATCAATATTTTTGGATTTTCAGAACTACACTGTAAATGTAGTACTACAAAGTCCAAAAAGGTCCTGGTTTAAAGCGTTGATCACAAAATAAGCCTAAAATGGGTTTAAAGCTTAATTTTATGGTTTTAACATCCCAATAACTATAACAGGAATTTCCCAGACTGGCATTATTTTAAGAGTTTGTACCTGTCACGTCATTTTTCAATGATGGGGGGGGGGTCAAGCGGATTATGACGGAAGGATAATTGTAGGAAGGGGGGTCCAAAAATGGCCAAAAGCGATGACGTAATTTATGGACGGCCCCTAATTTGTCAGCGCTGACCGAGCGGGTGCGTTCTGCCGCAGTGCAAACGGGTATAAAGAATAGAATAGATCCATACTACCGGTTTTTCATAAACATTTATGGTCCATAATTTAATTATTTTTTTATTCCTACATAATTTTTATCCCCCCCAAAAAATGATAATCCCCCCCAAAAATGATAATCCCCCCCAAAATCTTTGTCAATGGCGCAACTTGCGCCATCAATCTCCCCCGTGGGCGGCCCTGAAGTTGTCATGGCAACCTAAATATTATATTATGAATCCAAGGAGGTTTTTGTGTTTTTCCACGGGTGAAACCGGATTGATCATATAGTATTTTATAAGTTTTTATGATAATTTTGTTAGAGATTTTGTTGTCTGCAAAATGTTCTCTAAAATGTTTATTTAGTATTAAGTGTTTAATCGTAACTTAAATAGCTTCATGTAAATTCAAAGTGTGTGTTGAAAAAGCCAAACCGGAAACGGGTTTTTTAAGATGTCGGCCGAAGCTCGCCGGGATTTCGGACTATTTGATATTTTCATCAACTAGTCCTATGTAAAAACTGTTTAACGTTTTAACTTAGCTATACATGTTATGGAGGGTCAAATTTATATTCCAAAAAATCTTAGACTGTATTTTATATAGACGTAAAATAAAACGTCAGCAATCATATAAAACCATTCAGACAGTTTCACAGGTAATGAAGTGAAACAGTTACTTTGACAAGTTATTCGTCACATCGCGTTCTCCCGGGAAATCTCCTGACATTCTCACTAACAATTTAAGCACAGCTATCGATTTTTTACAGTTTAAGTTTTTTCAAATATCGATGAAAACCACGTAAGTTGTGTAATGACTTATTGTTAAAATTATATAATCGAACATATTTAGAAAAATAATTTTTCCTCGCATTTTTAGGATTGTGGATTCTTTGATAAACAGATTAATTTTACTAGTTTCGAATCGTATCTATGTACATTAATTAAATCGACAATAAAACTTTCACATAAAAATAACTACAATCCTAAGAAGCTGTAAGGAAATTTATTTAAAACCTGGCTCATCTGGATTGCTTTTAGATAAACTAGGACAATCCTGTGTGTAATAAAGTTTAAAGCGAAAGTCAGCGCATCGATACCGCAAACGTTCAGATGATAAATATTTAAAATTGGAAATCGAAGGACTGCTGATATTCGAAACACCCGTATCAGTACTCAATGAGTGTCTATATTATACGACTTCCAATAGGAGTTCCAAATAGGACGAACTATCTCAGTCTTACACCAAACCAAACATAGACGAAGGCAGATATAGACGCTAGTATTTTAGGTATATGTAAAAATGTCTTTAGTGTTTATCATAACTGATTTTGTAAAAAATTAAATTTTCTTGCTGTTTTTCAAGATGCAATTATAATTTTACGTAATGAGGTAAATAAATGAAAGTTGTTTAGGTTGAACTTTATACCAATATAGTATTGAAACGCTATCGTCATACCGTTACAAAAACGGCAGTTTTAACTACATGCGTTGCGGGACGAAATAAACTCTTTACTACCCTGGGGAGGGAAAAAGTTAGCTGATGTCAAGGTCATCATCCCCTATTCACATTTGTCGTATTAGTCTAACATAATATTCACACAGTTGAAACACAAAATCAGCTAATTGATTTAAAAAATAAGAACGAAACACAAGCCAAACGGTCAAAGGTAAAAATTATCAAAAGAAAAATATTAGTTTTGTGAAGCAATCAGCTATTGAGTGGTATATCAAGGAAAAAATTCATCCTAAAATTGCTTTTCGTAGCTTGGTAATTTTTTTGGGAAAACTTGTCCTCGAACGAAAAGTTCCTCTTTCGGCCGTTGGGATAAAATATTTAACATTTTTGTCAGTTAAATTTTTAAGATTTCTAAATATAGACAAGATTTATTAGAATGACATACCCTATTTTAAATTTTTCGCTGCAAATACTTTTTCAAACATTTTGTTTACTTAATTAAGCTTGTACAAAGATCCTGAAAAGTTGTAATTTTAAGTTTGAGCAAATAATAAAACTGTAGGTTTATACATTAGATACATTACTTAAAATGGCGACTGACCCAGGTAGGTATTTTAAGCCCAATATGATTGAAAGATGAGTGAAAGTTATTATAAGACACAGTGGCAAAATAATAAGTTTATAAAATGGTAGAAGTGGAGTATAACAGAAAATGTGTATTTCTAAGGCTGCTTATCGGATGGTAATAAAAACAAGCGTGCGGTTGTAAAAGTATACTGATTTGAGCTGATCTATGCCGATAACTGCTAAAAGCAACAATATGTTACTATACTAATCTATATATCTTTGTTTTAGTATTTAGCTAGTTATTATATAGGTTCTTTACATAATATGTTTATTGTCTATGACACTTCTTACCAACCAGTAGTCCATGGGCCAACTAACATGCTGTTATAATTTTGAGGTACCAGTTTTCCTTTTTACCAACGGTAGACAGGTTTGTTAGAATGTCAAAATAGGCTGTCTCAAAGCTAGCTAGTAAAAATGGCGGCCAATCCAAGACGGCAGATGTTGAGTTTTAGAAAATTAACTATCGTCATACCGTTACAAAAACGGCAGTTTTAACTACATGCGTTGCGGGACGAAATAAGCTCTTTGCTACCCTGGGGAGGGAAAAAGTTAGCTGTTAGATTGTTACAGCTAATATATTAGAAGCCGAAATATACCAATTTAAAATTTTTTTTGTTTTTTATTAGTAATTAAAGTGATGAGTAGCCAAAACTTGAATAACATTGAAACAACCATCACAAAAAACACATACCGTCAAGAATTAATCAGACACTATGGCAATGAAATATTAGGTATGTTTAGAACTCTAGAATCAACCTATAAAAAATTAGTTAAAGCAGAAAATCATCTAACATTTGTCCACAGATGTAAATCACCCAATGTTAAACCAAAGTTCATTTTCCTTAAAAAGAACCATTTAAGTAAATTCAAACAAAGTATACTACTTAAAACAGAGAAGAAACTTCTATTAGCTACTATAAAATAAAATCATCAAAATGTAATTTATTTTCAGTCAGAAATACAGTTATTAGAAGTAAACATTAAATGTATAGTATCACAAACAGATTTCGACAAAATAACAACTTCAGTAAAACGTTCATATAAACAAATATTTGGTCAAACAAAACTTAGACAACAAAAGAAACTAACTAACCATATAGAACGAAATAAAAAATGTCAAGGTAATTTCTCTAATGTCATTCAAGAAAAAGATTCTGTTATGAATCTCTCTGATAAACAATTATCAGTACATGAATTAAATCTTCTGGGCAAAGGATTGAACTATAATCTTACGAATAAATTTGTATCAAACTTAGAAATCATTGCTGGCATAGAGCATGGTGTAGAGTTACTCCCAGAAGATCAAAAAGATTTCTATAGAAGTAACATCGTGAATGTGTTAAAGAAAAAACATAAGGTCAAAGAAAATCTTAACAACGATGAAAAAATAGCTCTTAGCAATATAAGAAACGACAATAGTATAATAAGTAATCTTACCTGCTGACAAAGGGAGGGCAACAGTTATCATGAATAGAGGAAACTATGATGAAAAAATGAAAGATCTACTTGAAAGTGGTCAATATGACCCCATTCCCAAAGACCCAATGAATAATATAATGAACAAGGTCAAATCAGTTCTTAAAAAGAATAAAACTACACTATCAAGCAACACGACAAGAAGACTTTCACCACAGTTCTCCAAACCACCCCATATGTACGGAGTTCCAAAGATACATAAAGAAGGAATCCCACTAAGGCCGATAGTGAGCTCAATCAATTCACCTTACTATGAACTATCCAAATTTTTTTTACCAGTCTTAAAACCATTATTCGGTACTCAAAGTTCTTTTATTAATAACTCACTAGACTTCATAGAAAAGATAAAAACAAAAGTTATTGAAAAAGAAGATAAAATGATGAGTTACGTACGATGTATCGAGCATGTTCACGAACATTCCCGTTGACGAAATGTTACAAGTAGTAAGAACGATACAAACTTGAAAGATAGAACCACATTATCTGTACCTTTTATCATGGAAATGATAACTCTTTGTGTTGATTTAAATTATTTTCAATACAATAAAAAAATTTTATGTGCAGAAATTAGGTTTACCAATGGGAGGTAGTTTAAGTCCTATTCTCAGTAAAATTTATATGGATAATTTTGAAAACATTGCGTTAAATTCCTGGAGAGAAAAAACATTTATCTGGCTAAGGTATCTAGATGACATATTTTGTGTCTGGAAATCCAATTTTACGATCAAGACAACTTTCTCAGCCATCTAAACAATCTAAGACCCACCATAAAATTCACAGTAGAATATGAGGACAATAATAAACTACCTTTTCTAAACGTTTTAATAGAAAAAAACCGAATAACCCCGTTGTAGCAGACCTGCATACTCAGCGAATTTCAAATTTCAAAACAACATATTTCAATCAAACATAGCAAGATTTCACATGTTTTGGTAAGCTCCATAAGAATAACATGGGGAATGAGTATGCAGGTTTGCTGCTACAGGTATATTAAAACTGGGTGGTTTTAATTCAATATCATTAGACCTGAACTAGAAGAAGCTACTTACCAAGCTTTAACAAGATATGTTGAGAAATAACCGAGATATAGAATTTTACATATTTCCCATAAGGTTAACATCGGGACAACGTACTGTGTTTACCACTTTCAATATCTCAGTAACCAATGGACATAGAGCAGTGATTCAAGATACCAAATTGTTTGTTTTTTGAGCTGAATTCAATGGTGCCAACAAAAATTCGATAAAGTTTATTTTTCTATGTAAAAGCTCAAAAATTCCATTTTTGGGGGGATTATTCCCCTTTACCCCCCCCTTCCGGTGGTCCGATCGGGCTGGTTCACGAACTGGTCCAATTGATTCCCACTTTACATGTACGTACCAAATTTCATAACGATCAGAGCATTTTTGCGGCCGCTATCGTGCTTACAGACACACATATATATATTTATATATATATATATATATATATATATTTTTTTTTTTTATTGTTTAATTCACAACTTAGGGCTGCTAAAAGTATTTGTAAAAATAATAATAAACTTGAGCACCCTTTTATCATTATTTTATTTAAAAATCACGACACGTGTTTCGGTAATTATACCATCATCACGGTGAATGAAAACTTAACCTTAAATATAAATAAACATCAGTCATATGTATCTTCCTGATAGATAACATTTGTTAATTAATTAATGTCCTGGGCCAAGGTGGTTGATTGATTTTCTTTATATTTAATATCTTTTCAAAAATTTGGTTTTCTATTTCATTATTTGCTACATTTAATATGTCCGTTTGATTCTGTTTTCTGTGCAAATAAATTTGTAATTCTTCTTTTGTGTCCATTTTCGGACCTTTGACTTCGTAATCTAAAATTTTTAAATTTTTTTCAATGCACTGGTAATTGTGATCTGTTTGTAAAATATGCTCTGCAAAAGTCGATTTTTGACTGGTCAAGTTGTTTGAGCGTATGGCTTGAATATGTTCATTGAATCTGGATTTAAAGCTTCGCCCTGTTTGTCCAATATAAAACTTGTTACAGTCACTGCATGTTATTTTATAAATACCAGATTTTTCGAATTTATTTGATAGTGAGTTTTTTGGATTGGTGAGCTTGTTTAACATTCCAAAAGCGTTGTTTCTTGTTCTGTAGCTTAATTTATAATTTGAATTTGTGAATGTTTTTCTGATTGCTTTGTTCAAGGTTGAGCTATATGGTAAACATATGAATTCAGCTTTTTTGTCCTCATTTGTGATGTTTTCTTCTTTTTTCTTTTTATTTTCAATCATTTTGTCGATTAAGTTTGGTTTGTAGCCATTTTTCATTGCGATATATTTTATGGTGTTTTTTTCTTGGTCAAAGTTCTCAGGGCTCATTGGAATGTGTAATAATCTATTAATTAGTGAATGAAAAGTTGACATTTTGTGACTCCAAGGATGATTTGAGTCTGCAGGAATTATTAGATTTGTTTGGGTCTCTTTTCTATATATTTTAAAGGCATGTTTATCATTCAGGTTTGTGATGGATAAATCTAAGAAGTTAATACAAGAATTTTGTGTTTCCATTGTGAATTTATTTATTTATTTCAAGGAGATGAAAACACTTGTAATAATTTTCTAACATACCTAAACTCTATTTCTAATACCATTAAATTCACAATGGAAACACAAAATTCTTGTATTAACTTCTTAGATTTATCCATCACAAACCTGAATGATAAACATGCCTTTAAAATATATAGAAAAGAGACCCAAACAAATCTAATAATTCCTGCAGACTCAAATCATCCTTGGAGTCACAAAATGTCAACTTTTCATTCACTAATTAATAGATTATTACACATTCCAATGAGCCCTGAGAACTTTGACCAAGAAAAAAACACCATAAAATATATCGCAATGAAAAATGGCTACAAACCAAACTTAATCGACAAAATGATTGAAAATAAAAAGAAAAAAGAAGAAAACATCACAAATGAGGACAAAAAAGCTGAATTCATATGTTTACCATATAGCTCAACCTTGAACAAAGCAATCAGAAAAACATTCACAAATTCAAATTATAAATTAAGCTACAGAACAAGAAACAACGCTTTTGGAATGTTAAACAAGCTCACCAATCCAAAAAACTCACTATCAAATAAATTCGAAAAATCTGGTATTTATAAAATAACATGCAGTGACTGTAACAAGTTTTATATTGGACAAACAGGGCGAAGCTTTAAATCCAGATTCAATGAACATATTCAAGCCATACGCTCAAACAACTTGACCAGTCAAAAATCGACTTTTGCAGAGCATATTTTACAAACAGATCACAATTACCAGTGCATTGAAAAAAATTTAAAAATTTTAGATTACGAAGTCAAAGGTCCGAAAATGGACACAAAAGAAGAATTACAAATTTATTTGCACAGAAAACAGAATCAAACGGACATATTAAATGTAGCAAATAATGAAATAGAAAACCAAATTTTTGAAAAAATATTAAATATAAAGAAAATCAATCAACCACCTTGGCCCAGGACATTAATTAATTAACAAATGTTATCTATCAGGAAGATACATATGACTGATGTTTATTTATATTTAAGGTTAAGTTTTCATTCACCGTGATGATGGTATAATTACCGAAACACGTGTCGTGATTTTTAAATAAAATAATGATAAAAGGGTGCTCAAGTTTATTATTATTTTTACAAATATATATATATATATATATATATATATATATATATATATAAATTCGAACGAATAGTGTTTTTTGCTTCTGGGGACTCCAAAACGAAAAGTTATAGTGGTCCCGAGCTTAGGTCTTACCATGAGACCTACGGTAATAGCTTCTTCCCTATAGGGGAAATTCGCTAAAATGGTGTCGAAACGTCAGTCAATAGAAAGAAAACAAACAAACGAAAATATTTAAATTCCAAATCTAACAGTCCTACTCACGTCAAGATCGGAATAGCACAACGTCTATTTACTAGAGCATTTAAATTATCATCTAATGAAGAGAATAAACAAACAGAAATTAAAAATTTTATATAAAGAGTTAAAAGATAATGATTACCCATTAGATATAATACACAAAGCATTCAATAAAACTATTAAAAAGATGTCTAACAATTTTGATAACACCATAAAAGAAAGACCCATAGCTACTGTTGTGATTCCTTACATTAAAGGGAAATCCGAAAAAATAAGACGGGTAAACAGTAAATTTAACATTAGCACCAGTTTCTCAACCAACTCAACATTAAGGAGTAAAGTATCTAAGATGAAGCCAGAAAACATAGAACAACAAACAAAAAATGTAGTATACCAGATCCCTTGCGAATGTCACAAAAACTACTACTACCAAACATCAAGACCAGTAAGAATCAGAATAAAAGAGCATAAGAGTAGCATAAACAAACAGCTCCAAAACTTCTCCAAACTCAGTGAACATATACATGAAGAGGGTCATAGAGTAAAATGGCCAGAAGCAAAAATAGAATTCCAAGAAAACAATTATAAGAGCAGAATACTTAAAGAAGCTGTATGCATGGTGACGGATAGAAATTATATATGTCGTAGCCACATGCTGTAATTGGGCACTTCATGAAGTGCCCAGCGCTAACCGGGCACTTCATGAAGTGCCCAGCTTGCCTGGGCACATAGTGTAATTGAATGGTTTCATTAAAAATTACAGTATGTGACCAACAAAACTGGGCACATGTTGTAATTATTTCTTTTACACTATGTTTCCAGTTCAGATGCTGGACACTTGATGTAAAAACGTAAAACTGCTGTTTACGTTGCTGTTAGTAGTATCCGATGTATTATTTTCATTAATACAAAATACAATTATTTTAAAATAAATTTGTAAAACATTAAGAATAAGATTGTCTTCCACACTACCAGACAATAATTCTTGCCTGTAGTTTTATCGTGGTTTCTTCTATGTTTTCTGAAATATTCTGGCTACACATAACTATAAAAAATTGTATCATTTAAACAACAAACGTTTGTTTAAATAATATTATTAATAGTGATGCGTAGCCAAAATAACTCAGAAAACACAAACCAAACAATTCAGTCGATTTCAATGTTTTATGCTTTAATAAAATAAAATACATGAAACACTTTACCTATTACATTTATATGTAATAAAACACATAAATATTAACATTAACCTATTTTATCATGTTTTAATTTTTTAACTTCTTACTGAGTCACCCTTTATAAACTTATAATAGATTAAAATATAGCATAGTAAAACAAATTTTTAAATGGAGTCATAAGAGTCTTTGAAAAAATAATAAAACAATTCTTTAGTTTCTTATTGTTATAGAAATTGAAAACATTTAATTTGTATAAAAATTTACTATTTCGTTTTCTTTTTGTAATTTTATTAACATTCACGATAATTTAGGTTTAAGTTTTAGCGAATTTCCCCTATAGGGAAGAAGCTGTTACCGAAGGTCTCATGGTAAGACCTAAGCCCGGGACCATCATAACTTTTCTTTTTGAGGTCCCCAGATGCCAAAAACACTATTCGTCCCATTTTCATAAACATATATATATATATATATATATATATATTTCTATATATATATATATATATATATATATGTGTGTGTGTGTGTGTGTCTTTAAGCACGATAACTCGCGTAAAAATGGTCCGATCTTAATGAAATTTGGCATGGACGTGTAAAGTAGTAATTATTCTGACGAGCTCGTAAACCAGCCCGATCGGACTACCGGAAGGGGGGGCAAAGGGGGGTAAACCCCCCCAAAAATGGGTTTTTTGAGTTTTTTACATATAAAAATAAATTTTATCGAATTTTGTTAGCACCATTAAATTCAGCTCAAAAAAACAAACAATTTTGTATTTTGAATCACTGCTCTATGTCCATTGGTTACCGAGATATTGAAAGTGGTAAACACAGTTCGTTGTCCCAATGTTAACCTTATGGGAAAATAAGAAAAATTCTATATCTCGCTTATTTCTCAATATATCTTGGTAAAACTTGGTAAATGGCTTCCTCTAGGTCAGATCTACTAAATATTGAATTAAAACCACCCAGTTTTAATATACCCGTAGCAGCAAACCTGCATACTCATTCCCCATGTTATTCTTATGGGGCTTACAAAAACATGTCAAATCTCGCTTCGTTGGATCAAAATATGTTGTTTTGCACTTGAAATTCACTGAGTATGCAGGTCTGCTGCAATGGGGGTATTTCTTTTATGTCAGTATGTATGTATTAACATAACATCATTACATCAAGCCTTTTCTATGTAATTATTTTTATTTGTTTAAAGAATGTTAAAAAACGTGTGTCCTGTTTACTTGACAGCTTTTCAAAAATATGCCTTTTATTATATTCGTACTGACATCAGTAGCTTAAAAATCTAAGTTTATATTATTAACTCAAAAATTTGGAAATTCATTTGAAGCATTGTCTAAAGGGATAACCTATGAATGTTAAACGTTATTCAAAAGTAAGTGGTTACTAGAAAATTCTAGCGGTTCGGTTTTTAATCATTATTATTTTTTTGGGTAGCGCATTACTTATAATTTAGAATATAATAACATTATTTGTCTTTATTCACAAGTACATTGTGTAATGGACATCGTCTGAAAAAATAGATTATTTTTATATGCAATAATATAATACTATAATATAATATACAATAATATAATATTTTATACTACTGTTTAATTTTATAATTATTAGAAACCGACAATATTTGTATTAAACTTTAAACGAATTATAAGTGTTTGTTTTATCTTAGATTAAGATTGTTAACTGTTTATTTTAGTCTGAACTCAACTCATACTCCAACAAATTCGTTGTCCAAATATAACGTAGACTAATTATATTTTCAAAAGGCTTATGGAACTAAAACCGATGTTAAAATATTTTGATTTGAATAAATAAATATAAATAAATAATAAATATTAAAAGGTTTGATAGCAAACAGTAACATTGGCTACTTTAACACGGACGTTGGGATATAATGTAAACATTAGGATTGGTTTTTACAAAGATTTAAAATCGACATGCCTCAATTGTTACACCATGTGTCCAATGAGCGTTGGGCACTTCAAAAAAGTGTCCAGTTTCGTTGGGCAGATGCTGTAATTTTGATCGAAATATTCGAGTTACACTATGTGCCCAGGCGCGCTGGGCACTTCATGAAGTGCCCGGGCTGCGTTGGGCTCTTCATAAAGTGCCCAATTACAGCAAGTGGCTACGACATATATATCCCAATCAAGCGCCACCATTCCACCTATGTTTATTCCTGTTATTACTATAGAAGTTGCAGATAGTTTCAAAAAGTCAAAAATAATCAATATCTAAGTTAAATTTACAACTTTACAAAATTTCAGTTATTTGAGCACATTTACATATGTAACTATTATTTAATATTAAATTAGTGGTAAGAATTTTAAATTTATTTTGTGAAACATGTGATTTTTGACTAAATGATTGTCAAACGTTTGTTTATTTATTATGGCTGGAGATGGCTTCAGATAAAAAGAAGCCGAAATATACCAATTTAAAACAATTTCTTGTTTATATTAGTAATTAAAGTGATGAGTAGCCAAAACTTGAATGACACAACAAAATTAACTATATCTCTGGATCTTCAATACTCCCAACTTCAATATTTCCTTTTTTTATGGAAAGCTCATTAAATGTGCTACAAATATTGTAATATGCACTATTTTCATAAAATCAACCATTAATTAGTAATAAAGGAAATATTACAAGTTTCTATATTTTTAAGCAAAAACATGGCATTTTTTTACAATATCGGTAAGCAAATAAAAAAATTAACAATTTTTATTTCTTATTTCAATTAATCTTGAAAAACATATAATTTAGTGATTTTAATTATTGCTCTTAGTCTCTATGATGCGACGATTGGTTACTGAGATATTATAGTCGATAAAAATAGTACGTTGTCCGATATTAACCTAGAAATGGGCAAAATGTGCCTACGTAACTTGCTAGTTTTTTTTACATTTTATCAGTGAAATTTGGATTTGCTTCTTATATTTGGGGTTTACTGGATTATCGCTCATTAGCCCCATTTTCTTTCATCCCGTGATAGCAAACCCACTTACTCATTTCCCACGTTATTTAAATGTAAAATAATTTATTACATGTAAATTTCTCGTGAATCTCCGGTTTTAAATAAAATAAAAAACTATACTACACTCATTTCGATGCTGAATATTTGTTTAAAGGGTTTTATAATAGTTAACACTTAAAACTAGAGACTTCTCGTTTGTGGGACCTAAACTGTGCAAGCTGCAGGGCAACCCCGTAACAACACTGGCTGCTGCCTAGCGCCTTCAAATCTCAGTACCACACTCGTGAGCTCCCTTCTACCCCAGCTTCTTAGGGTCTATTTTTCAAACCTATTTTTTAGGGTCTTGAATTGCTCAGTAGGTTATCGGCATTCGTTCTACCTACGGGTAGTATAATTAGGTTGAGAAAAACTCGAGGTGCGATGTTTCAACCGAGATAATAATGGAATGTTTCAAAAATTTTGATTTCATGAAAGGTTTATACCTTGGTTTAGGGAAAAGGCACAACATTTGTTATGTGCTTAATCTCTGTTATGGTCCTTTGATAAGCAATCAGCTTTTGTTGAAGCTGAGTAATGCTTGAATAGGGCCTTACCCCTATGAAAATTTGCTTGATCA
Source organism: Flexamia atlantica (assembly GCA_035578135.1). Classification (NCBI taxonomy): domain Eukaryota; kingdom Metazoa; phylum Arthropoda; class Insecta; order Hemiptera; family Cicadellidae; genus Flexamia; species Flexamia atlantica. The sequence goes on from JAQJVK010000001.1 coordinate 174,253,800, forward strand.
GACCTGATCAAATTTAATCATTTTTGATCAAGTAGGATCAAAAATAAACAAATTTGATCAGATTTGTTCAAATAACCTGATCAAGCCTGACCCGGTTGATCAATACCGATCAACTAGCCTGATCAGGCCTGACCTGGGTGTTCCAAATTCTTCAGGAATTTTTGATCAGGCCTGATGTTACAGCTTGAATTATCAGATTTGATCAGACCTGATCAGAAATACTGATCAGGCCTGACAGGAGTGTTCAAATTTCTTCAAGATTATTTGATCAGGCCTGATGTTATAACTTCAATCATCAGATTTGGTCAGACTTGATCACGCATACTGATCAGGCCTGACAGGAGTGTTCAAATTTCTCCAAGATTTGGTCAGACTTGATCAGGCATATTTAATCAGGCCTGACAGGATTGTTAAAATTTTTTCAGGATTATTATTGAGGTGAATGACAATAATACAATCAAAAATACAAAATAATTTTTATTTTATTTTCTAACAACGATTCGCAGGGATCATTTTAGTCACAAATCACTCTCAAAAGTGCCTTAATCGTTTACTCCAGGTAACATTGATTTATAAAAAAAAATTAATTCTTTGATTTAAAGCATCGGTTTCGAACCATCAATGGCTTAAATGAAAGTCCAAACTTTAATGAATCAAAGAAAAAAAGAACGTTTATATTAATTTTTATATCTCACCCAAAACTAACTTTTTATCGTCTTTAGAACCAGAGGCATGTCTTTAAAAGAAACGAATTTAATTTTCCCAACAATGATTTGACGTAAGGTACAGCTATATAACTCATCTAAAAGACAACTGAATTAAAATCATACCTCTAGTGAGAACCAATTTCATTTTTAAAGAATTAGCACTAAAATGATCCTTGTATCTTATCAAGAACCAAAGATTTAAATCTATAACAAAAAATAAAAGTCCGAAAAATGATTTAGTTTTGTTCGTTGGAGCATTATAACTCGTTTGAAACAGACTATATTCAAGCGTGAAGAGCCTAAATAACAACTAATAAACTAATGAAGGCATTGAAGGTTTTAAGGCCATTACCGAGTACGTACATTTCCCTAAACCCAAAATATAAAACTTTAACTTAAACAAATTTTCTGAAAAATGCATTTAGGTAAATGCACCGGTGCCTGACAGTTTCAGAAATGATGTGCTTTTAATAAGTTATGGTTTCGTAAAATAAGAGGTTTAACCTATTTCTTAGATTGGGCGCTTGGTTTGGTTTCAAAAATCATCGTAATAAAAGAGCTTTTATTTCTTTGTGAAATTTTTCATGTTAATTCCAGTGCCTGACAGTGAAAAAGTCTTGCTCTGCATCAGGGTCTGAAAGTCACTTGTACCAGTGCCTGACTGTTAGAATAACATCTAGATCTTACCAGAGTCAGTAGTAGAATGGTGAAGTCCTCTTGAACATAGAGTAAGTAGGTGGCTTGGTCGTGGCATAGAGTAACCTTCTTATAAGTAGCTTAGTGCTTGATATTATATGACATGACACTAAATGTTCTATGTACAACATCCTTCCCTCCAAGGATTCGATATCAAAAACAAACTTTTCTTCAACGAAATATTTTCATTTTCTTCAAAAATAATTCTTTCAAAATAAATAAACAAAATAAATATCTTCTTCTTTCTCTCTTCCCTTTTATTTTCTAATGTTTATACCGTTCAGGCGTTCTTATAATCCGTCCTGAACGAGTAGTTCTTATATTAACATTTTCAGGTTCTTCAGTGTCGCTGTTAGGATCAGGTGCTTCAAGTCGTTGATAGGTCTGGGTAAATGGTGTTTCATACATGAAAAGTCGTTTCTGTGCTGTATGTTTGCATTTCTGGCTAGGACTTGGTTTGATCATTTCTCTATTTCTGCGATAGAGACCATCAGGTGTTCGTACGACATAAGATCTTGATGAAGGTTTAGAAGCAATTGTACCCATTATCCATTTACTTTTGAGTTGATGTGGTTTGGTTTTTACAGCTACGCCTTGTCCAATTTCTAGGTCTGGCAGAGTTTTAGACCTTTTGTCAAACTGAAGCTTATACATTTGTTTTTTCTTAACCAATTTCTCTTTGACCTGAGTTGAGACATGAGGTTTATACTGATGAGTTTGCATCGGAACTAAGCATCGAGTTCTTCGTGACATGATTCGCTGTAGTGGACTGCTGCCAATGCCTTTAGTTTCTGTGTTTCTCCATTCAAGTATTGCAAGCCAGATATCAATATTTTCCTCCTCTGCTTTATAAAAGGCTACGTACCTTGACGTCCGCAATTCCTCAGTCCACTAATGTTGACTATAGTTTCGACTACTAGGTAGTCATTTTCAAAACAGAACGTTAAATGAGTTGAGTGACGTGCGCCGGCCGGCAAGCTAGGTTATATGTCATGTCTTTGGTGTTTTGTGTCGTAAAAAGTTTTAAATGTGTTTAGTATTTTTTAAAGTTGACAAAGTTTCAATGATTGAAATTTAACGTTCTGTTTTGAAAATGACTACTTAGTAGTCGAAACTATAGTAAACATTAGTGGACTGAGGAATTGCGGACGTCAAGGTACGTAACCTGTTATACTGATTACCGATTCCGGAAGGCTTCAACATGAATAAATCCTCTGCTTTATCAAACAGTTTCTTGAGCACATTTTTAGCAATCTTGATAGTCGCTTCAGCTTTTCCATTTCCTCTGGTATGGTAGGGTGATGATGTAATTCCAAATCTTTTGCGAATTCGGTCCACTCTTCATTTACAAAATTCATCGGATTATCCGTAACAAGTGTTTTTGGGATTCCCCACTTACTAAAGTTTTTCTTCGTCACTTCAATCAGTGTTGACGATGTCGTGTCGGGTAGTTCATCTAGTTCCCAGAAATCTGAGTAATAATCAATAGTGACCAGATAGTCCTTTTTTCTTAACGTAAAAATATCCATCGCAACTCGTTGCCAGGGTAGGTCAGGTATTTCATGTGTTTGCATGGGAACATGTGGTTGGTTTGGGCTGTTTAACAGGCACGCTGTGTATTGTTCAATGTCATGCTTAATATCTTCTGACATTCGAGGCCCGTATAGTGCTTCACGAGCTTTCCTCAGCGATGCATCAAGTCCGGGATGACTAGCATGTATTCTTTTGAGCATCTCCTTTCTCATGGCACTCGGTACTACGAGTCGATTTCCTCTGAAAATGAGGCCGTCATGGGCGACAAGTTCATCTCGGAAATTCCAGTATTCCCTAAGTGATATGTTTAAGTCTTCTTTATTTTTAGGCCACCCTGTAGTAATTACGGTTGACAACGCACGAAGAGTCATGTCTTGTGCTGTCAAATCCTTAATTTGTTTGAGAAGTTCCGGGGTGACATTTAAATGTTGTGTCGCATCTATGTTTTCTAGTGATTTGAAAAACTTATTTTCTTTCTTTATTTGGTAAACCTGATAAGTTTCAATGTTTTCTTGGCTCTTTTAACGGTGGTATGGAACAGGTGCTCTAGATAACGTGTCGGCAAGTGTCATTTCGGAACCTTTCTTATATTCCAGAGTGAAATTATACTTTTGAAGCTTCAGAAGCATACACTTCAGTCTTCGTGGTGCGGTTAAAAGAGACTTTCGAAAGATTGAAACCAAAGGTTGATGATCGGTTTGTATAGTTACGTCACTTTTCCCACTAATGAAGTGTTGAAATCGATCATAGGCAAACAGGATAGCTGAGCACTCCTTTTTGATCTGAGCGTATCTTCTCTCAACTGAAGATAAGGTTCGAGATGCATAGGCGATAGGCTGACCAGCCTGCATGATTGCCGCGCCAAGACCTGTATTGCTGGCATCGCACTGAATGGTGACTGGCTCGTTGACGTTGAAATATTTAAGAACAGGAGTTGACGATATACATTTCTTAATATTGTTGAAGGCTTTATCATGTGTTTAGTCCCAAGACCATGGTACGTATTTACGTGTGAGTTCCCGCAAAGGTTCACATAATTCCGAAAGTGAGGGCACAATCTTAGCCAAATAGTTCACAAATCCAAGAAAGCGTTGAATATCCTTTACATTTTCAGGTCTTTTCATGTCTAATACGGCTTTAACTTTAGTCCGATCTGTTTTTAGTCCATCTCGAGACAACACGTGTCCCATGAAAGTTACTTCTTTTTCACTTAGTCTCATTTTTTCCTTGTTAAGTTTCAGATTTTTTCTCTAGCTCTGCTAAGCAGTTTTCTCAGTTTCTGATCATGATCAGACATAGCTTCTGCTTCAGTGTCTCGACATCCGTAGACTAGTATATCATCAACAATTACCGCTACTCCTTCCAGGTCACACACAACCTCATGAAGTCTCCTCTGAAATTCTTCAGGCGCTGGGGCCAGTCCAAACGGTAGCCGCCTCCAACGATATCTACCTTGGGGTGTCCAAAAGGTTGTAAGTTTGCTTGATTCTTCATCTAACCTAACCTGCCAAAATCCATTTTTGGCATCTAGTACTGAAAAGACTTTAGCTCTCGCCAAATCAGGCAAAATATCATCAATTGTTGGCAACTGGCGCTGTAACGCACAGTTCAAATGTCTAGGATCAAGACAAATTCTCATTTTTTTATTTTTCATGACAATAACAATATTACTAATCCAATCTGTGGGACTCGTTTCTTTGACAATAATTCCTTGACTTTCTAATTCATCAATTTTTTCTTTGAGTTTCTTCCGAAGCGGAATTGCGATCCTACGAGGCGGATCCTTTACCGGAGCTACGCTACGATCAACTTCAAGATGGTATACACCCGGCAGACAACCTAATCCATTGAAAACATCATCAAATTCCGATATAATATCTTCCTTAACTTGTTCGACTTTACACAACTTGGCATTTACCTGTATTATTCCGAGTTGTTCACACGCCTCCGCAGAAAAGAGAGGCTTCTGGTAAGCTGGTTCATTAACTACCTTAAAATTCAACCTATGTACCTTATTGTCATGAATAAGTTTAAGTTTCACTTCACCAACGGGTTTAATAATTTTCCCGCTATAGCATTTCAACAAAGTGTCAGTTTCTTGAAGAACAGACTTATTTATTCTAAGTTTATCTAAGTCACTCTCATGCATTATATTACAAGAGGCTCCAGTATCAAGCTGGCAATTCAAAGAACAAAGTTTGTTTACATTATCTGTACAAAAGGCAACCCTAGTAAACCATTGTTTCTTACGCTGCATCGGTTCATCCGATCTTGCTAAGTTTAAACAATCGATTTAATAAAGAGATTCAGAGCTACTTTCAGCATCACTTTCATTTTCTTCTAAAAAGTGAACATTAGGCCTACGGTTAGAGTACTTTGATTTATGTTTGTACTTGGACCTATTGTTGCTAGCTATTTTTTTTTTACAAACTTTAGCAAAATGGTTAGGCTTTTTACATTTATCACATGTTTTTCCAAAAGCAGGACAAGAGTCCCTCTTAAATTCATGTTGACTCCCACAAAATAAACATTTCTTTAAGTCCTAACTGGATTTATTGTAAGTAGTATTTGGAAAGGTCCTACCTTGTGATCGATGTCTTCCGCTGGTACCTTGTACTTTATTTACATCCTCTTTCATATCAACATTATCTTTTTGGTTAAGATGCTTCAATTGAGTATCCGTAGCCTCATATACTCTGCAGTGATCGATGGCCAATGTCAATGTCAGCTTTGGATCCGACAATAGTTTTTTCCGGAGTCCCAGATCCTGTACTCCTAAAACTAGACGGGCCCTGATTAATTCAGATTCAAGAGATTTATAATCACAAGTAGAGCTAAGTTGTCTTAGCCTACAAATATATTGTTCAATTTTCTCATTAGGTTCCTGATTTGCAGAACCAAAAACAAATCTCTCATAAATCACATTTTTTTCAGGCTCAAAATATTTGTCAAAACCTTTTAAAATCTCATCAACTTTAACTCTTTGATCATCAGTTAAATCTAGGGTTGTGAAAATTTTCAAACAGTCTTTACCTATAACTGACAACAAAGTAGCAACTTTTATATTTTCATCCTTCTCTTGAAGGCCTGTAGCAATACTATAGTTACTAAATTGAAGTTTAAAACACTTCCAATTCTCTACTACGTCCCCTTTAATCTCCACCGGCGAAGGCGGCGGTAAATGCATACTGAGTAATGAGATTATAACTTTGCCCTCATCAGGTGAGCTTGTACCCCCAGCCATTGTCAACTGGTAATAATCAAACAATATTATGAAAATACATGGAAATATTTTGTTTCAGTAGGCTATTTGCAGTTGCGCCTTCATACATAGCCTAGAATAATCTAGCCAAAATAATCTAAGTCCAGACCTGGGCTATTTCCTTGAAAAATATAAGTAGCCTATTAAAATACTGTGCTTAATGATGAATTTATGCTGTTGAATTATTTCTGAATAATAGTCATGTATTATTAAAAATGTGTAGACAAAATAATTTTGTCTCAAGATAGGCTGTCCTAGGCCTGCAGAAGTTTACAAGTCCAACTATGATTATTTTCAAAGTGAAAAATATTTTCAACAAATCTTCAGTTTTCAATCTGTAGTTCTAAAGTAGTCATGTACTATTAGATACTTACAGTAACATTGATTTTAAAAGATATTATTTACAAGCAAACTGTTATAACAAACATTCATGTTTCTGCAAACTTGAAATTTTCCTTCCAAAACCTGCACAACTTTGCAAAACTTGGAACACGTTATGCAATTATTTAAAAATTGAAATTTATATTATTTCTCTTGAAAATTATAATTAAATGATATTAAAATATATATTTCCACTCTTCTATGTGGTTTTCTTTGAAATCTGAAAAGAAAATGTCTCAAAACTGGATTTATATTGAACTGATCCAGAACCTAGCCTGTGCAATTTTAGAGTTATAATTGTTTCCAATTAATCAAAATTCTTGAAAATATTAAAAATACTTCACTCGCGCACTAGACAAATAAAACTTCTTGATGTGAAACTCAATTCAAATGATTGAAATTAAAACAAGGTATGGTTATTCGAAACCTTAGCTGCCACCATGCTAGAATAACATCTAGATCTTACCAGAGTCAGTAGTAGAATGGTGAAGTCCTCTTGAACATAGAGTAGGTAGGTGGCTTGGTCTTGGCATAGAGTAACCTACTTATAAGTAACTTAGTGCTTGATATTATATGACATGACACTATATAATAAATGTTCTATGTACAACACTGACACAGCAATTCTCAATTATTTTTCCCGTTTTACAATTACCCTCACGTTTTAAATATCGAGAATACTAGAACATAGGGTAAATATCCCTGTTGCAACAGACCTGCATCTCAGTGATGTTATCGGGTAGTGAAGACTTCAGACAACCACCATTATTTTTCAATATGAGCTGAAGTATACTAAATTTTGTCATTGCAACTCTAAGAATAAACATTTTTTCTCTAAAAAATCGGTCTTGTGCAAAATTTTACCAGGGAACCCCATTATAAGGCAGATAAATCAAAATTGTCAGGCATTGGAGCAGGGTCAGCTACTGGTTCGTTTACCTTATGACCTCGATGGAAAAATCGTGCCTCGCGTTATTTTCAACTGATTAATATTACCAGTAGGTTTTATGAATGCCGATAATCTACTAAGCAATGCAAAAACCTTTAAAAACATTATCCAGTAAAATAAAAATTATAACACGCCTATCACTGAACTGATTTAAGCTTGTAATGGCTAAAATGAAAGCCACTGATTTTTCAAGTCATCCTGTTTTTTTTTTATTAAGAAGCGTGGATTTACGAGAAATTTACACGTCATAAATTATATTACATTAAAATAACATGGAAAAGGATTACGTAAGTTTGCTGTCATGGGATGAAGGAAAATGGGGCTTATGAGCGATAATCCAATGAACCCCAACTAACTATAAGAAGCCAAATACCGAATTTCATTGATAAATGTTGAAAAATAAGCAAGATACGTAATTAATTTCTTGCCCATTTTTAGGTAAATATTTGACAGCGTACTGTGTTTACTGATTGTATAATATCTCGGCAACCGATGGACGTAGAGCAATAATTAACATCTTAAATTGTTTGTTTTTTAAGGTGAATTTAAATAAGAAATCGAAAATTTGTTAATTTCAATATTTGCTTACCGGTATTGTAAAAAATGGCATGTTTTCATAAAGAAATTTGAAAAACTTTTAATATTTCCCTTATTACTAGTAAGCGATCACATAACAAAATGTGTAGCACATTTATCGAGAATCTAATGAGTTTTTCATTTAAAAAGAAATATTGAAATTGAACGAATAGTTCCAGAGATATAGGTAGTTTTCTAAAACTCAACATACGGTATCTTGGATTGGCCACCATTTTTATTAGTTACCACTTTGAGATAGCAATCATGGTTTTTTGAGATCCTATCAAACCAGTCTACCGTTGGTGAAAAGGAAAATGGGTACCTCAAAATTATACAATTTTGTTACATTTGGCTAGCTGGCCTATGTACTATCATTGGTCATTATTTTTTATCTCATTAGTATTATGTCAAAGTATTTTTATAATTAACCATAACCCGTACTTAAAGATGTTAAAAATTCAATCAGACCTATTAAGCCATCAACCCTGGCTGAAATAAAAACTGTAACGCTGGTAAATACGTAAGTAGTAGCAAAAGTCAGTTTTAGTGAATTAAGTAACATTTAAAAATAGCATTTGATTCATTCAGTCTTCGGATTTAACTATATAAACACTGTAAATGTATTCCCAGGTTATAACTTACCAGACATTGAAATATAAAACTACATTGAAACTACATTGAAGGTTATAACTTACCAGACATTGAAATATAAATATGTATTTTTTTGATCGCTAATGGGAGTGGGCATTGCCACCCAGTAATGCATTTCCGGGGATTTCCTAGTATCGAGAGTTCAAAGCTCTTTGATGCTTGCCCCTACTGTAATGAGGATTAATGGCTATCCACCCTCGCCCTCGCATCGATAACCCGTAAATAATTAGGGGCTATCACAGATTGGAGGAGCGAATCTGAGTAGACAAACAAGCCGGTCAGTTACAGACATATATTTTGTGATACCTTGATTTTTGCATGACTTGGATGTAATACGTTTTACTTGTTGGTTGTAGAAGACTCAGCTGTATACCTTGTTTCGTAGTCCAGTGGACGTAGATGTTGGAGTCCAAGTTTTGCAGGGAAATGGTCAGTGGGTCAAAAAGCACTGGATGAAGCATAAAGTTGTCAAAAGAGCGGACTGTGCACCATAAGTAATCATTTCAGTCGTAGCGTGCAAGGTTTAGATATGATAATGTGTGTATACATTCTCAGATTAATTCATAATTATTCTAAAACAAAAACCGTTTAACACTTCTCAGATTAATTCATAATTATTCTCAAACCAAAACCGTTTAACACTTATCCCATTGAAGACAGAATAATGATTACCTAAACTAATATTGGCAAATGTAATCTTGCATAAGTAAATGTGCTCGAGTTTTATGTGATAGGCTTGTGACATAAGAAATAATACCCCCGTTGCAGCAGACCTGCATACTCAGCGAATTTCAAATGCAAAACAACATATTTCAATCCAACATAGCGAGATTTGACATGTTTTGGTAAGCTCCATAAGAATAACAAGGGGAATGAGTATGCAGGTTTGCTGCTACGGGTATATTAAAACTGGGTGGTTTTAATTCAATATTTAGTAGATATGAACTAGAAAAAGCCATTTACCAAGTTTTATCAAGATATGTTGAGAAATAACCGAGAGGTAGAATTTTACTTATTTCCTATAAGGTTAACATTGGGACAACGTACTGTGTTTACCACTTTCAATATCTCGGTAACCATTGGACATAGAGCAGTGATTCAAGATACTAAATTGTTTGTTTTTTTGAGCTGAATTCAATGGTGCCAACCAAAATTCGATAAATTTTATTTTCCTATGTAAAAAACCCAAAAAACCCATTTTGGGGGGGGGTTTATCCCCTTTACCCCCCCTTCCGGTGGTCCGATCGGGCTGGTTTACAAACTCGTCCGAGGGATTACCACTTTACATGTCTGTACCAAATTTCATTAAGATCGGACCATTTTTGCGGCCGCTATCGTGCTCACAGACATATATATATATATAAATTCGAACGAATAGTGTTTTCTGCTTCTGGTGGCCCCAAAACGAAAAGTTATCATGGTCCCGGGCTTAAGTCTTACCATGAGACCTATGGTAATAGCTTCTTCCCTATAGGGGAAATTCGCTAAAAATATTGTGACCTTCAATTTCAATAAAAAAAAACTTTAATTACTAGATTTAAAAGTTTGGTAATAAAAATAAATCTCATAAAAATAAAAATTATAATTTAAATTTTTATAAATTTTAAAAAAATAATGTATCCGTGTAATACTATCCAAACATAAAAGCAAGAAGAAATTTATGATTTTCAGTTAAATATTATTTTGAACTAGAGATCATCTACTGGTCGGAATTCTACCACAAAATATACCGGTTTTGATGGTTTTACTCATTTCTTCGATGAGTTAGTTTTTACATTGCTACATTTAAACATGTGACTGAATTTGCTCACATTTTGTTGTTATCCCATAGCATGGTAACTCATAAAACCTGTTTTAATTATTTCATAATTTATAATTTTTTTTCTACATTTTTTCTCAAAAACGGTAGTAAATTATAAAGGGATTATGCATATCTCTACAGGATAGTATTTTTCTGATGGCGTGCTTAGATTTTTCTTACGTTGCACACTGGCTGAGAAAAAAGGATCACAAAAACATGCTTGCGTATTAATGTTTATTTTGGTATTTCATTTAAAGAATACCATCCATTTTGGCAACCACTAGCAAATTATCAAATAAAAATACTACTAAAAATCCATAAAACAAAATAGAATGGACTAAAATATTTTATAACAAATATCTTTCAAATAAAGAACAACATTATTAGATCATAACAACCACAAAATCTACGAACTTGAAAAATAATACTAAGCTTACAAATACATAGGTGTTTTGTGGCACATATTTTTATTGTTTTTTTTCAGTATAAATTCTTTCAGGCTACACTCTATTAGCCCTGTATGAAACCATTTGAAAGAGTATATTTTGACACCTGAGGATGACAGCGCTCAGTCACCAAAACGTATTTTGATGTCCACTTTTTGTGAGGTCTTATCTTCACACAAGAATATGTTATTTCTTACCTCTTATGCATTTTCCCAAAGAATTTAACATTTTCATAAAAATCTTCACAATTTACACCTTATCTGTTTTTATAAATTACTAAAATTCTGAAAATTTAATAAATTAAACATATTATGGTGATTTAGTTGATTTTAGCGAATTTTCGTTATATGGATGAAGCTGTTACCGTAGTTTTCATGGCAAGACTTAAGCTCAAGGTCATGATAGTTTTTCGTTTTAAGGCCCCCAGAAGCCAAAAACACCATTCGATCTAATTTAAACCTTAATTATGTATACAAGGTGTCCGAAAACTGGTAAAATATTTTAGTATATGATTGTAGAGGTAAAAATAAGATAAAAAGTTTGTGTAAAAATACTTCCTGAAATGTTTCGATTTCCCTCTGAGAGTTTTTTAGTGTTTATTACATAATTATTAATATCTCTAGGACCTTTAAACGTACAAACTTCAAACTTGGGGGATAAAGGTGTCGTACTCCTCATATTTGTTAAGTTGTTATTTAAAAGATTAAATTTATTTATTCATCACTGACTAGTAAGGCATTTTTTTATTTATAAGGATGGTAAGAAAATAAGATTATCATTCAACCTTATTCATTCAAACTAAGAGTCAAAATTTATTAGTGGTATAGTTTATAAAACTTAATAAAACACTTTTAGGAAGGAAAAAATTTGTATCTTGAGTATTTATATAGTGAAATAATTTGAATTCCTGAGGTTTTTGGAGTATTAATGAATAGATAATCCTAAAGTAAACATATTGGTTATTACATTATTCAAAGAAAGTTTTATATACGAAGTTTAAATAAATGTTAAATTGTTATTTACTTTATCTCTTTTTGTAATTTCTCTCTTTGCCAAATTTCCTCTTAGTATTTGTATGTACATTATAAGAATATAACTAAATCTTGCGTAAGCCCTGCATGTAAGGTCAAATTAAGGTCTGCAGGGGACAGTACAGAGCCGAATTTCCCCACTGTGCAGTGAAACAAGGATTGCCTTGAGTTGCTGTTGTTTCAGTTTACTTAAGAATGTTTTTGAAAATTAAAAAACATCTTCTTAACGGAGTTTGTTGAAAGTATTTTGGTTCAACTTACTCAAAAAGGATTTGAATGTCACAATACTCGTCCTATTTATGTACATTATTGCACATGTTTTCCACCTGTAAAAGGAAAAACTGAAAATTAAAAAATTAGATAATTTAACATGTTTGTGTGTTTGAAGTTTAGCTTATTTATTGCCATATGCAGAGTTTTTTATATGTAAGTACACAGTTTTTTCCGTTTTAGTTTACTGACTACTTGGACTAGATAATCGTAACCAGGCACAAGAGAACGGAAATTTAATAGGAATTTTTAAAACAGTTAATCTTTGTTGGTTTGTTGGTCATCAAAAACCTTAATTTTTAGGCGTTTTTCTATTAGAATAAAAGTGTAAACTTCTGCAAAATACGAGGTACGTTCGGAAAGTAAGTTCCGTTTGAGAGTAAAAAATTCTCAATTCATTTACACCATTTTTATCATATACATCTTGAAGAGCGTACCTTAAACTACTTTTATACATAGTTCCCACAAATATTTAGGCACTTGTCATATCTAGGGAGAAGCTTTTCAATGCGTACTGAAAAAAGATCTCTCGCCTGTGCGCGTAGCTACCCGCTGACGCCATCTTTAAGTTCATTGTTATTTACAAACCGACAAAGGTTACAATGGTGTACAGAGGAGTTCGTGCATGTTTTGGGAAACACTCAGAAAGATCAGTAATTTTGAATTTCCTTTTTTCCGTTCTGTAAAATTGGTCGCACTAATATCCACGATTTAGAGAGGAGTGAACAACCATCTGTCGTTGCTGACGATCTCGTTGCCAAAATCAACGATAAAGTTCGGAAAAAAGGAAATTCAAAATTATGATCTCTCTGAATGTTTCCCACAAATTTCACGAACTCTTCTGTACACCATTGTAACCTTTGTCGGTTTGTGAATGACGATGAACTTTAAGATGGCGTCAGCGGGTGGCTGCGTGCACAGGCGGCAGAATTCTTTTCAGTACGAACTGAAAAGCTTCTCCCTAGATATGACAAGTGCCTAAATATTTGTAGGAACTATGTGGAAAAGTTCCACATAGTCGCTCTTTAAGATGTATACAGGGTGAATCAGACCACCCGTCCACCTATTGTAACGGGAGAACGGTTTAACGTAGAAACGTCAAATGAAATTATTCTCACTAATTTGCATATGAATAATTCATTACAAATATTTTCAACGCGATTTATCTACAGGGTGTTCCAGAAATGAAGGTCATGAGTTCGAATCTCCAAATTTTCTGAAGTGAACATATAGCATTTTTTTCAATTTATAAGGTCTTGTTGAAAGAAACATTTTGGTGAAAACAGGACCCAATTATCTCAATCCGTTTCAAAATGGCGGCCATTTTTGTGAAAATTCTCGATATTTACGGAAACCTCTGTATTTTCTAAACCATTAAATATTGTTCAGTTCTGATTCGAAATCCTTAATCCTTGGTAACTCAGCTTTACTACAATATGTCATATGATAATGTTTTAACAATGTCAAATTTTTGGAAAAGTTTTAATTTTTAACAATGTTGTTAGCCCTGAAAATAAAAAAAAATTCAAATAGCAACATATGCCAAATAACATATCATTTCAAAGGTCTTCAAAATTCCTACAACTTTGTATTTCAAACATGTATTCTATTTTTTTTAGTTTTTTAGTTATGGACAAAAATCCATCTTCCCATACATGTACATGTTAATTGCATGTCCATGGCAAACGGTCTATGGGTAACCTTTAGTATTATGTGCTGCATAAATAACATGCACTTTATATGGGGAACTGGAGTTTCTTTTCCAAAACTATAAAAGATAGAACACTTGTGTAAATTACAAAGTTGTAGGAATTTTGAAGACCTTTAAAAAATTAAATGCTTTTTGGCATTTGTTGTTATTTGAATTTTTTTGATTTTCAGGGCTACCAACATTATAGAAAAAATTTTTTTCCGAAAATTGGATATTATCAAAAAAATTCATGTGACATATAGTAGTAAAGCTGAGTTACCAAGGATTAAGGATTTCGAATCAGAACTGAAAAATATTTAATGGTTTAGAAAATACATAAGTTTCCGTAAATAACGACAATTTTCACAAAAATGGCCGCCATTTTGAAAAGGATTGAGATAATTTGGTTCTGTTTTCACCAAAATGTTTTTTAACAAGACCTTTAAAATGATATACAATTTACTATATCGCACCCTTGCAAGAAAAGTGACACAAGTCAAAAAATTTTGATTTACTGATTTTTGTATCAAACAGACCAAAACATTGTGTTATTTTATGTGGAAAAGTGTCTCAACTTAAATTCTAATAGTTTCCGCTAGGAAGCGCCAGTGTCAGTTTTCTTCTGCACAAACTTGCTGCCATTTTTTGGTCTAAACTGTCACTTGTCAGTAGTAGTGACTAAGCTGTTGTGGAGAGTGGTTACGTTATTTTGCTGGAAAAGTGACACTTTTTGAGTTGTGTCAGTTTTGTTCATAAAGTTTACCTCTTTTTTTAAATAAGAGGAATAATGACACAAGTCAATATAATCAGAGTGCTAACTTAAAAATAAAAATAACAAATTTGTGGAATAGTGACACAAGTCAAAGTAAAATTAAAAAATATATATATACATCTCATAGGAGAAACTAAAAACGAAGTACTGTACAAAAAAAAAAGTAGTTTAAACATACATTTAATTTAAAAATATCAATGAAAATTCATTGCAAAGACTAACAACAGCTAACCAATAAAAACAACAAGTTTTCATTTTGCCCTGCTGTAAAATTAGCCAATTCCGACTTGTGTCACTTTTCTTGCAAGGGTGCGATATACATAAGAAAATTCGGAGATTCGAACTTATGACATTCATTTCTGGAACACCCTGTAGATAAATCGCAATGAAAATATTTTTAATGAATTCCTCATATGCAAATTTGTGGAGAATAATTTTATTTGACGTTTCTATGTTAACCCGTTCTCCCGTTACAATAGGTGGACGGGTGGTCTGAATTACCCTTGTAAATGCATTGAGAATTTTTTAACCCCAAACGGAACGTACCTCGTACATATGTTTAATAATGTATTCATCAGTAAAATAAAATGGTTGTTAAATGCGTCAGTTTATTCTCTTCTGGCCCAAAACCTCCGAAAAAAAATTTGAATCTGTCACTAGCACACAAATACTAAGCTGATCATATTATTTTGTCCCTTAAATATATTCATTGCAGGATTAAACGATGAATTTAGCAGCAACCCAAGAAATTCTTATTATTTCCGTAGAACTTTAGATTCCTCGATATGCCATTCAATTATTTGAAGGAAAATAGTTCTTTTGAACCTTTGAACCACAATAATTTTGTGCAAAAACTTTTATCAATATGGTTCAATAAATATACTCATAAAGATTCAAATGATAGTTCCCATTTGAAAGATGGGGGGGCAAGAAGAAATAATCTTCAGTATTCAAGAAATAATCTTCAAACAGCTGATATAGTAATCAATATGGTTCAATAAATCTACCGTACTGAATGACTACGATAATTGAAATTAATTCTGAACAATCGGTGGCAGAGACTGATTTGAATGTTAACAGCTTATGAAAATTACATGAAAACTCAAGTGCACATTGAGCTAAGATGTAATCCCTTATACAATAAAAAACCAACTGAATTTTGCTTTCTGTTTATGTCGTTTACGGTTTAAAGCACCAATAACTTGTACTGAAGTTTTAAGTTCAAATTGTGTACTATTCAAATAATTGTTTGACCTTATTTTGGTAACATTAAAAACTAACATTCTAAAACTTAAATAGATGTTTGCTTTATCTTAGAATATCATCTACTCAGCAAAGTTCAATCCAAGATCAAGAATTGGACTAGAAATTATAATCCTTCGTGCATAAGCAGATTGAGTCCCTATACTAGACCTTACATCTAATAGATAATAAAATATAATAGTTCTAAATTAGATTACAAAACCGTAGTGGAGGAATTTTGATGAATCCGCATGGCAGGGTGTCCTACACTAATAGGTGAACACCACCACGCCGTCGCAACGCCTGTACTACCCGTTTTACGCACTTTCCCGACTTTTCTTCACATTTTAAGGTCACGACGGGAAAGGCAGCGTAAACGTGTTTCTGATTCTCATAGCACTTGTCACTCGGCCTTTAGTTGGATCGATTTTTTTGCCATACAAAAATATTTTATGAAAAATGTAGTAAATCTGAATTCAATCTCTTATTCACCCTTACTTTCTTAATATATTGCCAAAGCTCTCTTCAAGCGTAATCCCCGGTTGATCTATTTAGACGCCCCTCGTGGTAGGGGAGGGGGAAGGTAGGTTGACGGTAAAGAAAGTAGATTGTTCCTGTGTTTTAACACAAACTTATATTCGATACAAATTTGTAAAAATAAGTATACAAAAGAATACATTGTAAACAAACCAATATTTTCTCTAGTATAACTACTTTTCTTTGATTAAAAACTAACTAGAGATCGCCTACTGGTCAAAATTCAACCAGAAAAATCTGGGTTTAATTTTACTTAATCCTCCAACAAAACATGTCACTGGATTTGTTTACATTTTGTTGTTGTTCCGTAATCAACATGGCAACTCATAAAGCCCATGTTAATTTTTCATTATTTTAAAATTAATTTTCCTTCAATCCTCAAAATTATAGCATTTATAGAATTTTGCACATGTAAAGTACTTTTCTTATGTGTGCTTAAATTTTTTCTACGTTGTACACATGCTGAGAAAAAAGGATTACAAAAATCATGCTTGTCTATTAATACTGTGTATAGACAGATAAATAAAGCTACATGAAGAACTGATCGTATCAACATAAAGTTTTTATTTTTGATTTCACTATGAGTTTTCTCAATTACGCGAATTATTTTTGTACTTTTTTATTTAACGTTGAATGAAGTATTGTGAACTACATAATATCTGAAACTTCTTACATTTTTCAAAATTGGCCACTATTAATAGAAAAAGATTAACAATATAATTTGTTTGAGTAGTGGTGATGAAATAAATATCCTATGTCAATAATGACAAAAATTTAATTTGAATTACGAAAGCATATACGAGCAACTCAAACCTTGTTGATTGCGAGAGACAGTAAGACAGCCACAAGAAGCTATTCTCCGGACACTGCTAGCAGTAAAGATATATGAGCAGATTAATTGGTGAGAAGAATTAATGATTCATATTGCAACTCTAAGCATATGGATTAGGGAATAACAGGTTTATTAATGCAGTTTTGACGACTAAGTTTTTTCTGCTAGTTATTATAGGCTCATTATAGCCTCCTTTTGGATCGTTTTGACTAAGCTACACCATTTACCTAATATATGGTACTTAGAATACCTATTCAATAACCTAAGCTTATGCAAGAGCATAGTTCTACATAATTGTTATTATTATTGGAGCGAATATTTCCTTTTGTTATCGTCCTTAGGTTGAATTTGCGTACCCAAAATTTGAATGACAATCATACAGTTACAACCTTTAAACACCAATTTTTTTTTAGTTTTAGGTAGCATAAGCTTTAATATAATAGCTAATGATCATCTTGACAGCGTCTATTCCATAGCTTTAAAATTGCTTGGGCTTCTGTTCCGAACTGGCCTGTCAACTGTAAGTACGTGTGCACCTACGTCTATGGCCTAATGGAGTATACTTCTATTACCTCGGTTCCTCATCAGCTGGGTCACTTAAATCGCATTGAATCAGTTCAGGAGGGAATTTAAATTTGTCGGAGTTGAGACTGGGTTCTCATGTCGTAGAAGTGTTCCTGTGCGATGTGCCTTGGAGCTAACTCTCCAACAGCAAAGGGCTGTTGCAAACACCGTTTTTATCAAAACAATTTAAAAGATTCGAGGCCTCGAGGATTGAGTTAAGAAGCTGTCCCGTAATGAATTTAGGATATTATCTACCAGAACATGACCCAGTGAGATGTTATCGTCAAGCGCATAGAACTAACTACATGAATTGAAAAAATTGTCCTCTCTATATAATGCTCTAGCTTGGCAACAAGGTGTCCAGTTCTGATGAATTATTTAATTTTTCGTTATACTGCTTCAAAAACACATGTTTTCAATGCATGTTTTCCGGACCTAAATACACTCTTTTTATTCCTAGGAATTAAAAGCTGATGTACTCGATACCAGCTGACTCTTTATAGTCCTAGGACTATAAAAGTCAAAAAGTGCCGAGTACGTCGTAATAATCGAACAATATTCATTCGATTACAAATAATCGAAAAATTCATCGTAATTGTCGAAACATTCATTGTTGTCAGTTTAATCAATTTATGAAACTCGCTCATTTCACCAATCGATTATTACATGCGTTCGATACGTCGATGGTTGTTCATTGTTGTTAGTCTACCCTAACACAAATGAAACAGACAATCAGCTGATTGCTTCAAATAGCAAGAACAAGACGGTGGCATCTTTTGAAGGCATCTTTAAAGGTAAACAAGCTGTAACATTTTGGTTTTCTTAAGTAGTTTACGTATTGTATTGAGCAATATAACGAAAAATATAGTTCATCACACGGACCTAAAGCTGCTTTTCGTTACTCGGTCATTTTTCAACCTCGGCTTACAGCCTCGGTTGTAAAACTTGACCTTGTACGAAAACCGTCACTTTAGGTCCTTGTAATGAAATATACTATTATTATCTACATTTCATTACCTAAGTCTATTTCCAGTGATCCTTAAAGATTAACAAAGAAACATAAAAATTCCTAAAACCAGGGATTGCCTTTCCCATATGAACCAATCCATAAATTTCTCCTCCCAGTGGAGACAAAGGAGCAGAGGGTCTTTGAACAATGCCCGAGGGTGGAGACAGAGAGAGGCTATTGTACGGATGGCACATTAGTAAATTAAAACAACTAGTTCTGTAATGAGTCGACTTGAAATTGTTAAATTTTAGATTAGTAAAATAGTTTTCCAACATTGAGTGATTTCCTAAAGTTCTTAATGAGGAAGGTACACTTGTTTTGACGAGGGTAACACTTTCCGAACCAAGCAACTTTGCAAAGTGATATGGATATTAATTAGTATAAGGTTTTAACAACAGCTCAATATTAGCTAATTGTTTGAGTAAATTATAGAAATAAATAATTTTTCAATCTTAATCTTGTTTATATAGGTTTATTACAGTTTCAAATCATTTGGTTGCCTCAAACCACCAAAATGGAACGATTACTTGTAAAACATGAAGATCGCCATAGCAGAAAATTTGAACCTTAAAACAGCATTATAACAAGAAGAAAATGTAAGTGCTGATTCCAGCCCAAGAATTGAAGTTCAATAGCAAGTATGCAAATTGTGCTAAAATACACATTTTCATTGTCACATGACCTTTAATAGCTCTACTGATAATTAAATACTATTTGTCGCATGATTTTTCATTTACTCTTACATATTTTCTTTTTTTATGTACCAGTTTAATTTCGTTTTCATAACTAACATATTTTAAAGAAGTGCACAGTGAAAAAAATTGGATTATTTTAAATTTTTTCAGTGGCTAATATGCTACGCTAAAAACATTCAAAGAACATCAAAATACATTATAGCATAAATTTATGTTTTATTTTCAATTTGGTAAAAATACTTTTTAATAATTATGTAGTATATTTACCCCTCTAACTTCTAGAAACCTAAAATTTCATATTAACTTTATTAGTCTATAATTTTATCACTTTCAACTGACTGAATCCTAAACTTTAACTGATGTGAAATATTAAAGCTGAAAACAATATAGTAATTGAATAATTTTTTGATTCTAATACTTCCTCATTACCTACAAAAACTATATCTAACTATTCCTGTAATACTATTTCGCCCTTAATGGAGTTTCAAAGGGTTAGAGGTGACGTCCCACATAGCACCGAATATTCCTTTGACGTCATATGAATATCAAAATTTTTATATTCGAATATCAAATTGATATTCCCGAATATTCTTTGACGTCAATCTAACGTTAATTCTTGGTTCAAACGTCACACGTTTTGACATTCAAGGAATATTCAAATTTGATATTCTATTGATAATCAAAATATCAAATTTTTAACAATCCTAAAACAATTGATTTAAATTAAATCAGAAATATTTTTATGAAAAATTAACTATATTATCACTATTTTAACTGTAATAAATTATTTTTGTGTAAAGATTTTTATATAAAAATATGTGCCGCCAGTGAGATTTGAACCCACGACCTCAGACTCATGAGGGCAATGTCCTAGCGCCCTAACTCCCGTAGCCACGGTGCTCCTTGAGAATATCATGTGAAGTGCTTCTACTTATCCAACAATAAATAACCATCAATATAAATACTGTAACAAAGTTAATCTAGTGATGTTTATCTACTTTCTTCAGTATTTAAAGCCAATGGTAGTTTTAAAATGCAGGAATCCGTTTAATAAATAATTATCAATTAATCAGATAAATTTACATTTAAAAAATTCACAAACTTTATAATATTACAAAAGTGAGAAACAAAGTATTTAAACCTATGTTAGTAAATTTTAATACAGATGTGATTTAATTAAAGTAAATACTTATAAATTTTCTTATTAAATGTAAATACAATTGAACAATTTGTGTAATTAAATTTGAAATAACTAATCTGATTCAACTATAAGTAAATATCAAATTAAAGTCAAACTATGTCAAAAATTTTAAATTCGAAAAATCTGAAAATTAAATGTAGTCCTCGGAACATACCCAAGTACAAACTATATCTTGTTCATTTCTAATAAGTATGAATATCATAACTTTGACATCTGAGAATATCAAATAAATGTCAAACAATGTCAAATGTTTGACATTCAAAAATAAAAAAAAAGATTCACAGAGTCAACAAATTACACTGACTTTATAAGAAAATATCAAATTTATTACAGTTTCATTATTTATTAGTTTTTGGAAAATTTGTTTTTTGATATTTGGAATATAAATATTCATGATTTGACATAATTTGAGTTTGGCATTTTTACAACAAACTAACGTCAAACGAATATCAACAATTTGATTTGACATTGTTTGACCTTCGGAATATTCATTTGACGTCACCAGAATATTCCGTGCTATGTGGGGTCCTCCACCAAAGATAGTATGTTCTCTACAGGAACATACATATAATTTTCTTTCTAAAATCTTTACTGTGCGATAAACGAAAATTTTACACTGCTATTGATTAGTCGGCTAATTACTCTTGTGCTAATTATTATTATTAATTTGTAATGTCATTCGTGATCAAGAGTCGACAAAAAGGACTTTCACATCATACTGACACAGAACATCCATTTTCTGTTCCTTATTGTCGGCAGGAAAGGTTCTCTTTGCCCATACCAGTCCAGAAAGTTTTCCGTCCATTTCCGGTCTGCGATTACTTGGAAACAGAAGTAAACAATCAGCTGATTGCAGATAACACACGTTTAAAGCAAGTTTTCAGATTTCTTTAGAGAAATGTATTGGCAGCACTGGTGGCAGTACCAAATGTTTGTTTATTATGTTAGGTTTGAAGAATTGGGAAACGTAGTGTTTTATGCAAGGAATACGTTTTAAATTAGAAATATGTCTTTTCTGAGTAGTATAATGTCAAGTATCGTACGTCACACGCCCAGTAAGATTTACTGTACTCTAGTACTTGCATGAAAACTATCATGCTCGTCCGGTAATACAGTATTTACCGGCCTAGTAACGTAATATTCTATTTGTTTAAGAACGCATATGGAAAGAGTTGTGTGATAATGAGCCCGGGCGCCGGCGCCGCCCCCGCCCCCACACAAGCGAGACAACCAAAGGAAGCGTGCCTCCATGTACGGGGAACGGGGCCCGGCCCACAATAAATAACGGAGCGGGTAAAGAAACAAAACATAAGTTGTGGATCAAAACAAATTTAATAGAGCAATCAATTTTTTAGCTATGAGCAAGGATTAAAAAAAAACTATTTAAATACATTAGTGAGCTCACAATAGAACAGATCCACAATAATTAAATCTGGGCCCAGTACTAATTTATTCAAAATGTTTTTTATGTTTTTTTTAGAGAGTAATTGAGTAATTAATTTTATTTCCTTTTTTTGGTTCTAAGTGCTTCAGTTTGAAAACAGAGTTTATTTGACTTGAGAGTGTTAAATATTATATTTCAATGAAACAGTTAGGCTGTATAGTGGCCTAATATAAACTCTCAAGAAACTTAACACTTAAAACTAATCAACAATAACAATAACAAAATTAAATAAATAATTAACTTACACATAGACTCACATGAAACATATAAATAAATTAAATAAATAACATGAGCGCATCACGGCCAACAGTTCTCTTCTAGTGTCCCAACTCCCCCCCTTTCATTTCTTCAATATTTCATGTAGCCTTAAGTTTGAGTTGCACTTCCCCACAAGATACAAGGATTGGTCTCACCCATGGTGCAGAGTTGTTGCGCTGCGCAGTGACTTCAGCATGAGTTGTCGCCATGGGGAGCTCTGGGGAGTGCCTGCAGATTCGCAGCGGAATGAACTGGCTCGGCTGGGTAGACTAGCTGGGAGTGGGCAGTGGTGATGGCTGGCTCACACCCGGACCCTTTAAAACATTTTCCTCTAGCCTTAATATCTTAATAATAATAGCAAAATAAACATTTAAATAGAATTAACACGAAATAATAACAAGGGTTAACAAATAACAAAGAAAAATAACCTAACCGCGGTTGCGGAAACACTTCAACCCTAGTATACCTTTTAAATTACATCTTCAAATTGTACAAGTTAATTCTAAACATGAAAATAATTGATAGATCTGAACTACTGTGAGTAAGGAACAGTCTTAAGGAAAACAAAACAAATCAACGGCTAGCCGAGTGCGTAGGCCTAGAAAATAGGCTAAGTCCCTGCTACATGGCTAACCGAGCCTTGGTCAAAGAAAACATTACTCCACAACCAAAATTAAGTTATCCCTAGTTGAGGCAAGTCCCTCCACAGAATCTTGACACAAAATACAATGACAGAACACATTACAATTACAATTAGTCCTGACATCTGTGACTACCTAACCTAAAATTGGCAGCTACAGAGTTGGTTTTCAGACTGGAAAACAGTGAAAACATGATTGAAAATTTTAACTGAGAACTGAAACCAAAATTAATTTAAATGGAAATTGAAATTGAAACTTGGTGGAAACTGAGAATTGTTGAAAGTGAAAATTGAAACATTTGCTAAAAACTGAAAATGCGCAAAGCCTTTAAAATATAAAAATAACTGGATGGAATGGAAAATAACTTACCCGTGATGTTGCAGCAAAAAATTAAGGGGACATGGGGTGGTCGGAAATCAAAATAAATCCAGATGGAAACGGATAATAACTTTGGATAAACATGGTTAAGTCTTCTACGGCCAGCCCCAAGAATTGCAGCCGCAACTATGAGGTTAAGAGCTTCCGCTCCACTCAAAGTGACGCCACAGAGCAGGACACATAAAACACAACAAAGAGAAACATTACAAGTAACATATGTATAAAACTGAGCGTGACATACGCGCTGGGCTGTCACGGCTCAATAAAAGCATATTTTTTTTGGAGCAACAATACTAAACAATAATTTCTTAAAATAATAAATTAATTAATCATCTATGAACAACAGTAACTACATTGACTCTTATAGTAGCATCATAAAAAATTCCAGAATTAATAAGGAATGTGTGAAATGCTACATCATAATCATACATTATTAACTAATTTATAATTTTACTTAAAAGTATGTATACTAAATAAATTATGTCATACCACTGAGCAAGACATAGTATTTAACTGCGTTTAAAAGTAATGATAGGAGTAACATGGCTTAAGTATAAAGAGGAAGTGGTGTTTTCATCAAATTGTTCGCATTTAAATGATTAAAAAACCAATAAAAATAAACATGATGTCGCATTTCACACATTCCTTATTAGTTCTGGAATTTTTGGTAATGCTAAAATAAGAGTCAATGCAGTTAGTTACTGTTGTTACACGAAAGGAAATAACCCTGTAAAAATGTAAAGGGACATTAAGTTAATTTTTAAATACAAGACTTAATAAATTTACAAGGGCCTTAAGGCCTATTTTGTTTCTTTTTGTTTTCTATCTTTCATGAAACTCAAATTTTTTTGAGTTATCATTGGTGATTTATTTGTCTCGGACGTAAAAGAAATACAAATGAAAATAGTTCATTATTCTGTTTTTAATTCATTGTGTCGTAAATGAACTACATGTATAAAAGAGACATTCATTTATACAGGGTGAGTCTTCTAAGCCGTCCACAACAGATTATAGGTGAACGGCTTAACTTAGAAAGACGAAATAAAACATTTCCCCCCTAAACCATACCTAAGGAACAACGTAAAAATTTTTTTTAAGCTTTTTAAATACAGGGTGTTCCAAAAACCGGGGGTCATGGGTTCGAATCTCAGAATTTTTAAATGTAAACATGTGTCATATTATACATCATTTTAAAGCTCTAAGCGAGATAAACAATTTGATGAAAACAGAACTTAATTATCTTTATTATTTTCATAATGGTGGCCGTTTTTGTGCAAAATATTGGAATTTACGGAATACCCTGTATCTCAAGACCTACTGAAGGTTTTTCGTTCTGTTTGAAAATTCTTAATCCTTGTAAACTCAGCTTTAATTTTATATGCAACATGCCAACATTAAAGGAAAATAAATATAAAAAAAATATTTTTTATAAAATAAAAAAATTCAATGGCAACATATGTTAAATAGTATATCATTTTGAAGGTCTTGCAAAAACCAACAATTTTTCAATTTATACTCCTTCTCTATCTTTAGTAGTTTTCCAGTAATAAACAAAAAACTCTATTTTCCCATATTACGCCCATGTTAAATTTGCTGTACTCAATTTTAAAGGATGCAAATTTAAATTCTTCGACTACTGCACATTTAACATGGGTGTTATGTGGGAAAATGGAGTTTTTTGTGTATTACCACAAAACTTCTTAAGATAGGAGGTGAGTATAAATTAAAAAGTTGTAGGTTTTTGCAAGACCTTTAAGATAATATCCGATTTGACATATGTTGCCATTTAAAACTTTTGATTTTCAGTGCTACCAACATTTATAAAAAATAATTTTTTTTATATTTATTTTCCTTTAATGTTGGCTTGTTGCATATAAAATTGAAGCTGAGTTTACAAGGATTAAGAATTTTCAAACTCAATGAAAAAACCTTAAGTAGTTCTCGAGATACAGGGTATTCCGTAAATACCAATATTTTGCACAAAAACGTCCGCCATTTTGAAAATAATAAAGATGATTGAGTTCTGTTTTCAACAAATTGTTTATCTCGCTTAAAGCTTTAAAATGATGTATAATATGACATATGTTTACTTTTAAAAATTCCGAGATTCGAACCCATGACCCCCGGTTTTTGGAACACCCTGAATTTTAAAAAAGCTTAAAAATATTTTTACGTTGTTCCTTAGGTATGATTTAGTGGGGAAATGTTTTGTTTCGTCTTTGTAAGTTAAGCCGTTCGCCTATAATCTGTTGTGGACGGCTTAGAAGACTCACCCTGTATATTTCCTCCCGACGAACAACCTTTTCAGCATATATATATACAAAGTGATGGAAACTATCACACAGTATAGTTTGAATTAAACAGTACTCCCTGAATCCAAAAAAGTGGTTTTTGGAGTGGCGTCTGTCCATCCTTGTGGATCTCTTTGTGTGTGTGTGTGTGTGTGTGTGTGTGTGTTTGTTTGTGCTTGCGCGCGGGCGCGTGTAAACAAAGCTAGAGACGACACCAGTGATCCGATTTTCATTAACTTTTGTATGTAGGTGTAGAACCTTAATATATCAAAGAAATCTTTTTATTTTTTTACATTTTTGATTTTAAAGGGTATTTACAAAAACAAAAAGCCAATAACAAATAAAATACAGAATAACTGTTGTTATAGGGTAAGGCACTGTACTTGTTGTGTTCGAAGGGTTTGGGTTGGCACATATGACTGATCATCGTTGCTAATATCCTTAATTAACCAACCCAAGTGATTAACAGCACTGACCTAAAGATGCTTATCTAATTGGCGTGGGACCCATATCATTACCATTCAATTTTATTAACATAAATTTTTTAAGGATTTTTTGTGATAATTTAATGGCTAAGTGACCTATGTAAAATTATATTTTATCTACGACCATTGCAACAATCACTAATTACGATATTACAAGTAATGTCATAATGAGGTCCATTATTAAACAAAAATACAAGCCCGTTGCATAGAGTTAACTTTATGCAACAGGTTTCACTTTATGATACAGGTTCTAGACCAATGGGAGCGCGGCATTTGACGAAAGTAGTGTCACAATGACAATTACTCAATTCGCACATCAGCTGATTAATCCAATATGATATAGATTTTAGTATGTGTTTGTACCTAACCTCAAAACCTAATTGTACTACGAAGTCAAGCAACGACGAGCGTGGTCACTACTTGGATGGGTGACCGCTTGGGAACACCACGTTTATAGTAGCCTCATTTTAAATACGGTATTTAATTAGTTGTTTTTGGACACCCTGTATATTGTTGGTCGTAGATAAAGTAGTGTATCTGCAAAACTGCAGACCCAAATAGTCTACCCATAAGATCATAATCAGGCTAACTTAAACCACTATCTGATTATCTCATGAATGAAGCATTAAAGTATGAAAATAATTAAATATCTAATTCGATGCTTTAGACCTTTTCTATTGTTTCATTACCACTACTTTTTTATTGCGATTCCGTTTACTCTCTACCTGAACTTAATTTTCCGTTTAGGTATGAAAAGTTAGATGGGGATCAAAAGCCAGAGCCTTTAATTTAGTGTAAAACGGTTTTTAAATGGGTAAAAAATTATTAATTTGAAAAAATTGTACGATTTTTCCCGGCTTGATATATTAAATTCTATTTCTATAGTTGTTAGGTTTAGAGAATGAAAGCTAAAATAATCTTCTTGCCTTAATTTGTGTTACTTCTGAAAGTTAAGTGATAATTTTGGAAAACAGTAAATGGCAAAATTTGAATGTTATTTGACAATTTAGTGCTATATTGTTCTGCATTTAGCACTTTTTATAGCTTGTAACTGTAACTTATTCTGTTACACCAGTAAAAAGTTGTAATTTTAGTCTAATAAATAATGTAAAGTGCCTTGCATCCACAATTTGAGACAACAATGTACACAATGAACAATTTAAACATTCTTATTCGTCGGAGGTTGTAGTATCTAGCCTGTCTCTGATAGGCCGTCTTCAGGTTTTTTTGAGCATCCTCGATCAACCGTTTGAATTCCGCCTCCCGTTTACGCCGGACTTCGGTCAACGGGAGGTCATCAGGCGTATCAGAAGCCTCAACGGTTGGGCCACGGAGAGCGCGAAGAGGTCTCAGCTCTCGACCGAAGCAGAGCATCGATGGAGTGAATCCCGTCGAGTCATGTACCGCTGTTGTGTTGAGTGCGTTCATGAACTCGCCCAAGTGGTTATCCCAAGTCTTATGATTGTCCTTATGATTGTCCGAACTGGGCAATCACAGTCTTCACCACTCGGTTCTGCTTTTCCACCGGGTTCGGTTGCGGGCTGTAGGGGGCAGTCGTCTGCAGAGTGACTCCCCATTCCGCCGCCAGGTTGCGAACCAGGTTCGAGACAAACTGCGTGCCATTGTCAGTGATGAGCACGTCAGGAGCCCCATGACGCAGCAGGATGGACTTCAGCCTCGTCACTACATTATGAGCGGTTGCAGAGGGAAGTGCGACAAGTTCGGTCCACTTACTGAATGTATCCTGCACGACCAAGAGGAATCGCTGGGATCGCTGGGACCGAGGCAACGGACCTATGAGGTCGGCTGTCACCACGTACCAGGGCCCTTGGGGTTGCCGGAAATACATTTTACCCGCCGGTTTGGCTTGTGAGACTTTGTAAGGCTAGCACTGAGCACAGGACTTTACATACGCCTTCACATCTCGCCGCCAGTTCGGCCAAAAGTATTCCGCACCAACCCTCGCGCCAGAGTTTTCTTCACCCCAAGGTGACCGGCCGTCGCAGTGTCATGGTTCTCGTGCAGTACCTCTTATCGCTCGGTACGCACATACGCCAGGTCGTCGGTCGATTCTTCTTCACCAGGGCCCGATACAAGGTGCCTCGTGGATATCGTCGCGGGTGTTTACTGACCATCTCCCGTATCCGACCGTACCAAGCGTCGTCGATTCCCGGCAATTCTTGTTCAGTATCATCACCGACCGCCTCACCAAGATCACCGTCGTGAGGTTCAGGGGTCACCTCATCAACGGTTTCGTTCTGCCGTCGTGGCTGCTCCCTCGCACCTCGTCTCGTCAGGACTCCAACCTCGAACGTATTCAGGTTTACAGGAGAATCCTGAGGGACTTCAGGGACAGGTTGCCGTGGAAGAGCATCCGCGACACGGTTCAAGGTCCCCTTGCGGTATTTGACCTCGAAGTCGAACTGTTGAGGTTACATGACCCACCGAGCCAAACGTCCGCTGGGCTCATGAAGTTTCAGGAGCCACTTAAGCGCGACGTGGTCGGTTATTGCCACGAAATGGTACCCCTCAAGGTACGCCTTGAACTTCCGAACAGCGATCACAAGTGCGAGACACTCCTTCTTTGTCGTCGTGTAATTCTGCTCTGCGTCAGACAGAAGACGACTAGTGTAGGCAACGACCACTTCCCGGTCGTTTTGACGCTGAGTGAGAGCTGCACCAAGGCCTGTGTTTGACGCATCGACCTGCAGCACGAACGTTTCAGCAAAGTCCGGGCAGGCGAGGACAAGGGCGGTGCTCAAGGCACGCTTGAGATCGTCAAACGCCTTGGTTTGTTCCTCACCCCAAACCCACTTGGCGTTCTTCTTGAGCAAGCCACGCAGTGGAGCAGAGACAGAAGCGAACTTCTCGACGAAGCAAGTATTTACATACTACTTTAAAGTATTTATATACTAGCTTTATATTAGTTTTAACTATAAATCTATTCATATATGACTTAAACGTGATGTAAATGTACTCTAGCTATATATTGGGAGTTTGACGAAATAATATATATCATTACTAGACCGGTAAGTTCTCTTTTACCGGATGGTAGTTCCCGCGCAAGTCAGAGGCGAAGGCAGGAACTCCGTGCGAGTTCGGTAAAACTTCGGTAAAACCGGGCGTGTGATGTACGATACTTAACATCATACTACTTAGGAGAAATAAATGTATTTAATCGTAACGAACTTTCTGTATAAACAACAACGTTTCTCAATTCTTCAAAATTGGCCAACAATAAACAAAAATTTGCTTCTGTTACCAGTGCTGCCACTACATTCCTCTAAAAACATGCATTAAATGTCGGTTTGCTGCAATCAGCTGATTGTTTAAATAACAATTGATTCTGATTGTCGAAAACCAACCCTATTGGGCCATCGGAAGGGGGGGATAAGAAGGGGGAAACCCCTCGAAAAATGGGGTTTTGGGATTTTACACACATAAAAAAGAAAATTATCAAATTCTCTTTTGGATCATTGAATTCAGCTTTAAAAAACAAATAGTTTGGTATCTTGAATTATTGCTCTACGTCCATTGATTACTGAGATATCGCAAGTGGTTATAGTCCGGTTGCTTAGGGCTGTATTTTAAGAACACCGTTACCAGGTGGATAAAAGCACCAAATTTGGCATGAAGGTACCTTAGGGTATACTAATCAATTTTAGCTTAGGAGCCCTCACGAATTTTTAAGCATTTCCATACACGGCACCATAATCCAAAATGGCCGACAAATACAGAAATATATATTGAAAAAAATTATTCATGTGTATCCAAGCTAATATCTCCCAATATATCGATTTGAACCACCGCCCTACTTGCTGAGAAGTAAATACTTCAATCTGATTGGGTATTAATTTTTAGCCACCATCTTGGATCCGCCATATTGGATATCATGTCAATTTTTTTGAACGTAAAGATGGCGTTTTGACACATCATTACAGACTAGATTTTCACGCTGATTACAATGCTGAAATCCGTTTTTGAAAATATGCATTCGTTAAAAAGATATACTCAAATAAAGATTTATCCCTATACATTTCTTATGGGCGTTTTCTGACATATTTTAGCATTTTTTATTATTTTTCTTATATCTCTCATTATAATTATCATATGCAGATAGTTTTAGTCTTTTAAATATTTAGTGAAATGGCAGCTTTCATTTGAGATATTAATTATCAACATCGGACGAGTAACAGATGAGCTATGAGCCTCAATGAAACTTAAAAGTCAATTTTTCGGAAATTTGTTTTTAATTTAGTATTTGTATCTCGGGTTCCAAATTAGATATTTAAATCATTTTGGTCTCAAAATACGCAGTGATACTTTGGCTTTTGTTCGATATATTGATACGTAAATGTGGTTAAGTTTTTAATGGATTTTAAGGCTCATTACGACATAAAGATTAGTTATTTTTAAATTTTACGCTTAATAGTGGTTTATATCTCACCACGAACTTGTCCAAATTAAATGACCATAGTCTCAAAATAAGGCTGATATTTTATTGAGTCTTTTAAAAGCATTTAAAACTTTATACCTGTCCTAGAAATGGAGATAACAGTCTTTATATGAACAAAAATGTCTGAAAAATTCAATTTTATGCGTGTTTTTGGACCACAACTCACCTGAAACGCAATCTATTAAAATAATTTATTACTCAGATGAAAGCCACTAATCTACAGAGTCAATTAAGACCTTTAAGATTTTTGAGTCTTCTTTGGAACTAGAGAAATCCTTCAAGAACTGTAAAATTATGTAAGTAAAACGAATTTATGTTGAGTGAAAGCTCATGAGTCACTTAAACTTTAATCTGATTTTATTGAGAGTTAGCTCACTTGAAAGCTGATGGTTTACTGAGTGATTTAAGACCAAAAAGAACTTAATACCTTATTTAAAACCGGAGATATAGATAATTGATTAAAAAAGAAATACCGAAAATTTATTTTTAAGTTCATATTATGCCTTATAGCTCATCTGTCACTCGTCCGAAGTTGATGATTAATATTTCAAATGAGAGCCGCTATTCCACTGAGTATTCTAAGACTAAAACTAAGAACATATCTTAATAATAATGAGAGAGAAGAAAAATAATTTTTAAAAATGCTAAAAATATGAAACGCCCATAAGAAATGTATAGGGATAAATTTTTATTTGAGTATATCTTTTCAAATAATCCATATTTTCAAAAACGGATTTCAGCATGGTAATCAGCGTGAAATCTAGTTTAAAATTGTGCGTCACCACACCACCTTTACATTTAAAAAAATTGAGTTGATATCCAAAATGGCGGATCCAAGATGGCGGCCGAAAATTATTATCCTGTAAAAATAAAGGATTAACCACTAAACAACGAAAGGCGTTGTTTCCAAGTCAATATCTAAAAAAAATACATGTAAAAAATGCACTTAAGTAACTTTTTTTCAAAAATGATCCCATGTTAATTGTTATTTTACATACCAAATTCGGATTTTGGTGCCAGGTCTGGAAATTTTTAAAAATTCAAAAGGGCTCCTAAGCCAAAATTTATTAGTACACCATAAGGTACCTTCACACCAAATTTGATGCTTTTATCCGCCAGGTAACGGTAATTTCGCTAAGCCACCTCACTATTAACAGAATACGTTGTCTCGATTATGGTAAATTACTAAAATTGTCCTTATGGTAAATTACTAAAATTCTATACCTCGTTTATTTCTTAACACAACTTAATAAAACTTGGTATATGGCTTCATCTATTTGAGATATACTGGATTATTGCAAAAAATCTCTCAATTTTATATTTTATGGCAGCAAACTTGCATACTCAATTCCAATGTTATTCTTATGGAGAAAATTGTTGTATGTTCATTTTAGGATTTCAGTTGACTGTAAGTAATTTGAGGCTCCTTCTACATCATTTATATCTAAGCATTTGAAATCCGCCAAGTATGCAGGTCTACTGGAACGGAGGTATTTTTTATTTAGTGCGGGGGTACGCGAAATATGTGCAACAAATTGTGGGCGTTTAAAATGTCGTAGGATGATGGTCTCAAATTGAAGGCCTCAATGCCAGGGTCTCGGAAAAATACTGAGATTTCTTTATATCCACTAGAAAAGAAAGGGATAATGTTAAATATCTGCCATTTAAAAAGCAATGGGATCTAAAAACTTTTGCTTTGTTTACAATGAAACATGTACTGATACTTGATTCAGAATCATACGCTATATGTTGACATATGGTATATTTAAAAACAAGTTTAAGCATGCAGGCTGATTGTACTATGGCAAATAACGAGATTTTCCTTCTTTTGTAGGGGCTTTTTTTCCCAAAAAGCCCCTAGTTTATATTACATTAAAAATTTTTTTAAGTCAAATAATAAAGGGCATTCGTAAAAAGTACAACCCATTTTTTATATTTTTTTAAATATAAAAAAAATTAATCGAAGTATATAAAATAAAGAAACTCAAAGCGCAAACGGCAAAGTTCAAACGGTAGCACTACAGGTCCCTAACTAAGCAGAGTTTAGAGCGAACCCAAACTGCACGACTTTACACCAGGAGTTTTGCCGGCAGACAAGTTCTTAGTTCAATATTGAAGGGAGAACGGTGTTACACTAAGTTTCAGTTAACAATAGGTGGAACCTTAATCAAGTTATGCTTAATGCATAGTACTGTCAAATCATATTTCCTTATAATACGTTTATATTTTTTTTCTGCATATGGATGTGAAAAAACTATTACTAACAAACAATACAACTGAATCTAGCAGAATGTGTATGTTTTGCTATTTGATTGTTTTTTGTTTTGATTGTTTAATAAATCATATAATACGCTATTTTTTAAGTCTTAGTCGGATTATTACCGACGGTTAATTACCGTTGAAGCTCATTAAAACTTTATATTTAATTTAAAACTAATCATAGAGTCACATTTCGTAATTTTTATTATTTATATTTTCTACAAAAAAGAATCAATTTAGCTTGATAGAACCATCTCCCCTTTGTTAAAGCAAATAACATTTCACCCTACACATTTCATAACAATTTAATCAAGAATTCTTGCAATAGCCACAAATGTGCACCCTTGTTTACCATAAAAATTCATGAACTACTGACCCTTCGGTTCCTTATTCTAATCCAACAATGGTTCCGATATGAATATTTTCTATAACTTTTATGGTCCGATATAACTGTTTGGTTTCTATCATGCTCATTTTCCTGTTGGTGTGTCAGACACCCCAAATAAATTCACCATCGTTTTTTAAAATAGTTACTCATAAACTTTCAGTTTTCCATCTTGTCCTAAACAAAACTTATCAATTATACAGTCATACCATTTGCATATATATTGCGAAAAAATTCAAAACTGTTCAATCAACTGGCTGCATTTTACCTCTAAACTTAAGGCTAAAGCGGGTCGAATTTGGGATTTCGTTAAAGTGATTAAGCTTGTATATCAAATAGTATAATTATAACATTTATTAAAATTAATTACATTGGTAATGTTAAAACCAGTTTTATTTTGAGATAATTGCTTATTAGTGGGATTATTAATTTATAGTTGGAAACATTAAACCCATATCATTTTCTTTCGTCATGCCAACACCAAACTGCACTTTTAAAAGTGACAATCTTAAGATAATCCTAGCCATTCTTAAAAGATTCTTTTTAGGCATCCCTGGTTGGAACCATTTCATGATCTAAATATAATAGTGGTGAGTACTAAAAACCAGTTGCCACATAACTGTCTTTTAAATACTTTTCTTTAATATTTACATATGTTATTTTTAATTAATTTTAATGTGATACCAAAAACAAACAAATACACTTTCTTTCACCAGTTCTCATAAAGCATTGATATTTATTTTTTTAATTATAATTGTTACCATTTATCTACTTACACTCAACAAATTGGTCCTTCGATCGAGCCGGATTAATTGAACCAAATAGATGATACTAATATTATTTTTATATTAAACAAATATATATATATATATATATATATATATATATATATATATATATACATATAATTCTGTAATAATAAAAGAATTAAATTCCAAGTCTCCTACAAAATGTAGAGAAATCAAGCCAGAAACACATAAAAGAAGAGTTTATATTTTCAAAGCAAGACTTATAGCAATCAAATCCAAACTCAGCAGTATACAAATACAAGATGAAAAATAAGTCCAACCCAGAATGAGACGTTGAAAACCTATGCAGCGGAGGTCGAGACGCAAAGTGAATACTTTGAACAGATCTTTAACAGACGTGCCGCGGACGAGACTCAGCCTCACAATAGCGATAGCGCGAAACCCCAGATATATCCATGAACATGCAACACACAGAGAAAGTTTGCCAAATTTTGAACGAAACCAATTCCTGGAAGACGTATTAAACTGTATAACTCATCAACTTGTTTGACTCCTCAATATTTCAATACTCTTTAACCGCGCATTTTCAATATATTTTAAGTGTGTTGGCGAACTACTAAACTTGATTCGCAATCTAAGCTTGTCGGATGACAACTACATTATTGCTTACAATCTACGTCAGAATCGATATCAAAATGACCAACTGTTACAATCAATCGCGTACTTGACCTCCCGAAAATTTCCATCATCATATAATTATTGTCGTTCCTGAAATCCGACAATTATTCCGTAAACTCGTTCAATGAAAACACCCAGACACTAAAAGCGATTAAGTGTGAATTGGCAGATCCTTATCCATTATTGGTTGCAGTAACTTTGCGTAAAATTTATGTCGATCAACGCAAACGGTTAGAGTCATCCCGGGACACATCGTCAATCCAAAACAAACAAATATAGTTTCTTTCACCGATTCTCACACGCATGCATTTTTTCTAATTTAACTATATTTTTTTATTATTCGCCCATGCTCAATAAATAGGCAAATTTGTTTTGTTTTTTTCTCAAAAGTTAAAAAAGAAAAACTACAATTTCTTTAAGTTAATGAACCCGGTTGCTAAAAGGCTTATTGTTCACATTCAATCTCGTGATAGTGATTGTTATACATCATTGCCTTAACAACAGAAGGCCAAACAACCAAATAAAAATATACCGGTGTCGCAGCAAATATCTATACTCAGGGATTTGTTTTTCCAAGAGTTCTAAGCAACCAACTGATAAGATATACCTCTTATTGATACCAAATACGATGAATATTTATTTATTTGTGCTCAGAATAATGTTATAGCTGCGTTAACACCAGAGGAAGGAAGTAAAGCCACAGTAACATAACGGGAAACGGAGGGATTTTCGCCCCATTACGTTTAACATTACACTCCCTATCTCTGTAGATAAGGATTGCAGGTGCATATTTCCTGGAATTGCCAACGACGATGTGATGAGTAGATAGTGATTTTGTTTTGTTAAATATTATGAAAACAGTAATAATCTTAAGGGGCAAAGAACACTTAAAATAGATTCATGGAATCTACTGAAAATAGTAGTAATTAAACATGTACAGAATATCATATTAATATTGTTTAAACAGATTTATCATACTTAACGTGTATCAGTAAAGTACTATTCTTAATATTATAAAATTTACTAAGACTCGTTATTTGGTTAAGTTTTGTTACCGTAATCGATGTTTCTTCAATCATCGGAGTTTGTTATGAAAAATCCTGCAAGTAAACTTTAATTATTAAACTCAAACATTAAAATTAAGAAACATTTATTAAAAATATACTTTGTAGTCAAACTCAACTTTGATCTGAATTCTTCATAATAATTACCAAACTAATTTGTGAGGAGGTGTTGCTGCAAAGTGGTTTCCAGAACCAAGCCAACTCCCCAGTCCAACGGACACAAATAGCTTCACGAAACAACTACAAATAGGGTAGTGAAAAGTGTTTTTACATTTGTATGCTAATGCCAGGATCAATATATCACTACATTAATAGGAATCGTCCAGCGTTCTCAGATTACAAATTGTTATTTTTTATTTGGTTCTGAATAGTTTAGTAGAAATTAAAAAAACTGACGGCTTTCAGTGCAACATCAACATTTTCTCGTTTGTAAAATCATTGGTCCAGACTGTAAGAAACAATGTTTTTGTAAGATAAAAAAGTTATTTTGTAGCATGGTGGGTCGATTTTTAATTAATTGTGGAACAGTTCGGTCTCTAACATGATTCCTGCAGACGTAGTCGCGAGGATCTTATTCCACGAATTATATTTTCCCCCCCTGGAGAGCCATTTTTGACGTTAATAGATTTAACCAAGAATAGAAAATACCAGCAAAATGAAAAACTTGACCCCTTAATTTATTTAAGCTAAAAAGTGCACACGGTAATTATAAGGAACTGTTTCGACAGGCAAGGTTTTGAGTAATGATCTTAAATAAAAAATAATAATTATACCGGGAATAATAAGTTGTTTAATTTGGAATTTAAAATGATCGTATCGGCCCTTATTTGACTGCCAATTAGTTACTTACATACCAGCTCCAGCTCCCCCGCTCTCACCCATGACCGTGCTGAAGAAGCCTACTCTTGCATCGTGGTGCAAGATGATGTTCACTGGACGACGGTCAGCAGGCGAGAGAGCGACGACTTACCTGAGCCGCTGGGTATACCCTCTGCACTCTGAACTTTGACCTTGGTCTAGACTGGGCAGGGCTGAGGTCGAGTTTCAAACAAAAGCTCGTCTGATGGTTAATATGAATGACGTCACAATCTCCCCCCCTCTCCCCGGCAGCTGAAGGAGGAAGGAAGGTGTGATTGATCTGTAACTGTTATTTAATTAGCAAAGTAATAAAAATCTGAAACTATTAATTTGAGAGCTGTGGACTGAAATGCAGAACCGTTAATTTATTTGAGATTCCATTTAAATATGATGAGGGGTCAAATTGATCTGTAAATTAAATAACAATAATAAATATTTTCAAATAACAACAATAATACATGACAACAATAACATATTCCAAGTGCAATAGTGATATAATGGATTGAATATGATTATAATAGATTCATCATTAAATAGGCATGCCTCTTCTACATTGAGACAAAATATATACAAACATTTATTATATGGGGGTAGTAGGCCTACTAACAAAACTACATTTATGTGATGTGTGTGTGTTTGGTGTTTGTGTGTGTGTGTGTGTGTGTGTGTGTGTGTGTGTGTGTGTGTGTGTGTGTGTGTGTGTGTGTGTGTGTGTGTGTGTGTGTGTGTGTGTGTGTGTGTTAGTTTGTGTGTGTGTGTGTAAGTGTATTGGCTTATTCCCTCTCCGGTGCAAGGGAATACTCATCCTTCCTCCACTGCATTAGGGTTGAAATTGCAACCAGATAAAAAAAATATAAACAAAAAGTCTCTGGAGGCAATTTCATTTGTCGCGCACAAACTTTGAGAGAAAAAAAATTAAGACCTAATGACTGGAGGCGGTGGTTGGCCATGTGTGTGTTTGTGTATATCCCTCTGTGCCTGACCCTTCCTTGAAGGTGATGCCTTCGCGAAGCATAGCCCAAGTCACAAGGGGTGTCAGACATATATGTATATATGTGTGTATGTGTATCTTACTTCTAAGTTCTTAACTAATATCACTTACTCCATTTGGGGGGCATGGACTTTTTTTAATATTTTGGCAAGAAATATCTTTTTAATTGAGTTACATGAGCCCTTGCTATGCATTTTCCACTAGTAGGGTCTAATAATTGAACTGTTCCTGGTGATGTGAAAGCTCCTATCACTACAGGTTTGGACCAGAGGGGTAAAAGTTTGGCATTCACTTGGTCTATAGCTTTGGATTGGTGGTGTAGCTTGTACATTACCCAATCACCTACTTTGTATGGTTGTGGTATGTGTGTGTTGCTATATTTTTCCTTTCTTTTCCCTTAAGAAAGAAGGGAAAGCTTTTTTAAGGTTTGAAATGGCTTCTGCCCACTTGTCTCTATTGTCAGAGTTTTGTGTGGGTAGAAGTTGATCAAGAGTTTCAAGAAATTTCTAAAGGGTGTTTGATTGTAAAATTGAGAAATAATTCAGCTGGAGAAAAACCTGTACTTTCATGTTTCGCAGAGTTAAATGCAATTTGGAAAAGAGAAATGTCTTTATCCCACTCGGTTTGATTTTGTGAATGAAAAACTCTCAAGGCGACTTTAATATTTTTATTTGCTCTTTCTGCATGGCTCGGGTTTGGATAATACGGTGTTGTGGTAATGTGACGAATTCCATAAGCTAAACACATTTCAGAAATTTCCTTAGAACGGAAACATTTGGCATTGTCTGAAACTAGTATTTTAGGAAAGCCAAAATAAGCAAACAATCCTCTTTTAAGCAAGTTTACTGTTGTGTTGGCCGTTGCGTTTCT
Source organism: Flexamia atlantica (assembly GCA_035578135.1). Taxonomy (NCBI): domain Eukaryota; kingdom Metazoa; phylum Arthropoda; class Insecta; order Hemiptera; family Cicadellidae; genus Flexamia; species Flexamia atlantica. The sequence continues at coordinate 174,292,452 of JAQJVK010000001.1, forward strand.
AGCAGGTAGGAAAACTGTGTATTTTGAAAAGGCGTCGGTTATGGTTAAGATGTAACGGTTTCCTGATTGTTTAGCTCTGGGCAATGGTCCAATGAAATCTATAAACACCTTTTCAAGTGGTTGAGTTATTATTTCTGAAGCTAAATGGCCTATTTTGGTGTTGGGAGCTTGTTTTGATCTTTGACACACATTACAAGATCTAACCATGTCGGATATCCTCTGTTTTAACTGATCGTTCCAAAAATGTGGTTCTATCCTCGCCAAGGTTTTATTAATTCCTAAATGTGCTGTTGTGGGAGCTTGGTGATAATACTGAAAAAGCATGGGGATTAATTTATCTGGAATTACAATTCTTGGTTTGGTTTGTTTAGGTGTTTGGTGTACTAGTATGCCCTGATGTAAAAAATAGTTTGGTGGGGGATTGGGTTTATTAAGTTTTTTGACTATGCTGGCAATATGAGGGTCTTCTTTCTGGTGAGTTAAGATGTCTTTGAATGCTTCGGGGATTTTGAACAAAATCTGACTCTTGTTATTATGGTCTATTTTGGTTTGGGGGTTATCGGTGACTATATTTTTTTTAGTTTGGGGGTGTTCTGTTTCTACCTTGGTGTTGGTTAGGGGGTTTTCTTGGTTTTCTACTGCTGTGTCTTCGAACATTCGTGAGAGGCAATCGGCAACTGAGTTGTCTTTCCCGGAAATATGGGAAATTGTGAATTGAAATGCGTTAATGAGAGTTATCCACCGTCTAATTTTTCCAACTTGACGCGGGTGATTTAAGAGCCATGTCAGGGCATGATTGTCGCAATGTAATTCAAAGTGGCGGTGCTCTAAATAAACTCTAAATTTATCTAGGAAAAGTGTTACTGCAAGTGCTTCTAATTCAAATGCGCTATAATTTTTTTCATGATTGTTCGTGGGACGTGACGCATAAGCTACAGGGAGAAGGATGTCATTATATCTTTGTGCCAGTACTGCGCCTATACTTGATCGGGATGCATCGGTTTGCAAAATAAAGGGCTTATCAAAATTTGGCATGCGTAGAACAGGAGATGATGTTACAGCTTTTTTTAAACTTTCGAAAGCTGACTGTTGCTCTGGTCCCCAAGAAAAGGGTACTGCTTTCTTTTTTAAGTGATTTAAGGGGGCTGACAACTGAGCATAGTTTTTAATAAACCGAGAGTAATAAGCTGTCATTCCTAAAAATCTAGCTACTTTCTTTAAGTTTTTGGGTGTAGGAAAATTGTCAATCGGTTGTGTTTTTTCCTTGCTAAGACTTAAGGTGTTATTTTGAATGATGTGGCCCAAAAACTCTATTTTGTTTGAAGCTACTGTTATTTTAGATGGATTGACTGTCAAATTTGCTTTCTTTAATCGCTCTAGAACTTCCTTAAGGTGTTTTAAATGTTCTTCGAAGGAGTCAGAGTAAACTACAATATCATCAAAAAATGAAAACAAATACTTAAATTTAATGTCACCAAAAATGCGGTTAATAAGGTCTGTAAGTACCATACTACCATTAGAGATTCCAAAGGGGACGTATTCAAATTCGTACTGTGCCCAGGGTACTACAAAAGCCGTGTATTTCTTGGATTCTTCATCTAATGGGATTTGATTATAAGCTGAATTTAAGTCTAATAATGTAAACCATTTTGCTTTACCCAAATGTTGAAATGCACTGTCTGTTGAAGGCATAGGAGTTGCTTCAAGAGTGATGCCCTTATTTAACGCTTTGTAATTTACTACTAGTCTTGTTTTCCCTCCTTTTTTTGGAATTATGAAGGCTGGACATGAAAAAGGACTGTTGGATTCCCTTATTACTCCATTATCTAATAATTCCTGTATGTGGTTCCTTAAAATTTCTGTTTTGGGTGGTGAAAATTGGTAAGAACGTGAACGACATTGATGGCCTTCTTTAACATTAATGTGGTATTTTAGTACATTTGTCCTACCTAGTTTCTTGGTTATGGTATCTGGATATTGGTCTATTAACTTTTTTACTATTTCTAACTGTTGAGAGTTTAGATTTTCACCAAATTTGGGCGTGTTAGGTTTGGGTGGTTCTGACTCTGATTTATTCTGTGCATTCAATGATAAAATTAACGTCTGCTTGTACGGAAAGGTAACTGTGCCCTTGACTATATTAATTATTGCTTTGGTGAACTGTAAAAAATCTGTGCCTAAAATAGCATTAACATGTAATTTCTTTGCAACGAAAAATGTGAAAGACCAGGAGAGATACTGAATCTTAAAATGGAGCTTGACTTTCATATTAAATTCTAAGGCTTCGGAATTAGCTGTTATGGCTGATTCATTTATGAATTGGGGCTCAGAAACTAACACTCCTTTTTTATTTTTTATTTGATTGAAGAAACTTTCAGAAATGAGTGTACATGATGCGCCTGTATCCACAGTTGCTGGGGTTTTAATTTTACCAAATTTTAGAATTAAACGGGATCTTGGTAAGAGTGGTGAATCTAAATTTTGATTTGGACTGGAGTTGGGGTTTGTTTGAGCTGGTGTTAGAGTGGCAGCATTGGGTCGCGCGGGGCAGGTGCTGCCTACGGTGCTTCGCGCCCTCTGTTTAAACGTGCTTGGTAATTCTGTTGTTGCCTTGGGAATGGTGGTGGCGGGTATAAAGGTTGCCAGGGCGGGTATTGATAGTTATAGGGGGGAACCCAAGGTGGTCTATTAGTAGGGTGAAACATTCTAGGGCGTTGATTGAAATTATTGTATCTGTTATGAGGGTTTGGGACATTTTGATTAGTGTTTGGTGATCTGAGGTTAGTGTTTGGTGATCTGAGGTTAGTGTTGGGATATCTGAATTGGTTTTGATTGGTTTGTGTTGTGTTCTGTGACCGCTGAGGATTGGTTGGGTAGGTGATGTTACGATTGAAATATCTACTTGAAAAAGGAGAAGATGTTTGTCCAGAAGAGGCAATTTAATTTTTTCTACTGACTTAGACTCTGAATTTTCTTTAAATTCTTTGGCAACTATTTTAACTGTTTCTGATACATAGTTATTGAATGGATAGATTGTAGGAGCTGGGCTACATTAGGATCATTAAGGATTGGTTCCCTAGTACTAGTCTACTGTAAAGTCATAGTGGATATTTGTGGAGCAGGTGGAGGTATTTGGTCTGTATTGTTTAAGTTAATCAGTTGTTCAGGTTCGACTTGTCCGGGTTTAGTATTAGTCTTTTTCAAGTTTTCGTTGTCGTCTGCTAGGTCTGGATCGTCGTCTTGGAAATTTTCTTTGGCTTTGGCCTTGACAAAGTTTTTTAACTGCACGCGGTTTTCCTCCAGCGTGGCAGCTGGTTGAATTTGCCATAACTCGCATTGTTGGATCGCTTGAGCAGCGTTTAATTTTTTTATCCAACTCGTTGTAGTTGGAATGTTTTCCAAACTGAATGTCACCATTTTTTTTGGTGGGAACGTTTATTGAACTATTTTTTTTACAAAATTTAAATACTCAGAATCATTAAATTCGCAGGTCTGGGGGTTGAGCAAGGTAGTTTGAGCTGGGAAATTTATGTTATTTACTATGGTTGGTTTTATTTATTTATTGAATTTATTCTTAGATGGAAAAGTGAATGAATGGTTTTAGCTCTTGGAATACTAGTTTAGTTGCAGAAAAATATATTGGTTTGTTTCGAGTTCGAGTTAATGGAAAGAGTACAGGATGTAAGTAAGGAATGTACCACTTTAAGCCAACCTCCTAAGTACAACCCACAACATCTCGGATTTTGGAATAACCAGCGATTTGGCAACTTCCCTCAACACATTCATTCCTCATCCAGCGACAAGTTTGCAGCAGAAGCACACCTTTCTTTTTTTGACGGTGTGACGCACCTTGTTTTGGGTGCAATACAACAGCTAAGCTAGGACTCTTTTCATTTCTCTAAAATTACCGCAATTTTTTTTTACGCAAGGGATATGAGGCCTTTCAACCTATTGAGTGTTGGATACACACATTTATTAACCTCTACGTTACAAGACAATATAGCGTGTGTAAGCAAGGTTGGAATAGAAAGGAAGTTCTTAAAGAAATTCTTTGTTTTATACCCTTTTTTTATTTTTTTATTTTATTTTTTTGTTTTTTTTTTTTTTGGTGGCGCCAGCAGAGATATATAAGAGATATAGAGAGTAAGTGAGTACCTCAATCAACAGCCTCAATCAGCTTGCCCCGTCACTGCCAGCGCTGCCAGTTTAGTAGCAGGGGCAGCATTTGGGACTCCCGGAGGACGTGCACTAAGGCCTTTATACACATCCCCCACGGTTGCTAGGATTGTAGGATGCGATTGGGTTTGTTCCAGTATTCAACCATTCAAAGTCAAAATCTCTGCTATAATATACAGTGTAGGCCTTTTCTTGGGGTAGGTAAGGGATTGGTAGTCACGCCACAGTGCATTGCAACATAAAAATTTCCTTTCAAACTACTAGAAAATCACAACACTCAAAGGCTGAATTGTATGTTTTTGGGATGAATGAGAAACCAGAGTCCAATTTTTCCCTAGCTGAATGTGGCCTTGTAGAGGGAAATTGCCCTTTTTCACACCCTACTCTAGGTTTGAAGTTGAATAACTTCGCTAAATCAGACAGTTCCCTATTGTAGGTGGCTTGTGGTTCTCGAGGTTTGCGGATTCATAGGGTCAGGTTAGATTAGTATAGGGTTCGGTGAAACAATATCTTAAATGTATAAAAAGGTTTTCATAAAATATTTAAGTTTAAAAATTAATCAACTATTGTTGTTGAGAACTGAATAATTATATTTCTTGAGTTTTTTCTGTTTAAAATTGTATTATTTGCCTTAATTGGATGAAAAATAATTCCAAGAGCTGTAAAATAATAATTTACTTATAATTCTATCAATTAGTTGTAAAATGTTTTATTTATATTTAGCCTATTTTGTTTTCCAAGAAACTTGCCTGAAGAGCAGATGTTACTTTAAACTTATTTCATTATTTAAGTTATGAACCAGCAAGGATATCGGCTATATTCATTGACAAAAAATGAAATGCATTGTCATTTAAATGAATTTCATCTTTTTGACGAGAATTTCCATAAGTTGAATGAAAAAATTCATGAGCGTTTTCAAAACTGATCGGTTGTCGTATTAAATGTGTTGTTGAAGTCTGTAGAGTGGACAAAAATTTATTTATCTGGTCGATCAGTAAAAGTGCTGTGTTGTTGTAAAATAGTCTAGGGTAGGGAGGAATATGAACAATTAGGAGTTTTGATGGGCTATATAATTTCTTTATCAACTTCAAAAGAGACTTGAATTTAGCCTACTTGAAAACAACTGAAAATTGGTTCCTCTTAAAATGTCATTGGTTCCTAAAAATACTACAATGGGATCATTTCTTGTAAGGTTGGGGGGTGCTGCCTTTAATATTCGTTTGATATCCCCTGTAGTATTTTCAGATATTGCTAAAGATCCTTTTACAGAAATGCCATAATTTATTCTAGGCCTATGTTGAAAGTAATTTTGGTATCTAACAAATTGTGAGTCACCTATTATATTAAATAAATGTATTTTACAGTTAGGATTTAATAAAGGAATAGCGGTCACAATAAAAATGTTTTAAGTGTGGGGTAAGAAAATATTGCCAACTCAGAACGGAACATACAGTAGTAGAAATCCCATTGTGAGGGAGGAGAGAGACAAAAAACGTTTGGTCTTTGTTGCGTGAAGGGTCAGACGTGACCTTGAATACGTCTTATCTTGGCGTCGCAAATATTACTTATTTGTACTCGAGGGCAGGGGAATATTTACGTTTTGAGATTGATAACAAAACCTGATTGGTTTTGAAGTTTAAGTTAAGTATTTATTTATGAAAGATGTGATGGACGTCATTAAATTGAAAATAATTTCTATTGCTAGCAATGAGTGAATTATATCAAACATAACATAAATACAATGTCACATGTTTTAGAATACATTTTATATTTTTTATTTTTTATGCTTTATGATGTAATGGCACACATTTAATTGCCTAGGGTACAGGAAGCTTACAATAAATATCAAATATAGATTCCTGCAAACTGCTTCCTGCAAATAAATAAATATTTCGTGCGTCCCAAGGCAAATTATTTACAAAATATTTTAATAATGCAATGTGTGCAACACATAACTAATATTTCTTATTCAGTCGTTCACTTTAATATTTTTTTACACTTTATATTTTACAATTTTTTTGGCGTATTCTAAAACACGTACAACACATTGAAGATTTGAAATAATAAATACACTGACAGTTATTAAAATGGATAATCCTACGGGTTACTATTAAAGCTAATAATAATTAATTACTATTCCTAAAAACCTGCCTTGACTACGGATTCACTTTCCTGTTTGGAAATAATCTATTACTTACTTTGAAATCCTAAACAACTTCATATAATTTATGTAAACTCCTTGGGTACCCTAACTGGATTAAAGTTATATTAAATCACCATCACTGAATTGAAAAATAATGAAAAGGTAATAAATTAATACGGACTATCCACTCTTTAAGCCTGTGAAAGGTTTGAGTTGTTCACGCACCGGCAGTGGCGTGCAGACAGACCGACCTGCGGAGTCATGCAAGCGTTTAACGCTCAAACAAACTACCGATGTAAAGTAATTTAATTTAATCAAAAAATCTGAATGACTCTCCTTATTTTATGGGAAAATTTTAATTCGAAAGCTCTGCTACCATTTTGTAGCATGGTGGGCCGATATTTAACTAATTGTGGAACAGTTCAGTCTCTAACATGATTCCTGCAGACGTAGTCGCGAGGATCTTATTCCACGAATTATATTTCCCCCCCCCTGGAGAGCCATTTTTGACGTTAATAGATTTAACCAAGGATAGAAAATACCAGCAAAATGAAAAACTTGACCCCTTAATTTATTTAAGCTAAAAAGTGCATACGGTAATTATAAGGAACTGTTTCGACAGGCAAGGTTTTGAGTAATGATCTTAAATAAAGAATAATAATCATACTGGGAATAATAAGTTGTTTAATTTGGAATTTGAAATGATCGGATCGGCCCTAATTTGACTGCCAATTAGTTACTTACATACCAGCTCCAGCTCCCCGCTCTCACCCATGACCGTGCTGAAGAAGCCTACTCTTGCATCGTGGTGCAAGATGATGTTCACTGGACGACGGTCAGCAGGCGAGAGAGCGACGACTTACCTGAGCCGCTGGGTATACCCTCTGCACTCTGAACTTTGACCTTGGTCTAGACTGGGCAGGGCTGAGGTCGAGTTTCAAACAAAAGCTGGTCTGATGGTTAATATGAATGACGTCACAATTTGTTGGTCATGTGCCTATAAATTCAGTGTGAGTTTTTAATTTTACCACTCCATATTTTCTTTTATGTTTTCTAAAATATCAATCCCAGACCTCCCCCAAAAATTTTTGGGTTTTAATAACTTCATTTTAAGAGGATAGTCATTTTTTGCCACCATGTTGAACCACAAATCAGGGAATTATTTAACGTAATTAAATACAATTATGCAATGACAACTTCAATGTTGATAAGATATTTTATCGACCTGAATAAAATATTTATGCTTTATAATTTTTTAAAGTCTTCTGAATTATAAAAAAGATATTTTTTTAGCGAATTTTAGTTGTCAATATATTGGTATTTATTAAGCTTATAGAAAGAAAATTACCGCATGGAAAGTCGCAAAAACCCTTTGAGGAAAATAATTAGTCACAATATCACCTTCTAAAAAACCGTTATTTCAAAATGTTAGATTCAAGTTAGAGGCTAAAATGACCTCCCATTCTGAATTAAGTACTTATTGCCGTGCAATGTTTGGTAGTAGTATTTGGAATTATATTTGGAAAAATATAGAAAAAACAAGGAACACTTATGATGTACATTCCTATTATTTTCGCAAACATTTTAAAATTATAGTACGATGCAATTAAACCTAAATCTTGACGACCAAAATATTTCCAATCAGCGCCAAATTCTTGAATACACTTGTAATAATATGCAAAAAATATTACGCTTATTTGAGTGTCGGGATTTGGTGGGAGGAGAGGGAGGGGGTAAAAGTGGGAGAAATTGTTCTTGTTTATCCTTTTTTTCACATCTCGAATACATTTACAATAGAATTCATTAGAAATATTATCCACAAGTGTTTATGAAACACCTTTAATTTAAGTAACTTGGGGTAGTATTAACATAGAGGACTCTAGTTTGTGCTATCCTGCGTTTTTAATCTTGCCCTTTAAAATATTGTCAAATGACAGAGTTTCTGCTTTAAATGTTTTCCCCTGCAGTTTTTGGACGGAGGGATGAAAACTGTTAGAGGACCAAAAGCGTCCTATCTTATAATCATCCGTTGCTTTAAGGTTTTATGTAAATTAATTGAAAATTTAAAAAATTAGGCTATAAACCTTTTTTGAAAGTCCAGTTTTGCTCCTGGATAAAGCTAATTCCATTTTTTTCCTGTACGAACTGGACTTTTCAGGATATATTACTGCGACTGTTTTTATGTAATGGTAAATTAGGTACTTTTACAATAGCAATGAAAATTATCAATTTTACTATAAATGTCGGCTTCTTTTTCATCTGTGTTTGACTTAAAAGTAAAAATGTTTGATAATTATATCATAAGAATAAAATGTTTTACCCCTTCAATAAAATTCAGGAGAGCTTAATGTTTGAATTACACAAAACTCAAGTAAAAGGGTTGCGTTATTGTGTTTTCCCTTTTGAATGGGTTGGGTGTGAATGTGTTGGGTGTGAAACGTGTTTGAAACAATGACAAAAATACTGAATCGGCCTGAACCTAACAGCAAACTGCCGACAAAACCAACAATGGCTCTAGAGAACAAAACTCTGGAACACAAAACAATTCAAAAATATCTAACTTTTTAGTTTTTTCTCGAAAAAAAATTGTTAACTTCAACTTAACGCCTCATCGGTCGAGAATCTTGACCTTATACGAATCGGAGCTTCAGGAATGTATAATGAACTATATTTTTTTGTTACCCCTCTTAATATATCAGGATATCAGAAATATCCTTACTTCACTTAACAAGGATATTTCTGATAATTATTAGGATTGTTCCACTTGCTTCTAGCACCACGTTTAGAGGGTAAGGAAACTCCTCTCATTATCAAGTGACTGTACTTAAAATTACATTAATCCTATTACCTATTACCAAGTATATACCTATTACTAATTTAACCTGATATTTCTTTTAGTTTCCCAGATTTTTTAAACACAAAATTTATTTTCTGTCTAAAAAATCAGCTGACGAACACACCAGCTATTTTCCTCCTTAGGCCAGAAAATAACCTCTTTCTCCCCTCAACGCATGTAAGGAACACTGACGTGTTCGCAGTCAGGACAAAAAATAAAAACATTTGTCTAATGCATAATAGGCTTTGTCAATACAATGCAACAATAACAATTCAGTATTAAAACATAAACTGTCGAAATATGTATGACATATGTTGATATGTAATGACAAAAATTGAGGTATATACTATATTTCATCATGAGGGCCGAAAGAAACGTTTTTCGTGCGATGACATGTTTTCGACCTTGGCGTCAAGCTGATGTCGAAGTATTACCGAGTTACCAAAAGCAACTTTAAGCCTGTGTGATAAGCTATATTTTTTTGTTATACCGCTGAATATATTAAATTAACTACATTCCAACCAAAGCCGCTTACTTTCAAGAGTTTACAATCATCGCGGATTAATCTTGCCCATCCTATTTGAAGAAAACAGCTGTTGCATCTAAGTAATTTGTGTTGTATTTACTTAAGCTAACAGTGCATTTATCGGACTTTGCAATTCAACCCAATTCAATTCAGATAAACGTTATTCAAAATATGTGCATTGTAAAAAAAATGGCATAAATTTTACTTTATATACTAAAAAGTTACATTTATTAAATTAAGAGCGAAAAGTGGGTCTTTATCGCTTGGGCTAAACACTTACCGCTCGACCGTCATTTTAGCGAAAGCGAGAAAGACAACTTACACGCACAATGTATACAAAATGTTTCTAAAAACTACATTTTTGAATTCCCAAAAGATAAATATAATTACAGTTACTCACGTCCATTGTAGCTGAATGCGTCATTAACATTTTGAGATTATAAAGAAGTCAAAATATTGTGATTATAGCTGAAGCGCGTGTTGGCCAGGCGTATGCTTCGATATAAAATCGATTTATCCAAGGTATAAATGTGAGAAACAGTTCCGCGGTGAACTGCAGTGAACTCGATGCAGGAAAGTGTTTCTTCGTCCGATTGTGCATAATTTCTCTCCACCTTTATCAAAGTTCTTGAAGCCAATGCTACTGGTCGTCGAGTACCGTCATCCACATAACATGATTCATTACACAGCCTAATCCATAACTTTTGGCATCGGAAGAAAATTTAATTGGTTTATTAGCATTATATGGTACTAATACTTGACTTCGATTATGAATACGTTTATTCATTTCAAAAGCCTCATTACATTCCTCATCCCAAACCCAAGAAACATAATTTTTCAATAGTTGGTACAGTGAGTGTATAACAGTTGCAAGGCTGAGTATCAATTATAGTAAAAATTTCAAAGTCCTAAAATAGGTTTTTGATTCTCCTTTATCTTCAGAAACTCGAGCATGTAGAATAGCTTTAACTGACTGATCTGTTGGGTAAATACCGTCTGAATCAATGTATGGTGGCCCATGTAGTTTAGGCTTTCAAGCAATAACTCTCTCTTCTAGGCATTAGCTATGATACCAAACTTCAAAGGTCTCTTTAAGAGAGCTTGGGTTTTATTTAAAGCAGCTTAAAAACCAACTACGAAAATGTCATCTAGGAAACAATGGGTGTACTTCAAATCACGTAGATTCGATCAATTGCAGCTTGAAATTGAAAAGGTGCACTCTTAATGCCAAACGTTAATTTCTTAAATCTAAAAAGTCCTTTATGACTGTTAGTAGTTAGCAAGGCCTGAGAATATTTGCTCACTCCAAATTTTAGATAAGCACTTTTAAGACAGTTAAGTTAGACATTATCCATCCAATAACAAATTCCGAGTGGGCCACACCTTTGTAAGGCGTCCGAATAGGAGATGATAAATCTGGACGATTGTATGGTAATTTCAATGTCACGATTAACCGAGCTATCAAAAATATCCCCCCCCCTGAAATATTAGCAAAAATACCTTCAGATGTTGGAAGGCTTTAATGTTCGTTTTTGATAGCTCGGTTAATCGTGACATTGAAATTACCACACAATCGTCCAGATTTATCATCTCCTATTCGGACGCCTTATAAAGGTGTGGCCCACTTGGAATTTGTTATTGGATGGATAATGTCTAACTTAACTAAATTATCAAGCATGTTACAGACATTCTTGTTTGTTTAAAATTTTAATAAAATTGAAAATATAAATTTCATAATACTATCCACTTATCTGAACAAATTATATGTAGAAAAATCCTTTCAGAACAATCCTACGGACGTGGATTCGGACAGTTTGTGGCCATTGTAGTAGTTTACACATATTTCAAACTAACAATAAGTTTTTTAGGAATTATTCACATTTACCATTCTTTATATACTTCTATTAACACCAACCAATATCAACAAAAACATATGATAGAAAACAATTAATCATAACCATACAACACTGCGCAAGGCTTGATCCAAGTATTGATAATATTAATTACCTGATATTACCAAACTCCAAAATGGATTTATTCTTCAAAACTTTATAGATGCATCTATTTTTTAGATGTCTCGCTAAATGTTTTGGTCATGAAAGATAATACCCCCGTTGCAGCAGACGACCATACTCAGCGAATTTCAAATGCAAAACAGCATATTTCAATCCTACATAGTGATATTTGACATGTTTTGGTAAGCTCCATAAGAATAGCATGGGGAATAAGTATGCAGGTTTGCTGCTACGGGTATGTTAAAATTGGGTGGTTTAAACTCAATATTCAATAGATCTGAACTAGAAGAAGATATTTATCAAGTTTTATCAATATATGTTGAGAAATAACCAAGATATAGAATTTTACTTATTTCCCATAAGGTTAACATAGGGACAACGTACTGTGTTTACCACTTTCAATATCTCGGTAACCAATGGACATGGAGTGATTCAAAATACTAAATTGTTTGTTTTTTTGAGCGGAATTCAATGGTGCCAACAAAAATTTGATAAATTTTATTTTCCTATGTTAAACACTAAAAAACCCCATTTTTGGGGGGTTTATCCCCCTTTACCCACCTTCCGGTGGTTCGATCGGGCTGGTTTACAAACTCGTCCAAGGGATTACCATTTTACATGTCTGTACCGAATTTCATTAAGATCAGACCATTTTTACGGCCGCTATCGTGCTGACAGACACAAATATATAGAGATATATAGATATATATATATATAAATAAATACCCCCCGTTGCAGCAGACCTGCATACTCAGTGAATTTCAGATGCAAAACAACATACGGTATTTCAATCCAACTTAGCGAGATTTTACATGTTTTGTTATCTCCATAAGAATAACATGGGGAATGATTATGCAGGTTTGCTGCAACAGGTATGTTAAAACTGGTTGGTTTTAATTCATTACTTAGTAGATCTTTACTAGAAGAAGCCATACACCAAGTTTTGTCAAGAAATGTTAAAAAATAAGTAAGACATAGAATTTTTTTATTTCCCATAAGGATAACATGGGGAATGATTATGCAGGTTTGCTGCCACAAAAATTAAAATTTCAGGGATTTTAGACTAAAATGCATTAGATCTCATTTAGATGAAGCCACAAACCAAGTTTTATCCAGATATGTTGTGAAATAAGCGAGATATAGAATTTTACTTATTCCCCATTGTTTTGATGAATTTGTTATTGTCCCATCAATTTATATGTACTCATTATAATTTTGCTTTACCATATCTAAGCACTCGAAAAAAATAGAAAATTATATATTTCTTTTTCTTATCCCCTGATTTGTTTTTTATTTTACTTTAATCGTTTAAACTTAGACAATAGTATTACCATACAGGTAATAGGCTAGCAGAGACGGGTTTAAGCCTGACATCTCAGAGATATCTAAAAAGTAGTAAAATGTACAAAACCGGCTGCAAACAAAAACATTCGAATTTCTTTACGTTTAAACTGCCGTTGATATTTACTCTTATCGTTGCAAGTAAAAAATAGAATATTTCAGCCTACAATACAGGAACGCCACAAACCGATTGCATGCCCGAGTGGGTAATCCTAAATAACAAATATTACAGAGCCCATTGGAACAAAAAAATAAATATAGCAAAATAGAATCAATAAGGCTTTTATTTATGAGACCACTACCTCTTAAAATAATTTATTTTGAGTTTTAAACCAAAATCCAATTAATATAATTTATTTATTTAGTAATAACCCTCAAAATAGAGCGGAGAACTCGAGAATCACAAGTATCCTTTGGCCTGGACTCTATACATTAATTGCAATACTTGCAAATCAACAAACAACTTTGTGATCCTGTATACCAACTGTTGACTGTAATGTTCGAAGCACATACCAAAGATAATGTTTCCCACGTAGGACTGTTAATTTGACTCTCCTATCAAAACACTAAACATCAAACTTAATTACTCGTATTAAAACTGTGATTGTAAGTTATGTTAATTTGGTTTTTCTTACATCCAACTAAAGCAAAACCTATATGACTCGATGTCTTAAACATTAGCTATTTCATGGAGAAAGGCGCTTTTACTTATCTCACTCATTTTTACTAATGCGATTTACACCCCTATACAGGAGGAAATTATTGGCAGAAGGGAAATGGCTAGCGGCAGTAAGATAGTCTCCCCCTTAAAGTTTGCATGAGTGTGGATCAGTCCACTCTATGGTGCGGGCCAGTACACATGTGGTTTACTTCTAATTCGACAGTTATCATTCTGGATTATGCTTCTATTTTAAGATTCGCAGAAATTCGATTAATGAAGTACATTGGTGTAATATTGTAATCATACAAAGAAAAAGCTACAAAAGAAACAAGTTTGTAAGCTATGTTCTTAAGACTATTAGGAGTACCCTAGCGGGGTTCAATCGACTCGACGAGAGACGAGGCAGCTGTAATCATTGCTTGTAAGCACCAACATTTACACCGAGTGTGTAAATCCATATTTACAAAAAAACCTTGTAACTACAAGAAAAAAAATTAACGTGGTAGAATTATTTCTAACATTTATAAAATAATAACGTATTCACTAGTTATTAAAATAAATATTTCATGAATGTTTAGTTGTTTTTATTTAAAAAAACAAATCAAAAAATAATATATCCCAAGAGGTACAGATTTAATTTTAAATATCGTGTTAATTTGTAACGGGAACATGTACAATCACAAATAACAATCGCAACATAAACATCTCTTGGTGAAAACCTGGACATACCGCTTTTTCAAAGTAGTTCCTTGACATATGACATATTTTTAAGCCTTCAAGGCTATTTTATAGCTCAAAAGTGTGTGTGTGTATATATATTAGCTGATCAACACGGTTTTACCCGTGGAAAAACAGAAAAACTTCCTTGGATTTCAGATTTAATATTAAGGTTGCCATGACAACTACATGAGCTTTCCTATACTTTAACATGGCAACTTTGATATACCATAGGGCGCAGCCCTGAGGGAATTTTAAAAAATCCGTTCTTAGTGGGTGCCCATGCCCAGAGAGGAACGTTCGTGCAAAGTTTCAAGGTTCTAGGTCAAGTAGTTTGGGCTGTGCGATGATGGGTGAGTGGTATTTGACAAATATATAGTAGAAAGATATATATATATATATATATATATATTAAAGTCCAATGATTCAAAATTTTACCTATGTTGTTTAGCTTTTGCGATGGTATCACTTCTTAATGATCTATTAAATTAAATTAAGTAACTATCAGGAGAGTTTGTTTGAATATAAGGAATTGTTTGCAAAATCATCTCTCTAACTGATTAAATGGCTGAGCCTTTACAATACAAGTCTGTTAGGTTTTTTGATCACCGAGAATGAATCACATTAACAAGTATGATAAGCTCCTTGCACTTTATAATTTGGAATAACATTTTAGATTATAGCAACAACAATTGTATTGCACAACTCATCTAAATAAGTAGATTTTACGCCACCTGTAACCAGCTTATAATACCAAAGGACAACTATAAACATCCTTTAAATTGTCTTCGGGAGAAGTGTACAACCGCCGCCGCGTTAAAAAGAGATATAGTGATAAACGAGCCACTATGTCAACATCTTTGATTAATGGCCCTGATAAAAGAATGTTCCTTGTTCCTTGATACACTAAGAAACTAATCTATGTAGAGCCGTTTACCTGAAATAAAAAAATTAAAATTAAACTAAGATACAACAGGTGTAGTATATCATACCGACAAAAAATATAGTTCGAGTTATATCACTTTAAGGTTGAAGTTAAATGCCAAGATTATCAACCAGATTATCGTATATCATGCAAAAACATTATCACTAAAATTAGTTAGCAATAAAGATTTACTCGTATAATATGCTTTCATAGGATAATCCACTTCTATCTTTTAGCTTATGTTTTGATTTATCACCTTATCTTTTGACTCATCTCCTCCACTACTTTCAGTAAATTATCGAGTTAGCGGCAATCTTATTTGAAATGAACATTATTTACTTAGGTCAGTAATAAAGTCTTGCGTTAATGGTGGTGAAATTGGAATCTTCTTCTGCCTAGCAGCTTGGGTAAACGAGGTTAAAACCCAATTCTGCTTGATGATGGAAACAAGTGCCCCTGTTGGAATGCCAATTAGTGGGAGTTTATTAGCAGTAACCATCCAGAAAAAGGTTGTCAATATAGCATGTTGTTTTGTACAACCTTCATGAGAATGTGATATAACATTGTGCAGAAAAAAAACATTCTGAAGTAAGTCGTTTTTTTTTTAATTAGAAAAATATCGTTTATCCTATATTTATCTTATACGAATTGAACTAATCATCATCTTGATTATCAAGTACAATTTCCAAAGTACAAGAAAACGTTGTCAATGCTAGATTGATGAATCATCTGAATAAACACAACATCGTCATAGATAATCAATACAGCTTCTGGACTAATCGCTTAACTTGATATCACTAACGGTGCCATAGCGAATCTTGAGAATCGTGAACCAGCCTTGGGAGTTTTCTGTGACCTTTCTAAATCTTTTGACAGGGTAGACCATGACTTCCATCTGGAGAAATTGGAGGGGTGCGGAGTGCACGGAGTTCCACTGGCTTGGTTCCAGTCCTATCATTCAGGCCGGAGGCAATTTGTGGAAATTACTGGATCACGTTCAGGGTTTTCTGAATGTAGGTATGGGGTGCCTCTAAGGGCAGCGTTTTAGGTCCTTTGCTGTTCATCGTTTGTATAAATAACCTCGCTGCGCAACTGCTATGACCAAGTGTCTGTTCTACACGGATGTCACAACGGTGCTATTTTGCGGTCCTAAATCTGGTCTTTTGAGTAGAATTAATTAATTAATTCTAAGGTTATCAGTCAGCAATTTTGCTTTGAATTCAGACAAAACTGTCTTTGTTCATAAAAAATCCTTAAGATACTTCTCTGGGTAACAATGAGATATATGAAGAAACATCCGTCAGATTTCTGGGCCTGACTCTGGATAATAGTTTCTCACGGTCTTCACACATTTTAGAACTGTGGAGCAAACTGATGTGTCTTTTACGCGCTCAGAACATTAAATCCTATTTTAGACCCTATTTTAGCCTTTTTAAAACATAAAAGCCAAAAAAACCCATAAGAAGCGCTTTAAATAAGGTGTCACTCAAAAGAGGTTTACGGTAGAAAGGTTTGAGTCACCAAAGGTCAAATTAAAATTCCAATTCTTGGACGCCAGGTTTCAAGAAGGAGTTGTATTCAAAACTTTGACAAGCTGCCAATTTGGATAGAAACACGTTAGAGACCTCGAACCTCCACCGTTCTCCTAGTTCCTGAGGGCTGTTTAAAATAAGGGGCCACTCTAAGGTGTTTCCATTTCAACATTTTGATTGCCCCCTAAATCCTCATGTTGAGATTGGGGGACACTCAAAAAATACGATAACGTAAAAAGACACTATGGGTTGTGTTAGTACCGTATCGTTCCCCAAAGGTGATTTGTTTGTTGTAACAAACAAAAAAATCAAGAGAGTGGGACGGACATTTTCACATACTGTTTCTTAGATTCCTATCTGTCTGAATGCTTGATATACGTTTTATAGACAGAAACTACTTACTTTAATTTTAGTATAATAATGTCATGGATTTAGTTGACGACTGAGATGTATGTGTTCTACGTATTTTATTCAGAATAAAGAATGTCTTATGTCTTATTCATCTTCCTACATCTAGGAATCGAATAAATTACGTATTACATTATCAATATGTTTTTTCTTCTAGTGAAACAGGACACCGTTTTAAAGGCAAAGGCCTCTTCAGATTTTTAAGCTCTAAAATTCATCTCTCATAAATTAATTAAAACTAGTGTTCATAAAACATTGAGCCACTTATATTCACACGGATTTGGATAAATAATGTACATGGAACTGTGAAGTTAAAATAATTTTTGACACCAATTTCACAATTCATAAGTTCCGTGATCATGTACAATAAAGAAAAGAAAATCGATTACTGTATATATACTGTATACGTTATCTACAATGGAAAGTGTATACATTTTAAACCAACGACAAATCTTAAAGAGGAGAAGAACCTGATGACAAGGCCGGTGCCCCGAAACTTGTATTCCTGTTTCACAAAAAGGATAATGATAAGATAATACTAATTTATATCAGTAATTGTCATTGTTACGTTGTGGATTCTATATTATTCCTTACATGCAACAGAATTTGACGAGATGTATAGTAAATAGTTGTTGAGGTTGGACGCATGTTAATTCAGGGATGAGTTTGAGGTTTATGGACACGTCAGTGGTGTCCGGTAACATGGGGCAGCATACATGTTTCATGAGGACCAAAACTGTCGATTCAAACTTTCCAACTCAGAAGTAAATAAATATGTTCTAGGGTTCTGTTAGTTTCAACTAACGAAGTATAAATTATAAGAGTAAGTCTCATTGTAAGTGTTGTTAGTGAAACCGTATTAATTTAAATGCTAAACATACTCAGTAAGATATGTAAAAAGCTAATAATAATTAGTCTTAAGGTCTTCTGAACGCAATATGATTTTCTTTTACTATTTTTGAAGAAACCGATATTTTAAATCCTCAAAGTATTAATTTCTCTCGGTCACCAAACATTCGAAATCTAAAGAGTAAGTTTTGAAAGGGTTTGTGAAAGATGAATTTGTTTTTAGATTAAATTTGTTTTCCTCTCATGTAACAAGCTAATTATATATAGCTAATTGCTTCTTTAGCTAAATGATTGCTGATTGTGCTTGTGTTTTCACTTCCATCAGTGAGCAAAGTCGAGAATATTTTCGCGTAAGATCAGAGGATTGCATTACCGGAGACATGTATTGCCAGGGCTTTAAGCTATTTTTCTTGTTATTAAACCGGTCCGGAAGTGACAACTATATTTTTAAATAAAAGTCATCTTGTGTAAAGATATTCGTTCCTAACACAGCTTAAGTGCAAACCGAAGCATGCAATTGTGTTATAAGTTTTAGTAATTCAAGCCGCATGCTAGGAGTGATGGGGCGACGGTCACTCGAGCGGAGAGCTGGCGAGGATACGTTATTCAACAGTTATCGACATCTGCCAGTCGATGTAAAGGATCTGCTATTCAGTTGTCTTGTCACTAGCTCAATATTTTATGCCTATTATCTCTGAAAAACATAACAAATTTTTGTAAGTTTACGAAAATGTCACAGTAAAATAACGTTTATTTCCAGGCAAGGAATGCTCAAAAAAGGTATAGAGTGAATTGCGTGGAACACAATGTTTGACTTTGCAGCTTTGTTTGGACTAGTTAGGAGGTGAACATACCAAAAGTCCCCGTCCTTAGCCCTTGAGCGGGGGGAGGGAAGGGGGTTTGAAGGTACCATTTTTTTGTTTTTCCTAAATATGTTGAAAACTATCAACTTTTAGTATTCCCTATTACAATTGAAAATTAAAGGAAATTAAATTTCCTGTAACAAAAGTATATAATATGTCTACTTTGGTCCAACCATATACAAGGTAAGCACTAATTTTATTGATATTTAAACAAATTCCCCTTCCATAAGAAATACATGTAAATTTGTGGGTAACATACATGCCCAATGGCATGTATGTTATGTGTATGTAAGCATTTTTCACCTAAAGGAAAATGAACAGCATTCAGGAAATATTGACAAAATTTCCAATAATTTGACACCTAAATCATTAAAATTGGTCTAAAATAAAAGTGTTGGCGAGCTCACAAAAAAGTTATTTTTCAAGGAATTATTACGAATGCGTAATAACTCCTTGAAAAATAACGTTTTTTATGAACTCACCAAGACCTTTACTTTGGACCAATATCTATGATTGAGGTGTCAAATTATTAGAATTTTATCAGTATTTCTTGAATGCTGTTCATTTTCCTTTAGGTGAAAAAAGCGTTGCCCCATTGGGTATGTATGTTATCCACAAATTTACTTTCTTATGGAAGGGATATTTGTTTAAATATTAATAAAATTAGTGCTTATCCTGTAAATGGTTGGACCAAAATAGACATATTATATACTTTTCTTACAGGAAATGAAATTTTCTTTAATTTTCAGATGTGATAGGGAATACTAAAAATGATCGATTTCAAGGTATTTAAGAAAAACCAAAAAATGGTACCTTCAGACCCCCCCCCCCCCCCCCGCTCAAGGACTACGGAAGAGGACTTTTGATATGTTTACATCCTAACTAGTCCAAACAAAGCTGCGAAGTAAAAGATTGTGTTCCAAAACATTCCCCCTATACCTTTATGTTGCCTGGACTATTACTGAAACAAAACTTTTAAAAACATCTGAATATTTATTCAATTTTTTTTTTTATTTACACAACAGGACTATTTTTATAAATCCTTTTTGGTTTTTTTCATTTTTGGCACTTCATTTTTGAACTCTCAGAAGATGTGTAAGTTTTTTTAATAGCTTTGAAATATATCCTCCAAACAATTAACATATAACAGATTAGAGTAATACCTGTAACTATAAATAATTAACAGACTTCCCATCCTTATGGCCCAGCTGTTTTGGGTGACCCAGAATTTAAAGTTGACATAGTTTAATTCATTACTGACGGAGGGTGCTTCTGTCAACTCCTTATTTTGGCTGATTACGTTAACATTTTATATTCTATATTTCATAAATCAATAATTAATGACTATTGTTTGTTTTCTGTGTCACTAAATGATATTTTACCTCCTCCTGACACCTTAATTAATTGGTGTCATCAGTGTACACTCAGTGTACAGTTGGTGATTTATTATACAGGGTGTCCCGAAATTATGGTAAAATATTTTAGTATATGATAGTACAGGTAAAAATAAGGAAAAAAGTTCATATAAACATAGGTCCAAAAGTGCTTAGTTTTCCGTCTGTGTGTCTGTTTGTGATTTTTACATAATTAATCATATCTCACGAACCTCTTAACGTATAAACTTCAAACTTGGTACATGGATGACCACTATTAAGACCTATTTTTGTAAGAAGTATCAAATTTCTACTTTGTACCATTTCGAAATGGCGACTGTTTTTCGTTTTCAAAGCTAAATATCTTAAAAACCGTAAATTTTAGAAAAATTATACAAGAGACAAAAAAGTTGTGAAATTTAATCCAATTAACGCTGATATTAAGATTATGATGATCTGACTACTAATAACTGAGAAATTTTAATTTTTTCAAATAAAAACATGGAAATTTCTGTCAGTTTGTTCTAAAGGACCATGTTTTTATTCAGAAAAGTTAAAATTTCTCCGTTATTAGTAGTCCGAACATCATAATCTTAATATCAGCGTTAATTGGATTAAATTTCACAACTTTTTTGTCTCTTGTATAATTTTTCTAAAATTTACGGTTTTTAAGATATTTAGCTTTGAAAACAAAAAACAGTCGCCATTTTGAATTGGTACAAAGTAGAAATTTGATACTTCTTACAAAAATAGGTCTTAATAGTGGTCATCCATGTACCAAGTTTGAAGTTTATACGTTAAGAGGTTCGTGAGATATGATTAAATATGTAAAAATCACAAACAGACACACAGACGGAAAACTAAGCACTTTTGGACCTATGTTTATATGAACTTTTTTTCTTATTTTTACCTGTACTATCATATACTAAAATATTTTACCATAATTTTGGGACACCCTGTATAATTAGGAGCTCTTGTAATCCTGGGTCACTCAAAACCTGGTACACATTTGATAATGCGATGGAAGGTCTGCTTCAGATTCAAAATCAATGGTAATACGTTAAGCGGTTAAAGAAATCATTGATGAACGATGATTTTCACCACAAAATCATGTAAGCCAGAAAAAGTACAATAAATATAATGTGGTAAGAATTATTCTCAACTTGAGCCTGCGGCTTTTAATTTAACTACTGATGAAAGTGCCATTAAGTACTAACGCAAGTTAGGGCTTCTCAATTATATATTTTAAAGATCATAACATGGTGAGAGGATTCTTATTATGACTTTGTCAGGCGACAATAAAATACATAACGAAAATGAATTCGTATAAGTACAAGATTCATGAAGTAGAGAACAATATTGGTTAGAAGTTGAGTAGATAGGATAGGTAATAGGATGATAAATGAGTGAAAAAAACACCTCAATACAAAAATAAAACATTGTTATTGTAAATTAATGTTATTCACTAAATTTTAAGTGATTGATTTCAATTTTTTCAAGTGTAGCAGACAAAAATAAACCATGCTTTTATTTATTCTTATGTTTCCTTCGTTTCTCATCAACCATATATAACGATTGTTACAGATTAAGTTTTGTTGATAAATCTAGGAAATATAAAAGTTTTTGAATTTCAAGTTGTCGTTTCAGTAAGAAGTTGAGGATCGGATATTATTTATTGGAAATCGAAGCTGACAACCGCGGCTGCGATGACTCAGCACGCTCAGCGCTCTGGATTTACTTTACAGTCTTTACATGGTCTTTACATTAGATTAGTAGCAATTCCCAAGAATACATTGACTTTTTACTTAAAACACACAAAAAATACATTTATTTAAAGAATGCTATACACATCGAACTTATGATAGTAGCAATTCTTTTCACCTCCTAACAACTAACAAGAAATATGATTAATACCATTGTTTAATTAAATTAAGGAATTTATCCGGAGTTATGATAAAAGAGTACTATCAGAATATAATAGATATCAAAAGATGTTTAAACAAAGAAGTAAAACATGAATAAAATTATTTCGTTTTGTATCAACGATTATTACTAAGTACCTGGTTGGCCGAGCTTTTCTCGGTATTATTTCATATTTACTAGTCCATCCAATTACTGTAAAACATTTGCTTGTTATGAATTACAAAAAAAAAAAAACACTTTTTATTGCTCCACGCAATCTTCAGCCCACATGCCGTCTTTTTCCTAGGTGGCTGTAGTTTCTAACAGCTGTGGTGATTAATTTATTTGTTTACATTTTTTATTATTATTTTGTAGACAGCATGGCAACCCATCAGGCCCAATTTTTGGGCTTTAAATGGGCTTTTTTATTTAATTCTCGACTTTAAATTTCATTTCTTTACGTTTTTTTATTAATGTTCCCTGGCCAAGTGACCTTGATGAAGCTTGTTTTTGAGTCCGGATATACTGAGTAGGCGTACGTTAATTGCACTCAGTTTCTTAAGCCCTCGTAGCTAAACGCACCATCATGTATGAAGGTAACATGCAGTGTTTATCAATGATTGTAATGTTTAAAAAAATATGGCTTTTAAAGAAAAATTCGAGTTATAGACATTAAAGTTATTATACTTTAAAGTTGTAATAATCTCCCTAGAGATAACGATCAAAACAGAATTTATAACTGTAGATGTTTTTGTGTTTGTTTGTCAGTTTGTAAAGTTATGATAATTTAACTGTTTTATTGCATTCAGAACAATATAGACGATATATTTTTATTTCATTTATATTTATTTATTACATGAACATTAAGAACAGTAATTTGTCAAATCACAATAAGTAAACTCAAGGAGTTATATTGTTCATAGATTCCAAGAATTCTTCTATGGTGTATACGGGGTTCTTCAGCAGGAATTATTGAAGCGAGCTCTTCAGTTTGTTGCCAGTCAGGTTCCGTAGGTGATCAGGAAGGAGGGTTTTCAGCTTTTGGCCTATGTATGATGGTTTTTTTCTCGTAGAGGGTTGTTCTATGTTGAGGTAGGATGAGTCTGGAGACATGGCGTGTGGGGTAGTTATGAAGGTCCATGTGAGTTTGCAGGTTTAGTTTGTCAACATATAAAATTGCTCTGTTGATATACAGTGCAGGTACTCTGAGTATGCCCAAGGTCTGATAGGCTTGTCGACAACTTTCCCGGGGCTTCAGATTTGCAATGGTCCTTATAGCCTTCTTTTGCAGTACAAGTATTCTCTTGAGTTTTCTCACGGAGCTTCCCCAGATTGCAAGGCCGTATCTAATATGAGATTCTATTAGCGCATAGTAGGCCATTTTTTGCTGCTTCCAGTGTGCCAACCCGTTTGATACGTCTAACAGCATAGACACCAATGCTAATTTTACTGCAGATGTTATTTACATGATCTGTCCATGTAAGACCTTTGTCTAGAGATAATCCTAGAAATTTAATCTGGTTGGCTACTGTTATGTTGGGGATACTAGTGGGCAAATCTCTTTTCCTGCTAAAATGGACTTGTGTTGTCTTGTCAGGGTTTATTGCCAAGTAATTTTGTTTACCGTAGTCTATGGCTTTTTGTAGGGATGCAGCAGAGTTGTCATACAATTCTTGAGTTGAGACATTTGTTAAAAGGAGAGTTGTATCGTCTGCATACATTATGCAGCTGGTATTGCAATTTTGAATTAGAGCTGGGAAGTCGTTAGTAAACAAAATGAACGATATATTATTAAAAAGCAGCCTCGCCAATAGTTTTAAATTGCAAGAGGGAATAGTATACATGGACTTTCTCTTATCCGGACCCCTCGGCAACGAGGCATATTCGGATAACGTGTTTTAAGGTGAAACCGAAATTTCCTAAAATTAACTATTAGATCCAAAAATTAAAAATTTGTCATGTTACGATGATATTTCTGTTAAATGTTTTCCACGTGAATCGCCGATATTTTTCCTCAATCATGCAATAACTAACTCATTTTACTTAAATTGAAGAGAATAGTTAGTTTTTAGACACGTCATTAATGGCATCAAATAATTTTTCCATACGGCCCATTTTACGCCAATCACGTACAGTTAAAATGATGTTTTTATAAAAGTTGTCCGGTTAAAAAGATGTTATTCCACCGACAGTAGTCCAGTTAAAAGGTGTCCGGATAAGAGGTAGTCTACTGTAGCTGGGATGAATACCAAGCTGTACTGAGTTAGTAAGAATAGAGTGTGGGTGTCAGGGCTGGAATTGTATTATTGTGGCAATTTACAGCTAATGGTTACAAGAATGGTAACCTCCTCCATGAAAATAGGATGGAATTAGAAACAGCATAAGTACATTTACGCCTGTGCATTTTATCTATAAATACAACTATCTAAGTTTACTTTATCTTTAACTGTTCGAAATTTGTTAGTGTACATGAAACTTTTATATTTGTTCTAGTTGTTAGTGTATATTTAAGATTAAACCTCTTTTAGCGAATTTCCCCTATAGGGAAGAAGCTATTACCGTAGGTCTCATGGTAAAACCTAAGCCCGAGACCATGATAACTTTTCGTTTTGGGGCCCCCAGAAGCAGAAAATACCATTAATTTTAATTTATATATATATATGTGTGTGTGTGTGTGTGTGTGTGTGTGTGTGTGTGTGTCTGTCAGCACGATAGCGGCCGTAAAAATGGTCTGATCTTAATGAAATTTGGTACAGACATCTAAAGTGGTAATCCCTCGGACGAGTTCGTAAACCAGCCCGATCGGACGACCGGAAGGGGAATAAAGGGGGATAAACCCCCCCCCAAAAATGGGTTTTGAGTTTTTTACATAGGAAAATAAAATTTATCGAATTTTTGTTGGCACCATTGAATTCAGCTCAAAAAAACAAACAATTTAGTAAATTGAATCACTGCTCTATGTCCATTGGTTACCGAGATATTGAAAATGGTAAACACTGTATGTTGTCCCAATGTTAACCTTATGGGAAATAATAAAAATTCTATATCTCGGTTATTTCTCAACATATCTTGATAAAACTTGGCAAACAGCTTCTTCTAGTTCAGATCTACTAAATATTTAATTAAAACCACCCAGTTTTAATATATCTGTAGCAGCAAACCTGTATACTCATTCCCCATGTTATTCTTACGGAGCTTACCAAAACATGCCAAATCTCGCTATGTTGGATTGAAATATGATGTTTTGCAATTGAAATTCGCTGAGTATGCAGGCTGCTGCAACGGGGGTATTCGAAGTCCGAACTTCATTCAGTCAAAGAAATGCGTTTACATGGAAAATGTGTCTTATATGATGTGTATTTAGAAAAAACCTTGGATCTTCAAAGATCGTGTTCAAAATCAGTAATCCCTATTTCTCAATTTGAATTAAAAACAGGGCTGGTTGGTGTAGTGGTTATAGTGCCCGCCTACAAACTTGTAGGTAGCCAGATCGATCCCGAGAAAAGTTAGTAGCTTTTTGAAGGGTTGTTTCTGGAGCCAGCTGCCATTGGTTTTTGGGCTATTAATTAACAATCCTGTCTAAGGAACATTTCAACCTGAGTCAGTAACAAGGCTACAAGATCGCGCCACTATCATCGCGATCATCACACTCATCCTTCACTCATATTCAGGGTAACGTCCTCCATGAGGTACCTGTCTTATTAAAGTGATTAAGTGATTAAGTGAAAATTGGTCGAATTCCCGACCACTGGCGAACTTTAGTGTTTATTACTACAACATATTCTCCTTAATATAATATTTATTCGAAAAATAATTAGTTCTTACTTTGGTCTACCTAAAATTTATACTTTTTTAATGTTTAATGTTCTATTAGTCGTTATTTCATTGATGATTGCAGATATTTTTATCATTTTTTTCTAATGTTTTTTAAACTAGGAGTAAAACTCCTCATGATAATAGATTTTAAAAATTACAACCCGAGCGCTTCAAATTTATCAGGTTGAAGATGTCTCAGAAGTGGTGTGAGGGGATAACTTCAGCGGTGTGCTGGTAACGTTCCAGGGGTCAGAAGTGGGGGTCAGGTTTGGGGGAAAAAGAAGGTGGCTCAGACAGAGCGATCAAAAGAGTCCCAAAAGGATCTCACAGTCCTAGCAAAGCGAGACTTGCCAGATGAAAATCAATTCATCACTGCCACCTTGGGACTGCTTGGTGTGCACTAGCGGGATTGGGTAGTATGCTAATGATTTCTCTAGCGGGATGGGTAGTAATGATACGGATTACTTTAGCAAAAAAGTGGGCTGCTTGGACTTCTCTATCAGAGGAGCGGGCTGCTGGGAATTCTCTATCAGAGGAGCGGGCTGCTGGGACTTCTCTGTCAGAGGAGCGGGCTGCTTGGATTTCTCTATCACAGGAGCGGGCTGCTGGGACTTCTCTATCAGAGGAGCGGGCTGCTGGGTCTTCTCTATCAGAGGAGCGGGCTCCTGGGATTTCTCTATCAGAGGAGCGGGCTGCTGGGACTTCTCTATCAGAGGAGCGGGCTGCTTGGATTTCTCTATCAGAGGAGCGGGCTGCTTGGATTTCTCTATCAGAGGAGCGGACTGCTGGGACTTCTCTATCAGAGGAGCGGGCTGCTGGGATTTCTCTATCAGAGAAGCGGGCTGCTGGGACTTCTCTATCAGAGGAGCGGGCTGCTGGGACTTCTCTATCAGAGGAGCGGGCTGCTTGGATTTCTCTATCAAAGGAGCGGGCTGCTGGGACTTCTCTATCAGAGGAGTGGGCTGCTGGGACTTCTCTATCAGAGGAGCGGGCTGCTGGGATTTCTCTAGCAGAGGAGCGGATTGCTGGGATTTCTCTAGCAAGGAACGGGCTGCTTGGATTTCTCTAGCACAGGAGCGGACTGCTTGGATGTCTCTAGCCGGTAAGCGGGCTGCTTGGATTTTTCTAGTAGAGGAGCGGACTGCTTGGATTTCTCTAGCAGAGGAACGGATTGCTGGGATTTCTCTAGCAAGGAACGGGCTGCTTGGATTTCTCTAGCAGAGGAGCGGGCTGCTTGGATTTCTCTATCAAAGGAGCGGGCTGCTTGGATTTCTCTAGCAGAGGAGCGGATTGCTGGGATTTCTCTAGCAAGGAACGGGCTGCTTGGATTTCTCTAGCACAGGAGCGGACTGCTTGGATGTCTCTAGCCGGTAAGCGGGCTGCTTGGATTTTTCTAGTAGAGGAGCGGACTGCTTGGATTTCTCTAGCAGAGGAACGGATTGCTGGGATTTCTCTAGCAAGGAACGGGCTGCTTGGATTTCTCTAGCAGAGGAGCGGGCTGCTTGAATTTCTCTAACAAAGGAGCGGGCTGCTAGGATTTCTGTAGCAGAGGAGCAGGCTGCTAGGATTTCTCTAGAAGGGGAGCAGACTGCTTAGATTTCTCTAGCAGGTAAGCAGATTGCTGGGAATTCTCTAGCAAGACTGTAGAATACTTACAAGAGCTCTCGGAGACGGTCCGGCTCGTTCGACGGCGAAGGAGCGACTGACTCGGGGCTGCTCTGACCCCGATATATAGCCTCTGCTGGGAAAACAGCATGTTTTCACCCGTCTTCGCCGTACCGGTGAGCGTCCGCTGTACGGGTGAGCCCCCCCCCCCCCTGTACTGGTGAGCGCCCGCTGTACTGGTGAGCGCCCGCTGCAGTATTGGTGGATCTCTTCATCGGAAACCGGGGAACAGTGTTAAATGAGGGACCTCACAGTGGGATACCTATAAAACCACAATGGGTGAGCCTTATTGTAACAAAGTACATTAAATAATTACTTAAAAATCAATTATTTAATGTTAAAAGTCATGTCCTGGATGAAACATAAAATACATTGTTCCGATTTCCCTCCTAAATTGCAATATGTGATTTTGTAAGTGGATAATGAGCCTCCGATTTCACTTTTACTCAACTATTATTTGCGTATTTCATTGTTAGATTTTCATCGACAGTGCCTTTTTTGAACGGTTTGATCGGGAATGGTCCAAACCCAGGTCAGATTCAGGGATCAGATTACCATCTATCTAACTGCAACCTTTTGTTAAATATCGTCATTTAATTGTCATAGCCGAATGACAAATGTCAACTGGATCTCGTTTTTATCCTGGTCAGGATACGACCCTCGGGTTTTTAAGTAAGTTCTTTATCCACTTGGCCACCGTTCGTCTGTTTACGTTACTGTCTTATTACACGGAAAATACGGCGAAAAAATAAATATGGCTGCTACTTAGGTGTAAGTTAGTACGATATCGCAACCTAAAATTAAAATTTTTAATGAAAATATGCTGGAAAATATATCTGTAAGTATGCAACGGTACTTCCAGCTATTTAGCACTTGATTCCAATTTTGCATTGTTTTCTGCAGTAAGGTAATGATAATGGTAGCAAGAGGGTTTAGAGGATTGTCCATCCAATTTCCATAACCCAGGTTTAGCCTGGCGTGTGTCGCTGGTTCAACTGACTACATCAGGGGCCCTATTTTTGAAATGGGTGAGTTGGCGGTTGAGTGAGTCACTCATCTCTCAAGTTATTTGTTTCTAATCATAAAATTAATTCACAGATAAAAATAAAAATATTCCTATCTAACTTTATGAATTCAGCCCCACAATATCCGTGAATATCATTTCAATAGGCACTTATTCTTAAAAATTCATAATTTTAATACAGACATAATATACATTGTGTATTTCACCAACCCAACCATTTTTACTCACCAAGCAATAGGCTGTTGAGTAAAAACGGGTGAGTAAAAACAAGCTTCTTCTTCTTCTCTTTTGGAAAAAGTAATAATAGTAATCATGGAAAGCTTTTCCAATTAGGTTATGTTTACTTTTTGATACTAAATAATTAAAAGCGTTCAGATAACCTTTGAACTATTTATAAAATGTCTTACAACTAAATGCATCTATAAATATACCAAGATAGTTTAGTTAAAGCCACGAAAAATAAGGCAATTCCTTAAATTGGTCTATGTTTACATTTGGCTTTCTAGTTTGGCAGATGTATAGTTTGAAACGTTGACATCCCACGTAGTGGTTTAAACAATGCTACCATCAGCTGTTAGGTGACTTGACGAGTGACTCACTACTCAACTCTCAACCGTTTCAAAAATAGGGCCCCAGACTCGGTGGTCATGTGCAGTAGTTGTTATGTAAATTACGTTTTACTTAAGCTTTTATCGCAGAAAAAGTCTCTAAAATAAATACCTCTTTGTTAAATGTAATTAAATTTAATACCAACTTTATCTCACTTATCATTTCATTTTCCTCAAGAATCATTTTTGTCATATTTTGACGGTTCAAATTTTCTTTGTTTTAGAAAATGAAAATGCAATACAATCATGAAGGGGGATGGAACAGTTATTGATAATCAAGTAAACTTGTACTTACATAATTCCCAAACCTAAAATACGTATGTGAGAATTTTTTATTGTTTCTAAGAGCAATTTAAGTGGTCTATTTAATTAAAACTATTTATTTTATAAGTTACATATAAACAATGAATAAATTGAATGAATAAATAATGTTATTTGTATGGTTAAAATATTTGTAATTAATCATCCCATTCCCCAATGTAATTTCATAATAACTGAAAATTGGCTAGCAATTCAATTGAGAGGTTAAAATCCTTTAATATTGCTTTTTCTGGAAAACCAGTTTTGGTTGGATTCCTATTTAATTAATCTATTGTTTTCAAGAACCTAAATTTTGAGTAAAAATAATTTAGAGACAATTCTCATTTTTGATAAATATACAGAGTTGGCAAAAGGTCAAAAATATTTATAGTATCCCTTAAAACACGAATCGAAATAAAATGAGTCTTTGAAGTGGTTTATGCCTTTTTGACACAATAAAAAAACTATTTGACACGAATTACAGACATTTTGCATGCCTAGGGGTCGGTCAAAGATGGAAGTCTTGAAATTCAAAGTAATTGATGCCTTTGTGTGTACATAAATAGTTTGCAGTTTTTGGTATGACCACGATCTCTGTAGTTAATTATCCCATTCTCCAGTTTAATTCAAAAATAATTGGAAGTAGAAATTCAATTAAAGTGTTAAAACCCTTAAATATTGATTTTTCTTGGACCACCAGTTTTGGTTCGATGTTAATTTAATTATTCTATTGCTTTTAAGAAACTAAAGGTTGAGTAGAGGGGATGGGGGAGAAGAGTGCACATAAATACAGTTAAAATGAAATACCACCACCATATTGGCATTCCTAACATAGTATTTGTATTGGAGTAAAAAAAGTTGCTCCGTAATCGGGGGCGTTTTTGATTCCGGTCCATTTATATTCTATAAAAAAAAGTTGAATTATTTACAAAATAGGACTGAGACCGGTTTGAGTCGAGAGGGTAGGGGCGAGGGTGGCAGCGTAAGGCATCCAATCAGCGCTAAGAAAACAGTCCGGTGTTGCCACTTCATCCGAACAGGCTTAGTCTCCGCTCGGCACTCGGCGCGTGCGCTTCGACTCTGGGCTGAAAACAGTCGTAGTGGTGCGATATTGGTGGTGGCTTAATGCTCTTAAAACCGCTTAAATGTAATTTAGAATGTAGTTACGATAATTTCGTTAATTGCTTGCATTGCTTTGTGAAGGTTTTCTTATTCATTCGTCAATCTCAGGTTTTCTTGTTGAACCAGTTAATTGTTGAATATTAGGTGACGATTTTTAAAGTAAAATTTAAAATGTTTTAGTAGTGACTGTATTGGTTATATAAATATAAGTTTAGTAGTTTCTTAAGCGTAATTGTTTTACATAATTTACTTTAATGCTCTTAAAATCGTTTAAATGTAATTTATAATGTAGGTTTAAAGTATTGACTATAATGATTGTATTAATGTCATTGTTATCATGGCCACAATAGAATAATGGGTACTTATTGCCCAATATAGCACCATTTTTTCACTTTAGAAATCTAAGCTACTAGACAAGAGGATGAATACATTTCATGTTTTCATGAAACTGAGGGTGCGAGGCTCGCTGCCAACGTGCCGCCCCCTCCCGAGACCAATGTGGCAACAAAGCTGCCGCTTTCCCCACTCCAGGCCGCCCGAACTCAGTCCTATTCTGTAAATAATTCAACTATACTTACGATTTTATAAGTATAACATCTCAGAAACTATTAACTGATCAAAAGGTCGAGAGATGACAAAAATAAAACATATTTCTTTTCTTTCCTAAAATATGTAATTTTTTATAGAGTTTCAGCACAAATAACAGAGTCATTTTAAATTAACTATCCTCTTTCCAAAATACCAACAACCACAACACTTTAAGACAATAATGCACTTTTGAGGCTAGGGCCTGCTGAGCACTATTTTTGATTTTATTTGATGACGTCAGCAATTGACCAAATCACTGCGTATACTTTTATATATGTGAGTAGAATATAAACAAATATAAACATTTGCTAATGATTTTTTAAAACATTCATTCTATGTCAACAGTAAAACAACGATCCACTATGTCAATAGTCGTATTTATAGTCATCAGATCAAGGGCAATAAAGAGCGGTGATGAGAATAGTTTCTTTCTAGTGAGACGTTAAAGTGAGACGTTGTGATAAATGAGATGTCAACAAGGTCGCTGTGAAGCGGTGATTTATAGAACGTTGGAAGACGCTTGTCGTCAGTGGACTCAAAAAGCAAACACTACTTTTGATTAATCCTTCAATTTTCCCAAGCCATAACGGTATTGTATGTGTAAACCCTTTTAACTTACGTATTCGAAAGCAAAATACCAATCATACTTTTTTTTGGAGGGGGATTTCGAGAGGCAACATTGCAATGGCAACAAAAAAACCCTTTGGCCTTATAAACATTCTCTAACAACTTAAATTGACCATCATAAGCCCGATACTGAAAAGATTATCGTCATGATATAAGATGCACTGATTGCACGAGGCGTGTTTTAAGTAAATACCGTTTTTGAACGGAATGGAAGGGAGGGCGGAGGAGAGGCGTCTGGGCAGTGGCACTGGGTAGACAGACTCATCATGAGTCTGTCAGGACGTGGTTGAGGTCGATAAGACTGTATCAAAATCTGTAACTCAAAAACAAAATGCTCCCCCCTCCCCAAGCTACAGTGCCACCAGCTCTGCCGCCGCGGTGTGGCCCTGTAGCCTCTCTAGAGCTAGTCAGCCTTGTAGGTAGTTTTAAAAAACAATAAGTCCCTTGATATATACTCCATGAGTGTAACCATGCTTAAGTACAATATTGAGATTATAGTCAATCCTAAAAGTATCGTTTTAAATAGATGTATTCAAGAAGGGTGTGTTTCCCAAGCCTAAAAAGCTTTCCAGGACGGATTCTGTTTTCAAGAAAGGGGAACCCAAATCAGTTAAGAGTAATCGTCCAATATCGGTAATCCCCGTTTCGGCATAATTGTTTTTTGGCATCCTCAAAAGTTTTTTTAGATTCAGGAGTGAATCTTATTTTGCGTCTGTCATGTTTATAAGCACCCTTATACAAATAAAAGTTTTTGCTAAGTAGCAGCTGTGTTAGGAAGGAAACAACTCTAGAAATTTATAAGTCTGAAAGATCTTCGAAGTTCAAGAATGGTTTCAGGAAGCTTACAACTCAAAACAGCATTAACTTTGTGAGGAAGAGGTGATATGCCATGTTTGGAAACTAAATAACCAAAGAAAGGAATCTCACACATCATAAATGCAGTCTTTGATGTATTAACATTAATGTGATTTTTAATCTTTTCAAGCGATCAATGTGTCCATCCTCTGAGGAGGATGCAAGCAGGATATCGTCTATGTAGAAAAGGTAACATTTTGGTCCAAAACGGTGTTATTTTTACTTGGACTGGCGAAATACTTGCAATGATATCTAATGTATCAGGGTTTAGGAAAAAATCCTGATTGTTCTTATATGCTATCCAACTAATTGAAAGTGACAGTTATTGAAAGGGTCACACATATACCTTTCTTAAACATGAAGTATTTCATACTGGTTAAAATTTAATATAAATAAAATTTTGGAAATAGTTATAGATCAACTTTTTTTTGAAAAGAATGTGAACAGTAAGTTAAACAAAATAAATAGATATAATGTAAACATTAAGTAAACAGAATAAATAAAAAACGGAACAGGCCAGTAGCAAAGCCATAGTAATGCCACAACACTTTCTTAGTATTTTTAGAGGACAGCCCTTGAAGGAACTCTTGAAGTTTTTTTAAAATAAGCACAGCCCCAGTTAAGCTTATGCAATTTACACATGCATTGGCTTAAGTTAAGAACATGCCGAAAATGCAGATGAATCAAATAATAAAGACAAAAGTTAATATTTTTGCTTGTTTTTGTAATTTCATAATTTAAAAGTAATATCTGGGGACCGAGCTTCGCTCGGAGGAAAGCAATGACATTTTAAAATATACATGTTCATATTACTCCCCACAATGACAATTAGCTTTGTAATTTGATTTACTGAGGTTTAAGTTTTGTTCATTGAATTTATTCGGTATTTGGTATTTTTCTAATCGATGCTCTTATTGCTCGTTTCAGTGGCCAAGCGCTGTGACGAATGTTGTATATCCCAAGGTGCCTTCATTACTGGACACTGCTATTCCTTAACAGATTACAACAACACAGAAAATGCAAATTATATGATCTTACGTCACAAATAATCTATCTATCTATCTATCTTCTATGTATTATTTTCTATATTATTAATTCTGTAAGCGATTTTTTCAATCAAAATTGTGAGAGTTTGACAGCTCGCAGGATGATGGGAGAGGGCTCAAATAAAAGGTCTTGGTCCCAGGGGGTCGGGAAAAATATCAGATTATGTCCAAATCTATTAGAAAATGAGAAATAACGAAAAATATCTTCCATTTAAAATGCTTTGGGATTGAAAAACTTCTGCTTTGTTTACATTAAACATGTGGTGCTAATGCTTGATTCAAAGCCATATGGTAGATGTTGGCATGTGGGATTTGTTTCAAAATGCGCATTCAATGTACTATAACAAAAATTATTTTAAATTTAAGATTTTCTGATGTTATAATAATAATTAAGGGTTTGAGTTTTTTCATAATTTAAAATTATAAAAAGTTAAGTACGTTAGTTTAGTTTAACAATTCAATTTTGTTGGAAGCGTGCTGGGCCCATAACCCAGAGGTCCGTGGATCGTAACCACGCTCTGCTACAGTATGTGACAGTTTGTCACGGTCATTTGTTATAGTGCTAATATTTTACTGGCTGGTTAATACGATGCTGTAAACTCATAGAATGTTCCAGTAAGTTCCTTGGAAGCTCCGGCTTCTCAAAAAGTAGTTCTTGTTTTTACTGTCGAATTTTAATTTAGTTTGGAGTTTTGGGGTTTTTATCTAACTTTGGTTTAATAATTTGTGAAGTTTATTACCGAATTTTAGGCTAGTCAAGTTCTAATGTAGTCTAGTTTTGTTTCATTGACCATGTTTCTTTAAAATCCCTCCGCCAGGAGGAAGGTGAAGCTCGCTGAGCGATTTCTCCTCCTTGTTCTCGTCTTGCCGTGGAGCGACTTGTTCACTATAGCGAATTTTTCTGCTTATAGTTTTCTTTACCTTCTTAAATTTTAATTTCCTGCATTGAAGACTTCCATTGTTCGTCCCTCCTTGTGAGGTATGTAAATAGTTGATTTACTCCATTTAATAACACTGTAAGTGATTTAAAATGCCATTTTCTGTTGGGCTAGGTCGGAGGGGCAGGAGACCTCATGTTCCATTTTGCAATTTGTTGCTAAAGTACGTTTATATCTTATAACTCACTTTGAGATATTGTTTCCATTGTTAATTTTGTTTTATATTCCTGCTGCTGATCTAATGTTTTTTGGAATTTGAGCCCAGATGACTGAAATTGGGTCAAGTTGGTACTTTCTGATCTTGGGTAATTTTGTAACTTTAAAGCAAATTTTTTGGCCTAGCCCATTATTTATGTTGGCCTAAGCAGATATACAAGCTTATTCAAATCAGTTTTTGCCTTTTTAGCCATTTTTTAAGCCTTTCCGAGCTTGTGACAGAACCTAACTTAACTGCGGCTGCGGCCGAACTCTAAGTAGGCCTAATGTGATTTAAAAGTTTTATAACCATGTTTGTAAAAGTTTTCTTGTACTTTGAGTTTAGTTCTGTCAAGTCAATTGTATTTCTGCAAGAAAGTTGAGAATTAATAATTTAAAAAAAATAGAATGTTTGTTTGATGAAAATTATTTTTCATGATTCAAGGTTTCAAAATTTTATGCAAGTTTTTTTTGGGGAAGGGATTTTCCCTCAGTATTGTTTTAAGGGCTCCTTAGTATTTTGAAATTGAAACCTGTCCAGGGTTTCGGGGTACCGGGATTTCCACCTCTGAAGCTGTCTCCGTGCGAGGGGTAACTAGCCTGAACTTTGGTCGTTTTCTCTGACGGGGTCCATGCAGCCTATTCGTGTCTTCCGTTGAGCCAACATCGGGGAATAATGGGGCTTCAATTTGTTTAACCAGATAAGATTTATTTTAATTTTGTTAAGTAGTAAGAT
The DNA here is from genome assembly GCA_035578135.1 of Flexamia atlantica. Lineage (NCBI taxonomy): Eukaryota > Metazoa > Arthropoda > Insecta > Hemiptera > Cicadellidae > Flexamia > Flexamia atlantica. Next base: position 174,328,239 of record JAQJVK010000001.1, read on the forward strand.
AAATAGGAGACAAATCTGTAAAAAAGAAGGGGATCCCCAAGTAACACAGGCTAGGCCTAGAACACCAACTGGATGTAGTGAATACTTAGGATAATTCAAGGCCAATTTGTTAGATTTAGTAGCTTAATAAATTCGAAAGTTTGTAATATTGGACTTTGGGTTTTATTTTAGTACCCAGAGCTGAAAATTGTGCAACTCGCGGTAGCTTGTAAAGCGTTACGTAAATTGACTACCGGAGTTGTGGCAAAACTGCGCCACTCTGCTGCTTTGTTCTCACCTTGCTGTGAGACTGAATAAAGTTATTGTAAAACTAGAATCTTTATTGTTTTGAGATGTTAAGATACAGCTCTGGGTCCAGTTATGGTAGATGAAAATCGGAATTAAGGAAGTATGGTATTTATGTTATATTATAGTCAAATAAAAATTGTGTAAAGGGAGGAGAAAGTGTAAAGTTAAACTTTTAACATAATTTTGATTTGAAGTTGGGATATAAGGGGATCCCTCTGGTATATTAGAGCTTGACAAAGTTTTAACTTTTGTTTGGATTCTTGTAACGATAACAGTTGGGTGTAAGTTTTCATTTTGAGGTAATCTGTTTTTGCCAGATGTTTAGTGTATTTTTGTCCGTAGCTGAAAAGAGGTCAGTTGGTAATTAATTAAGGTTAATAAGAAAGTACTTATATCAGTAATCCTCTGGAATAACTGAATCATAGAAGTTTGTTGTGTTTTGTGATAAAGAGAAATCATAGTAGTAAAATGAAAAAATTGTACCGGAATTTTTAGTAGGGGATGAGTTGTCTTACGAGGCGCTATTGCGCAATTTGCCAACAGAGGTTAAAGTATCGGAACTCCGGAAGTCCTTAAGACAAGCACAAAAAACTAATGTAGGGGTTGATATTAATAGGTTATCTCAATTAGATTTAAACAAAGAAATACAAACATGCGCAGCAAAATTTTACGAATTAAAGTCTCTTGAAAAGAATCTAGATGAGGAAGACAACCCGACAAGTGTGCTGAAATATCTTACTAGGGTGGATCATCTTATTCGTAGAATAAATAACCTTACTAAATGGCCAGGATTTGCCGAGCTTCCGGAAGACGCCAAACGTCTGGTTGATACTGCATTGATTGAATTGCCAAACATTAAGAGGCAATTTCGTAGGAAATCCGATTCATTTGGTGAGTTGGTCAATAAACAGATTCTAGAAAGCCTGGAAAACAAAGAGTTTGACGAGGTTTTCACGACAATTTCCCCCACAGTGACCACCGTACAGGTATTAACTACAGGTACTACGAGCTCCTCAGATTTTAATGTCTTAAATGTACCGATCTCTCAAACATTCGGAATAGCTGCCGGTGGAGCACCCGGGGCAGTTTCAACACAGCCCATGCAACAAAGTTACGAGTTTCCCCGGAAGGAGCAGTTGTCCGAACATCAGGACACATTAACTAGGCCTAGTTGGACTAGCAATCAGTCGAGCTCAATGGGACCGAACATGCTGTGTAGCTCTGCTGGATTTCCGCTCTCTACAGTAGTGCCTTCGGCCCAAACCAGTAGCTGCCGACCAGCGATTAGTCATCCTGGTGTGTTCCCAGGTCTGGGAGGACTCATGCCTCTGGACTCAGTAAGTTATCCTAACCAAGGTACTCTAGGTTATAGCCAACCCATGGAGCAGATCCAAAGGTACAATCCAACCTACTCCACGGCACCGCAGAACTTCTCGACAACACTAAGAAACTCAGGTGAGGGTAGGAGTATTTTTGACAAGATAACGCATCCAGTCGAACGATATCTCAGCCAGATCCCCAGTACCGATGGAATAAGCATACCCCATCTATTGGATTTCCTGCGGGTAATTTTAAAGTTACGGAAACAACCGAGTCTGAGTGACACACAAATACTGGAATTGGTGAGTCCATATGTACTAGATCCGCTCAACCAGAAAATACAGGATGCAATTAACCATCGTTTCACTTTGGACCAATTTCATGAAGCTGTGCTGAAATATTTCATCCCCGTAGGTATTTTTGAGCAGTTGAAAAAGGAGAGGTTTCACAGAGTACAGAGAATTGATGAGCGCCTGGCACACTACATTACTGATATCAAAGAGTCTGCTTGTTTGCTAAGGTTACCTGTGTCGGAAAGTCAGGTAGTTGATACAATCCTATTAGGACTTAACCCTGCAGAACGTTCTCGTTCAATTTTTGTGAAGAGACCAGAAAATTTTAGCGAACTAGATTTAATGTGCGTCCAGTCGCAGAATGTTGAGTATGCGGATAGAGAGCGAGTTTTTCTTCATGGGCCGGGGAGCAGAATACCAACCCCTTTGGAAGGGAATCAACAATACCACGAAAATAGAGGAGCGAGATATTTTCAGAATCAGAGATCAGGTTTAAATCCAAGAGAGTTTGGTCCAAACCGGAATCGAGGGGAAATTAGGTGCTATGGTTGTGGTGGCACTGGTCATTTTAGAAAAGATTGCCGTAGGTCTAATCCTAACGATCAGCGTTCAAAAAACGTGCCTTGCCGGGGAATGTAGTGGTCTACGTTCCCCAAAAGAACTGTCGGGCTCATAAGAAAGGTAACAAAAAACCGGTAATAAAATTAGGGCCTATAACAAAACCCAGTCATTGCCATATATTGATGTAGATTTTGGTGGCATTAAAAAGAGATGTTTACTCGATTCTGGAGCTGCTAGTAGTTTTATTGATCGAAAATGCTTTCAAGAGTTAAACCAGTTTGTGAATTTCAGGGAGCTAAATCCTTCTGGCAATACTTATTTAACCGCTACTGGCGAGGAAGTTAGAATAGATCGAATGGTACAGACCAAAATAAAGATTGACAGGTATTCCTGGGTTGTCCCGTTTATGATAGGCGATGAGTTGATTACCCCAGTAATTTTAGGGGCGGATTTTATGAGGAATACCGGACCTATTTTAAACTTGCAAAAAGGAATTTGTTATTTCAAATTTGAGCCTAAAAATGTTATCCATTTGTACGGTAATTCCGGAGCTAAACAAGTGACAAACATGAAGTCTGAGGGGGATAAGAAGAACAATAATGTTGATTTGTCACATTTAGATGAGCAGTCCCGAGAGGAAATGCAGAAATTAATAGAGCAATTTTCGGACGTTCTAACAACTAAATTAGGCCTAACAGATCTTATTCAGTATGATATAAAATTGGTCGATCCTACTGTTGTGAAACTATCCCCTTATAAACTATCCCCACCTAAAATGGAAATAATGAGGAAACAGATAACTAAACTCCTAGACCAGGGTGTGATAGAAGTATCTAATTCTAGTTACTCGAGTCCAGCTTTTCTCGTACCGAAGGGTGAAAGTAAGGAGGATTTTAGACTAGTTATTGATTACAGATTACTTAATCAGCGTATTCAGATTGAATCAGTACCGCTACCCGACATACATGGAGCATTTCATTATTTCGAAAGAGCCAAAGTTTTCACGGTAATTGACCTCAATTCGGCATACCACCAGATAGGGTTAACCAAAGAGTGCCGGCATCTCACCAGCTTTGCAGTACCCTTCAATTTGTACCAATTCACAAGAATTCCATTCGGACTTAGTACTGGGGCGCAAGTTTTGTCTCGATTGATGGATATGATATTTCATGATGTGAAATTTAAGTTCGTGTATAACTATTTAGATGATATAGCGGTATTTAGTGAATCATACCTTGAGCATTTGGTACATTTGCGGACGGTTTTCGAAAGTTTAAGGAAAGCTAAGCTCACAGTCAATCCAGCGAAGGTACATTTTGCTGTAAAGGAAATTAAGTTTCTTGGGCACATAGTAGGAAGCCATGGAGTTCGTATTGATGATCAAAGGACGTCTGCGATTCGAAATTTTCCCGCTCCAAAAGACCCGAAAGTAGGGGGGTCTGGGGGCTCCCACCGCGTGGAGGAGCAGAGGAGCCATGACGTCACAGGTCACGTGACCCCCCCCCGAGACCACCCACGACGACCCCCCCCCAGCCCCCCCCCAACCCCCCCCCCCAACAAAATGGAGTCGACCCCCCCCCTTTGATTGATGGATGATTGACAGGTGATTGACAGGTGACAGGTGATTGATGCATAACACATTGTATGATGGTTTCACAATAATGTCCACTAACAAAGGTTGATGGGTTTCTAAATGAATCCTTTTGTACCATGACATTGACGAATGAAGAGCTTTGTCGGCTTTGAAAACCTAATGAATAGACCAACCCTCTTTTCTTCTCACACCTGCGTTAGCGTCGCAGTTTCTCTGGCGTTCCATTTTAGCTTCAGATGGAAGGAGAACAGCGAACAGACAACATGACTGTGCTGCGGCTCGTGGATTCACGGCGGTCGTCGTTGGACTGTTTTAAGTGTGTTGAAGAATGGGAGCGTAATTTACTCCCATTAATTATGAATGACAGCAACCATATTAAGATCAGAGTACACCAGTTTGCTGTCCATGGCGTGCCACGGTTGACTACATCTCGTCCCCCACGGCACTACAACGCATGGCGACTTGGAAAGCTAGTCAACTGGCTTCATCGAGTCGTTCGTCATGGCAACACTGTCGTCGAGGTAGAGGTCTACTTGTATACACCATCAGAGTAGAACCCTCGTCAGCAGTCAGCAATAAAAACGGCCTTTCTAAAGGCCACCCTAAACTTGTAGATTAGTTGTAATAAATATAGATTATAACATACCCTCTCGCTCGCGATTTCTTCAAGTAGTAGGTGGATGTAGAGGCTCCTACCCTGTGGAGGTGGATGACCCCCCCCCCGACAAAATGGCGCCCAACCCCCCCCCCCCGACAAAATGGCGGCCAACCCCCCCCCATTGATTGATGGATGATTGACAGGTGACAGGTAACATGACACCTCATTATGTTTTCTTCGATATAGGGTTGACAGGTTATTTTCTGAACACATGAGTGTCGCAGTGTGCTGCGCACTTCTCACAATGGGACCTCATTAGCGGGGATACAATACTGAAAGGAAACCATTATATTGTGACATTGACGAATCGTCGTCAACAATCCCTTCCTAGAACTTTCTCAACGCACCCTAGTGCTCCGACGCACTCGGCTAGCCAGAACGATTTTGGAGCTGGCACGATGAAGACTCTGGTCGAATTGTGTGTAGAACGTGTGGCCGACAATTTCAACACTTGGCCAGAAGCTGCTCGCGCACTTGGGAATGGGGTGATTCCCAAACCAATACTGTTATTGGTGCTGCGAGAGGTGTTTCGGAGGGAGTATCCGGCCGACTTTTGGGGCGATATTAATGTCCCCTATAGATTTATATATTAAAAAGTAGCTCCCTTTAAGCCAGCTGCAACAAACGGCCTTTTTAAAGGCCACCATAAACTTGTAGATTAGTTGTAATAAATATTGATTATAACATACCCTCTCGCTCGCGATTTCTTCAAGTAGTAGGTGGATGTAGAGGCTCCTACCCTGTGGAGGTGGATGACCCCCCCCCCCGACAAAATGGCGGCCCCCCCCCGACAAAATGGCGGCCAACCCCCCCCCCCCGACAAAATGGCGGCCAACCCCCCCCCCCCGACAAAATGGCGGCCAACCCCCCCCTTTGATTGATGGATGATTGACAGGTGACATGTCACCCCATTGTGTTCCCTTTGATGTTGGGTCGACAGGCTATTAACTGAACAAAAGACCACCGAACTCGGCTGCGTGTTTGTAATAATGGGACCCAATTATCCCTTGATGTGGGGTTGACAGGTTGTTGTTTGAACAAAAGAGTGCCGCAGACCGCTACGCATTTATCACAATGGGATCCCATTAGCGGGAACACAACACTGAAAGGAAACTATTGTGCCGTGACATTGACGAATGAAGGGTCTCGTATTCAATTATCGCTAACAACGAGACGTTCCACAAAAACACTGCGTGTTGTAAACAGATGCCTTTGACGACCCTCGTCACTGTTGACAGGCTTTTAACGGCCCCCAATTAACGGTAACAAAAAGGTTCCAGAACCTTCTAGAAGGACTGAGAACGTTCTGGCCCCATCGAACAATAGGAACTGCGCGCCAATTCCAGGAATCTGAGACGTCACTGGCGGTACTGCAGCGTTCTCGCTCGACTCTGGTCAGAAGTGGTTTGGTGCTCATCGCGAGTGGACGTGTCGTCTCTGCGCTCCTTCGTGCAAGTGTTGTGAAATACTTTGTGATTTCGTGTAAGTGATTATTAAATTGTGTAACCGTAAGTAAATAGGTAATAAGTGTTTACGAAATATATTAAACCATGTTTCTAGTATTTTGATGCTAAAATATCTTTATTTTATACCAAAACTTACAGTAGTGAGTTGATTACACCATCACTTACTTTCATGAGATAGGTTATGTCTTTCAATGAAATCTTTTGAGTTTTAAAGAACTAAAATGTTATTTAAAAACAACATTTTACTTTTAAAAAATTATTTCGCGTTTTAAATTTTATAAATTTAAACCGTGTCAGGTTCTGCTAGAATCCATCTTTAAAATTGTTTCGTTAGTAAATATTACAAGTGGAAAGTTTGTTTTAACATTTTATTTAAATTACTTTTTAAAAGTAGGTGTATTTTAAAACTAATTTATTTTAAAAAAATAGTAATTATTATCCATTGGATAAAGTGTTAGCCCAGTGAGTACGCCAACCAGTGATAAATTTTCTTAGCCACTGAATATTGTGTGTTAGCCACTGGATATTGTGTGTATATTTTATAAAATTAAACTGTGTTAGGTTTGGCTAGAATCTATCTTAAAAATTATTTCGTTAGTAAATATTTCAACTAGAAACTACTCCATTCGGTTCGGCTAGAATTTGTCTTTAAAATGATTTCGTTAGTAAATATTACAACTAGAAACTTGGTTTTAAAAAGAACTAAAAATATTTTTTTTTTAACTTTTTATTTATTTATTTATTTTTTTTCTTCTTTTTTTTATTGTTATTTTTAATTTTAAACTAATTACTTTTTTTTTTAATTTTGAATTAATTAATTTTGATTTTTTATTTTTATTTTTATTTTATTTTATTTTTTTTATTTTTATTTATTTTTTTATTTATTTTTTTTTATTTTTTATTTTTTATTTTTTTTAATTAATTAATTTTTAATTTTTTTTTATTTTTATTTATTTATTTATTTTTTTTAATTAATTAATTTTTAATTTTTTTTTATTTTTTATTTTTATTTTATTTTATTTTTTTATCGACTTCTGTACGGTACGTACGATTATACCTTATGATTAATTAAATTTAAATAATTGTGTTTAGATCTATCATGGATTGCCAGCGTCGATTCGTGTGCGGGGTCTGCTTCGCAGACTTCACCGCCAAGCGGAATCTCTTGCGACATATGAAGGACCACCGTGGCGTGCAGGAGAACCACCGGTGCCCGCAGTGTCCTGCCACATTCAACCGGCGGGACAATTTACTGCGACATCAGCGCGCGGCCCACGCCCCGACCCCTTCGGCAGACCCCGCCCCTGGCCCGTCATCCGCCGCAGCCGACCGGATAGGTGGGTAAACATCAAAGTCTTATGAAAATAAAGCTGGATTTTTATTGTGTGTACAGTTTCTTTATCCCACTTTTCTAATTCTTACTATGATGAATTTTCAATTCAACATGTGTGTCATCTATTTGGTTAGTGTAAATTAACACACATATCGACAACTGGATTAGTTAAAAAAAAGAAAATTAAAGTGTTAATAATTTATAACATGAAAATAGAGTTTGAATAATTGAGATTATTTCAAAGATAAAGGTGTTAATAATTAGGTAAGCAATGAAAATTATATCTTGTGTTGTCAGGTGCTTCGCCCATCGCAGGTCACGCTGCGGATTCCCCCACCCCTGGCCCGTCATCCGTTCCAGACGACCGGACAGGTGTGTAAAATAATAATGAATTATTATTTTCTTCTAAAATTTAAAACTAATTAATGAAATACGTTTATCGAATAATGATTTATGTAAATAAAGCCGGATTATATGTGTACTATTTATTTCCCTTAGTCCCCATTGTTTGATTTAATAATTGTATTTTAATAATAATCAATCAGGTAAGTAATAGATGTTGTGTTGTTTTGTTTAAGGATTCGTGTGTCCCCACTGCCGCCGGTGCTTCTCCAGACGTGACAGTCTACAACGTCATGTTCGACAACAACACCGGGGATCCCAGGGCGGTAGTGGGCCTGCACCATCACCTGCCACGGACATCGCGCTGGACTCCCCCGCCCCGTCGACATCGTCAGGAACCGGAGGCAACGGCAGCAGCAGCGAGGACGAAGTTCCGGTGGCCATCCCCGACGACCTGCCACCGGAGACCTCACACTTCGTCGAGGTCGAGTCTGGATACCGTGGACGATTGAAAACCTACTGTCTGCGGGAGCCGGACTCCGAAGGCCTCACGTTGCCGGAGTTCCTGACGACCATCTTCGAGGACATCGTTGCTCTCATGCACCGAGTATTGGAATTCGTCACCGCCGTAAAAATAAACCTCTGGGTCGAGTGTGAGTTTGAGGACGTGCACGGGGAAACCTGTCGCCGTGCATTCAAAACCAAGAACGTCCCCGTCCTCCGTACTGATGACATGGAGGATATCTGTGGGGACTTTTTCCACAAATTAGTTACCGAAAAAGAGCAGTGCGAGATGAAGGGATCTGGCTGGACCTTTGTGCGGGTGTTAGACATGGAGGTCAGGGTCAATGTCTATCGCCCGCTCAGAGGTAGCTCCTACATCACGCTACCACCCCCAATAGAAAACAAAAGAGCTGTTATTAATGTTATCAATGAGGACGAGCAATGTTTTATGTACGCCGTCCTCACTAAATACATCAACTTTACACCTGAACATAGATTGAAGGCGGCAGATTTCACCCCTGACCTTCGTGCACGCACCAATTTAGACTTTTCAGGTCTCGAGTTTCCGGTGAGGCTGGACAAAATCGGTAAGTTCGAAGAGATGAACCGGGGGGTAAGTATCAATGTGTATGGTCTGGACCTGGAGAAGATATTTGACGAACGGTCAGGCCGGTACATACACAAATATTTTGTGTACCCCCTGCGAGTTGCCAAGCAGGAACTCGATAACCATTTCGACCTGCTGTACTTAACCGATGTAGGGAGATGCCACTATGCCTACATTTCTAATTTCGAAAGGCTGGTTAAATCTCAGTTAACAAAACACAAAGAGAGAATTTTCATCTGTAAGAGGTGCTTTGCCTACTTTGATAACCGGCCTACAAAGCTGAACCTGAGCGGTGCGGATAGACTCAAACAACATAAAGAGTACTGTTACGAACACGCACCGCTCCGTACAGACATTTCAGAAGACAAGAAAATTAGGTTTAGCCATTTCGAACGGACCCAACGCAGCCGTTTTACCATCTATGTGGACTTTGAGAGTATGCTAGTACCGTACGATGGTGAACGGCCACTCAACCCCACCCCAACAGTGGCCCCTCCAGCCTGGGACCCGGCAACCTCGAGACCCGGGCTCCCCCACCACCGCCACCACGGAGATTCGCCCTCATCTGCACATGTCACCACCCGAAACGTACATGTCCCTTATTCGTACGCCTACTACATCCGAGACGATCACAGGGATGATGACGATGGTGACGTCGACGATGGAGACATCCCCACTAGCAAGACCTTTTCAAAATTTCGCCTGTACAGTGGTGAGAACGCGGCCCAGCACTTCATGGTGACGCTCCGTAAGGATATCGACACCATCGGGCAGATCCTGTACGGACGACGGCGACCCGGGAATCCCCCGAACCTTACGGCAGCGGAGGAGGCGGAGTTCCAGACGACAACTACATGCTATATCTGTAGGAAGGACTTCGCCCCGACCGACATCAAGGTCCGCGATCACCAACACTCACCACCGTACAGGTATCGAGGTGCCGCTCACCAGTTATGCAATTTGCAGTACAAAGAGCAGGATACGGTGAACGTGTACCTCCACAATCTGAGTAACTATGACGCTCATTTCATTGTGCGGGCATTGAAAATTGACGGAGGTGAAGTAGACGTGCTCGCCAACAACGAGGAAAAATACATCTCCTTTACGAAACGGTTCGAGTACCCGAACGCAGGCCGTCACAACAGGCTACGAGTGCGTTTCGTGGACTCGTACCGATTCTTGGCGAAGTCGTTGGCGACACTCGCTTCACTCCTGCCCGAAGAGCGTCTAAAGGTCTTGCGAGCCCGTTTTACCGACCCAGAGGAATTCCAACTGCTTCGGAGGAAAGGCGTGTTCCCCTACAAACACATCACATCGTTGGAGGTATTGCAAGAGAACACCCTTCCCCCCGTTGAAGCTTTCGAGGCGAGCGTATCAGCGGAAGATTACGCCCACGCTCAAAGAGTATGGGAGAGATTTGGCTGCAAAACCCTCGAAGACTATTCCAATATCTATCTGACGACCGATGTACTACTGCTGGCCGATATCTTCGAGGGTTTCCGGGCGATGTGCCAAGAACACTATAACTTGGACCCGGCGCACTACATCACTCTCCCGTCGTACGCGTGGGACGTTATGCTGAAAACAACCGGCGTGACCCTCGATACCCTACAGGACGTAGACCAGTACCTGTTCTTCGAGAAGGGTATTCGAGGCGGACTTTGCCAATGCGTCACCCGCCATGTTGTAGCGGACAACAAGTACACGAGGAAAAGTGAACAGGAGAACGTTGACGACACTTTCCTCATGTACTTCGACGCTAATAATTTGTACGGATGGGCAATGTCCGAGCCACTACCGTACGGAGGCTTTGAGTGGCTGTCTGACACAGAAATCGCCGGTCTGGTCGAGAACATCAAGAGTATGGCGGTAGACGGCGAGGACGGTTACGTCTTGGAGGTTGATTTAGAATACCCCCGAGATTCCACCCTCCATGACAAACACCGAGACTTGCCGTTCTGCCCAGAAGTGGTCAAGGCACCGTCCGACCAACTGCCATACGACCAGAACGTTCGCCTCCATAGCGGAGTTGGAAAATCCGCTAAACTTATGGCCACCCTCACTGACAAGACCAGGTACGTAATCCACTTTCGCTATCTACAGAAAGCGTTGGAGAACAGATTGCGTATCCGTCATGTTCATCGTGTGTTGCACTTTAAGCAGTCCACGTGGTTAAAGTCGTACGTGACTCTGAATACCACACTCCGTCAGTTGGCCAAAAACAAGTTCGAGGTGGAGCTCTTCAAGCTCATGGTCAACGCGGTGTACGGTATGAGTCTTCAAAACGTACGTAAACACAAAAACGTGAAGATCTGCACCAACCACCGTAAATATATTAAGTACGTGTCAAAGTCAAATTTCAGCGACCGAGTGTGGTTGGATAAGACTTTGACACTGCTTAATATGGCTAAGGTGCGCGTGGTGTTGGACAAACCCGTTTATGTGGGTATGTGCGTTTTGGACCATTCGAAGTGGTGGATGTACCGCTTTCACTACCTGATGGTTGAGTGGTACGGACGTGAAAACATACACATGGCCTACATGGACACAGACGGTATCGTTTACATGATCCGTACTGCGAACGCCTACAGGGACATGCTGCAGCACATCGATGACTTCGACACCAGCAACTACCCCCCAGGGCATATCTGCTACAGTAAGGACAACGCTCGAGCCCTGGGGAAATTCAAAGACGAAGCTGGTGGTCATGTCATGACGGAGTTCATCGGACTTATGGCCAAACTATACTGCATATCATTTCTGCGCATCAGCGATAGCGGCAGCGGTCAGGACTACGAGCCGCCTCCCATCAAGAAAGCTAAGGGAGTGAATCGTGTAGTGGTGCAACGTGACTTGACCGTAGACGACTACAGGAGATGTCTACAAGATCACGTGGTCAAGTACACGGAGAATGAGCGCTTCTTGAGTAGACGCCATTACATCTACACCATCATGGTGATGAAGCGCTCGCTGGCGCCGTATGACGACAAACGCTATGTGTGCGATGACGGCGTCAGCACATTACCGTGGGGGCATTACGCCATCGCCCCACGTGCACCGCAGGACGAAGAAATGCCGCTATCGTCCCCTGAGTTACCACCTCCGTTGTCCCCACAACCTGGACCTTCTACCGCAGAGTGACTTTGTTCGCCCACCAACACTGTCACAGAAGGTATCCAGCAACGGATATGCAGTACAGTTTGCGGTGACGTCGGTGCATGAGAGCCCATCGCACTCAAAATTCATCGTGGTGGGCCATTTAGGAACCAATTCGACTTAGGAACAAATTGATTTTTTCTAGTATTTTTAAAAATAAATACTATTAGTTACCATTTAGGAATAAATTTTTCATTGTAAATACTTTTTCTTCTAGTTAAATATTAGTAACAAATTTTTATTTTAAATATTAGTTACAAATTTTTGTTGTAAATATATATATATATTTTTTTTAAATTTGATTATAAATATTTAATTTTTATTTAATTGTATAATTATTTATTTTTTGATTGTAAGAAGATATTGATTGTGAGTAGATATTGATATTGAAAATAAAACATGTTACTCATTTACCTGTGTTGATATTTATTCCCCAACCCCCCGTGTGTTATTATCTTAAAATAAATCCAGAGTTCCTATAATCTCTGGATTCAAAAATAATTACTTAAACTAAAAGGATAAAGGGTAGAAATGAAAACAAGAAAGTATAATTAAAAATATAACTTTTTATTTTTCAAAAAATCTATACATCTTACAATAATGTGTTTATAGCTATAAACATTATTTTCAAATATAAATCAAGTAGAAGAAGAAGGTAAGTAAAATCTTGTGAAGAGCATCCGGACCAGCGTGTCGTTCTCAGCAGTGGAGTCACCGAAGAGTTGGACGAAATCATTCATCGACATGTCGTAGTTGGTACGGCAGTACAGGTAGGTGAGACAGTACTGGCCGCAAACCGAAGTATCCAAGCCTTGTAGTCGATACTTGTTGTGGATGTAACGCAAGAGACGTGAATTGATATTACGTCTCAGGAAACGTTGAAAGTCGGCTTGATATGGAGGTCGGCCGAAACTGTCGAAATATTCGATAATTTGTGTATTGTTGTTGTTGAATTGTCTTTCTTCACTGTCTCTGTAGAATACTACCCAGTGTTCACCGCTTTGTGTATGCGGTTCGGTGTTGACGACTAACGCAGTCGACGGAGCGATATATGTGGGTAGACGGTCCGATGCAAACACTCCGACATGTTGTATGTTTTTCAGCTTTGCTAAATGTTTCCTTATGGCCGTGGTGTTCATGGTTTGGCGCTAAACGTCCCTCTATTGTTACCGGAACATTCCATCACCTTTTGTTGTAACACGTGTGCCGGACTAATTAATTCTCGGAATTCGGACCCTCGATCTATTGTTCTGCGGCTACACGTCTGAACACGATTGTGTTCACAGTTCGGGGATGACGGGTAGGTCAGAGCTGCTGAACACCGACGATCTAATTTTGTGACGAGGACAACAACAATAACACGATCCGCAATGTGGTTCTTTGGCTGTCAACAGTAACCAACCACGTAGCAGCATACAGTTACTCAATGCACAACGGTGTTGTACGCTTTTATGTTGACCACAACGTAGCGCGTTGGTGGATAGTAGATTTCCGATGGTGGCCAACGATCCGCATCCGATATCCGCCAAATCCACTACCAGTACTTTTCCGTTGTTTATGATAAGATGTTTCGTGGCGTATTGTTTCTTTTCCGATCCTTTTACGTAGACCACGGATTGACTGTTGAGACATGTACGTAGTTTGTCCATCATCACGTGGTACGGTATATCACCGTGATTCCAATCGATACCGTGACAGTGTTTAGTCAACCAGTAGCTTTCTCGAAGTTTCTCTTCGGATAGAAAATCACGATCGAACGGTGGACGTGCGATGTGGTGCAATAATAGTGTACCGGTACACACGTCTATAACGCTGGCTTCTTTCACTATGAAATCGTTGCTGTTGTCTTTGAAACATTGTAAATCCAAGACGACAGACGAACGGATCAATTTATGCTGCTGCTGCTGCTGCGGTGTACAATCCATGTTTACTCGTTCACGGTCACCGACGTACTGAGCTTTTTAACTGCCGAAATCCACCGACACGTTACGTTGTCGATCGATCTCGATGACGTTGTCCAGTTCCGCATAGATGATCATATTGACGGATTCAGTTAAAGCTTCACTGAACCCGATCTCGATACGTAGATTACCGTTACGTACCAAATTCCAATGACTGGACTCGTTAGCGCTCAAATCCGGTGTCAAATCGAACGCCATCAGACAATAACCTTTTTCGAAATCGTATCTTGTGATATCGTTACCGATATTGTCGAAATGTATTCCGGTACCGCTGAACAGTGTGTGATAAGCGAGTACATAGGCGTCATCCGTGTTGTTGTTGAACACGGGCTGTAACGCTTTCATCGGCACTTGTTCACCGTCCAAATACAACGCTAAATAGTTCATCTTGAAATGTTGGAAATTGAACGGATTCTTCTTGTAGTCGCCGTTGAACGCTTGATTAGTGACCATGCCGAGAATAACACGTTTCGGAAGCTGACCCAAGTATACTCTGTCCAATGTTTTGCTCTGTATACCACTGGGCAGTGTGATGGATTTCACTTCGACTCGTGTAATCGGATACTTAGCGGTACCGGTCTCGAGCGTTTTACTATGAGCCAACAACACGCTCGGATTGATTTTACATCGACGTACAAACAGATTCGCCTCTTTGATGTGTACTTTATAAGTGGTCGCGGTTTTCGACATGATAGCGAATGAGTTTCTCGATCTGATCAGACGTAAACGCATCTCCACACCGTTCAACAAGAACTTTTCTTGATTGCATAAATCGATATGCAGATGTCCGATCATGTCCGCATAATGACTCAGTTGAATCAGGTACCGTCGATGATTGAGACCTTCGTTTTCTTCTTCACAATTATCCATATGTTTATAGTTGTCTTTGTAGAATAATACACTGCATAAGTGTGATTCTTTCGCGTCCGTGCCGTAGTTCAACAGGTTTTCCAAAAACGCACGGTAGGCGTAAGTGTTGTTTTGCGGTGACACCAGTTTATTGTTCAAGTGTAAATCCACTTGACTGAATAATGAATGTAACCAATTGTTGACCGGGCCGAATTCTTTGACGGCATCGCCGGCTGCGAATTTCGTCCCGTCATCTTTGACTATAGTGGCTTGTACGTGTAGTAAGGTATGCGCTAAATCCGTATACTCGTCACCGTGACCGGGTATGACGAATTCGATAGGCGAATCGTCCGTTAATGACGAAATCGGTTTATACTGTACCCATTTACCACTGTCGATACTGGTCTGTGTCGGCGGTAATGAGAATAAATCCAATTCCGTCTTTGTACATTCGCATGATTTCTGGTGTATAAACGACATTTTCGCCGCCGCTGCTGCTATTGTTTAAGAGAAAATATCGATTTGTCGTCGTCGTCTTCTAGTCACCTTCTTTTTCTTATGTACTCGACGCTTCGTCGACGATCGTTTCGTCGTCTTTCGTTTTATCGTCGATTTACGCGCGTGTCGTTTACGCTTTTTCGCCGGAGCGGACGTCCGTGCTCGAAGGAGTTTCGTCAAAGACTGCGGTGTGACACGCGTGATACGTCGCTTCTTATAGCCGCTGCCGCCGCCGCCGCCGCTGCCGCGAAGTACGCGTTCGATTTTGTCGTCGGCGCGTCGTTTCAGCGCGCCGGTGAATTGTTTGAGGCGTTCGCCGGCCGTGGTCCGCGGGTCCGCGGTGCCGCCGGCTATGTCGCCAAGAAAACCGACGCCCGATCGTAACGCCTCCTTGCCCACAGCACTCGCACCGGACCTTAGTAGCGGCATCACCGTGCGCACGAGTCCGCCGAGAAAACTTCCGATACCGTGACCGCGTTGATACGCCGCACCTCTGTACACCGATGTAATACCGCCGCCGCCCACTTGTTGACTGCGGTAGTATCTGAGGTAGGGATCGTTCGTATTCATTACGATGTCACTGTTGCTCTTCGACGTCGTCGTAGATGTAGTTTCATGCACGTAGTGCCGAACTGGAATGGCACGTGACGTCCCTTGCTGTCCCTTATATCTATTTCCGCGCTCTCGAACGAGCTTTTTATAATCGGCATGTAGTGCGGATCGGTGAAATGTACGACTTTCTGTACGCCGAACGTGTAGTCGGACGTGTCGACATTGACGATTTTCAACAGCGGTGCCACCGTATCACCGACGTATTGCGGTTCGACCAAGTCGCAATACACGTACAACTCGGCCGGAAACGCTAGCTTGATGTTCGGTGAGCGTTTAGCAAACGGTGTTGTCGACAAATTACTATCCGGTAAATAACCCAATTGTAACGCCAAAGTCGGACTCAGTACCATATTGACGACTGTATGCGAGTTATCTACCGCTTGTGTCAAGTCGACCTTTACTAAATTTGCTTCCGAGTTATATACGAACTCGATATTGAATGCGTTTATCGCTCGTGTATAATTTATCGTATTCAATAAGTCTTCAACGGTCTCGTAATGACCGCCGACTATTTTCACTCGCATCGCTGTCAACGTCAATCCCATTGTAACTACTGTCTCGGTGTATACAGTTTCGTCCATGGTCGATTCCATATATTTCGTAGCTTCCGCAGGTGTCGTATAGAAAATTATATTACTCTCCGGTGTTTCGAACGTACACGGATAATGCGCTTCGACGAGCGCTACTTCCCACTCGTCGTCGACATCGAGTTCGATAGTCGACGGAAAATGTGTCAGATAATTGGTCAACGTATTATTCGGATAATAGTTCATTGAACTATTACTCGGTAGTGTCAGATAAAACTGTTGATGTCTCATATTCGTTTCACTTCTGATGCGGGTATCCACGAATTGAATTCGTCTCCGTAACCTACCCACTTGACGAAGTATCGCTTACTGCGACCTCGACCTTTAGTATCGAGTATTTTATCGATCTGGTACAATCGATTCGGGCCTATCGTGACCTTTTGCAGTTCGTGCTCGTAAAAACGACCGACTATCGGTTTACCGTTCAAATCCTTCAATATATACAGTGGTAGTGGAAATGCACCGTACTGTCGATCGACCGTGAACAATTCCTTACTCCAATTCGTCTCGTAGCCTTTGGCGAACGTGCCTTTTTCCTTAGCGATACGTACCGTGTCACCCGACTTGAATCTGGGTTTTCTTCGTTTCGGTAATGTATTCGGTTTGTACATGTGACGCCACACTCGATACACCGTTCTTTTGTCTCCTTTCGCCACGTCGTCAGGACGTAGTCTACCACCCAGACTTTTGTGCACACTGTTATTATAGGCGTCGACTAATTTGTCCAATACATCGATATATCTGTACGTGTTTTTATACGTCAAATAACGCCACATACGTGTTTTCAATGTACGGTTCACTCGTTCCACTACGGCCGCCTTAACATCGGGGTTTTGCGTAGTCACATATTTTACATTGTAATCTCTGAACACGCGGTTCACTTTCTCACCTATAAACTCTGTTCCTTTGTCCGTCTGTAAACACCGCGGTGGTACGGTGTGCGGACTGTTGAAAATCCGTTCGAACGCGGCAGCCACTTCTTCGCCGCTTTTACGTCTCAACGGTTGGACAAACAATCGTTTGCTGAACACATCGATCACTGTCAACAGATAATTGTAGCCGTCATTGTGCGAACTGAGCCCACGCATATCATTCAAGTCGGCTTGCCACAATTCGTTCGGTCCGTACACCACGTATCTGTTACGTAAGAAGCGTTTACGTACGGGTTTGTGCAACGTATACGTATCTTGTGTACGTAACCATTCGACTACTTCGCGACGTTTTTTCGGTTGTAACGCTCGATGAAGCGGGCTTATACCGCCGAACGAACCCGGGTTAGCGGGATCGTAGTACACCTTTTCTTCCATCACGTCTACGGGTTAAATGGCTCCCACTTTTGAAGTGCAGCCTCACTTATATGTCGACCTTTTGTCACCCTACTAGGCGATATTATTTGAGGTGCTGTTGCCTCTGCCCCGGCCGTTGTTTTCGATCTCAATCGTTTGGCTATCGGTGACGGACTCGGTGTCGGCGGTAACAATAGTGAGCGACGAACATGCGGCGTAGACGATGCTCTTGGTCGAAATAATAATGAACTGCGTGCTCGATACGGTGACGGTGCTGGTGGTGTTGCTAATCCTTCCTCCTCCGCATACGGTTCACGTCCTATATACTGACGAGCTAGCGTATTGCTCACGTACTCGGACGGTACATTTATTTCGTCCAGTGCATTTAGAACTTCGTGCCAACCCGTAGGGACATTTTCCATTCTACGTACACGCACTATCGCGTGTAACACATCGACAATATTCGAGCCGGGTATTCTCGCATTTCGAACAATAATCGTGCCATCCGGATCCCACGAAATAACGTTACTATGACGTTTAATGAATCTCACCAAGTTACGTGCGTCTACTTGATATGTACCCGGAAATGTTTGCACTATATCTTCTTCGTCGTTCGCTTCTTGTATCACCGGTAAAGAAATAGGATTACGTTTTTGTGAAGTAAAATACAAAAACCTCTGCAACACCTGCTGGTATTGTTTCCATTTCTCCGTGTCGTTCAACGTTTTGTCTTGTAATATACGATGCATTTCAGCATCCAAACTGTTAGTGCCGGCAGCCGCAGTCGACGTTTTTGATTGTGCAACAGCGGTATTTGTGATTGACGGTTCATTACGAATTCGATCGATCAGTTCTTGTGGTACGACCACCATTTTCTTCGAGTGTTCCAGATTCGAATTATCCATTTTTTTCCCCCTTCTAATTAGTCACGTTATGTAACACAGACTGCAATACAGTACTCAATAGTAAAGGTAATAGAAATCCACCGCCTTTTTGCACGAGATATCGACGTTTCTTCGACCAATTCTCTCCACGCTTCACCAGACGTCTGAGCGATTTTTTATGTTTACGCAATTGACGTTTTTGCTTATCCGACAGCCGGATATTACCGCGTAACAAGTTGTATGCGCACTCGCACACTGTTCTGATACGACTGGCGTCAAATGCTTTCAACAACGCTTTACGTTCTTTCGGCTTAGCGTGTATCAGCGCCCTCAATAGAGCAACGTCTCTCTTGACACACTGCGACATAACGACCGAGTGACTGTTCGGTCATCGTGTACCCGGACTTATTTATACTTTTTTCGGTTGATAGACGTACTGTTGTTTCTCGTCGGGTAATATACCCGTCCGTACACGCATTTCGTCCGGTGTAGACTGTTTCAAATCCAATAATAAATATCCGTGTGGTCTACGAGTGGCGTCTGTATAGGCCTCTTCGATAAACCTGGTATTTTCCGGATACACCTGACGAGCTAAATGTTTTATCTGAGCCCTGTCTCTAGGATTCTTAAACAGCACAATATAATGTGCGTTCAGAGAAATGTCTCTTTGTCCCCGTCCTTGATGGAAAATATTCTGAGTTATAAAGAACACACTCAGATTTCTATGATGCGACCCTTTAGTAAACAGATCTACTATAACATTAGATCCGCTAGTGGCTGATGACTCACGCATCATATCGTCCACAATCACTAATGTCGGTGTACCATCAAAATCTTCCATATTCGGTAACCCTTGTCTGTATTGTATACCTACATCAATGTCCGGTTGTAACCCCGGACTATGATACCAGAAAATATTGTCAAACACAGTGTCACACATCACATTCAAGTACTTGATAAATCTCAACACAAAATATGATTTCCCCGAACCCGAAGGTCCGGCTACTATGGCTGAAAATGGATGTTGCCATCTCAGATCCATTGTAAAGACTGATCACAAATACCGACTTACCTTCACTCTTATTACTAATTGAGGGAGTAAGGGTTTGTGAAATAAAAAGACTGGTTTTAATGCTATGAAGGTGGCTATATATATTGCTTACGAAACCTATCAAAATTTATAATCTTTTAAAGTATATCTTCTTTTTCTTGCTTTACAAACATGAATTTATTTCTTGCTTCAAACAAACTCCAATGGAGAATATTTACTGCCGGGTGCTGCTGCACGTCTCACCAAGTGTAAGCGATCCCCGTAGCCGGCGTTGTACTGCTCCATCATGCTGTCGGTGATGGAATCGTTGTAGCGACGTGGAAGGTAGACGTACAAGTAGTAGTCCTCGCCGAGCTGTCCCTCCAACGTGGCCAAGATGGTCTCGCCGTACTGAGTGTTGATGCGCTCGAGTTGTGCAATTTTATAACGGCACTCTTCGCGGAGATCGGTAATTTTGGTGTACGGCACACCCGGCTTGCAAGAGTTCAAACACGACTTCAAGTCCACTTTCGAAGCCATACTTTGTTTAAGCACAACCGGTATGGAAGACATAATGCGTTCGAGACACGAGAGTCAATACGAAACACGTCCACACGGTACGAGAACTGAGCAGCGAATGGTGCTGTGGCGATCGGGGTTGTGGTAGTGGGGGAAGGATTGTGAAATAGTTTTTGGCGCTACACGTCTCCCTGTGGTGGGGACGACGCTGGTGGGGGAGGATTGTGAAATAGCTTTGGCGCCAAACGTCCCCCTGTGGTGCAATAGTTTCTAGAACATCCCATCGGCTTTTGTTCGCACACGTGTGCGTGACTAATTCCTGGAATTCTGACCCTCGGTCTATTGTTATTGTTTTGGCGCCAACCGTCTCCCCCTGTTGTGAAATAGTTTCTAGAACATTCCGCCGCCTTCTTTGTTCTCACACGTGTGCGTGGTTAATTCTTGGAATCCCGACCCTCGGTCTTTTGTTGTCTCTTTTTGTTCCGTGGCTGAGTGTCTCTACGTGTTTCTCGTCTCACTGCTGTTGACGACGATGATCTTTTGCGTTTCACTGGAGTCGGCTGGGACACAATTGTACATTGTTCCTCTGGCGGTTTACGCCAAGCCGCTAACGGCATCATTGTTTGTGTTAAACCGTTAATTTTCGGGGCTCCTGTACTTCCATCAACCCACATATTTTGTAAATATGACAATAACGGTTTCAAATTATTGTTAATCTCATCATCGGGGTTGAAATAAATACCGCATGTGTATGTCGGAACTCCTCCATCGTATAAATGTAATTTCAGTAACATTTTCCCACAATTATCCGGATTCTGTACTGTATATTGAAACCCACTATCGATCCAAGTAATTGCTGGTGAATCGTTTGTCGGTCTCACAATCCATCCGCCTTCTATTGTATTTGAAGTACTGTTGTCGGTTTGTACACTTACGTCATTCGATTTCTTTTTTCTTGAAACTCGTTGCTTATCTTGTTCTTGTTGTTGTAATGGAAAATATACCGCATTATCGTTTTCACCATTACCGACACTTGACTGATTCATCGCTTCAAGTTCTTTCATCAGCATACGAATGGATTCATCCACTTCATTAATAGTAGCCGCCATAATACTTACGAAACACGTCCGCACGCACTGACTGCACACACTCGACTGACGTTACGCGCTGTCCTCTAAGTGCGTGTAATCGTATTCAAGCACCTGTGCATTCTCGCGGTGTAATTCTGAACTACAATGCATAATTTTCGTAAACGAATGTCTTGCCACACATAACATACTATTAATCAGTACTCTTTCACGTAAACTTCTCCGTTTGTACTCGATATGAATAATTTTTCGAAACGATATGTCGATGATTATCCTCGCATATTCGGTTGTCATAGTCGAATGAATCTAGATGTTTCTAGAAAGTTCGAGGGAGAACTGGAAGGAATGACGTCACTGATGACGTCATAGGTGGAAAGAAATCGAGCGTGCGCGGGTGTACGGTATTTAAATTTGATTCTAACTACTCTAAAAGTTTAGGGTGGCCTTTAGAAAGGCCGTTTGTTTTCGCTGATAGGATGGAGGTGAAGGATATAAAGGGAAATATGTTTTATTTATTATTTTTGTTCTTCTTTGAATTTCTGAAGCCAAGCCATGTAGTTCTTCTTTGGCCACCACCAGAGTGGACGGGGTCTGCAGAAGTGGTAGACGTCGGGGAAGTAATACTCCAAAACCTGGTTAAAATACTGTTGTTCAGCTTCAATGGGTAGCCAGGTTTCTTCGTACTCAATGTGGTACTCGAAGTCCAGATAATTCATATCTTGAAAATAGTAATCCAGGTTGTCGTCCGTTGGTGGTGACTGCCAGATAGAATGGATGCGTTCGCTCCGCCACATTATCTCGGATTCCAATTCATCCAGTTTTGCCGCCAATGTCGGGATGTAGTACCGACAATCCAGATCTGAATATTCCGGTGGAAAAATAGGTTCTTCATTCTTCCAGTTGATCCAGTTGTTGTTGATTGGTTGATGATCGTCCTCCTCCATCCTCTCGGCTTCGACGCAGGCTCGAACCAACACCTCGTCGCTGATGGTGCAGTCCCGGCAGTCCATGAGTTTTTTGACCGACGTCGACAAGCTCCCAAACCAAACTGAAGGTAGAGCAGTGCGCCACAAGGGTGGGGAGCGAAACCGACAATTCCGAGAACTAATGCGTCGTTCCTTATTGTTATATGTTCGAAAAGGTTCCTTCCAGATCTTTCTAGATCCTTCTAGAAGCTTATTGTTCGCGATAATAGCCGTTATTCACGACTTAATGAGACACAAATGTTCCTATTCAACCCTCGTCAATGTCACGACACAATGACACGACACAATGACACCCTTCCTTTACAATCAACATACCGCCTTTCTTCTCTTAATAGCCTTGTCAACCCGTGTCAAACTGATGAATGACTCTCAACACCAAAGAAAGTTATTGCACAATAGGGGGGGGGGCGGCTGACGTCATTAGTTTGCATATTAGTTAGCTCATTTGCATATTAATTAGATCATTTGCATATTAATTACCTAATTTACATATTAATTACCTCATTTGCATATTAATTACCTAATTTGCATATTAATTACCTAATTTGTATATTAATAACCTAATTTGCATAATTAATCAGATCGTCGTGGGTGGTCTCGGGGGGGGGGGTCACGTGACCTGTGACGTCATGCTCCTCTGCTCCTCCACGCGGTGGGAGCCCCCAGACCCCCCTACTCCCGAAACAAATAGCTCGATTTTTAGGCATGGTGAATTTCTACCACAAGTTCATACCGAACTTAGCTCAGATTGCCAGCCCATTGAATGCCTTGCGTAAAAAGGGAGTGAAATTTGTTTGGACTGATGAGCAACAGAAGGCATTTGAAAAATTAAAAGAAATTATGTCGCAACCTCCTGTTTTGAAAATGGCGGATTTTACCAAAACTTTCATACTTCAAACTGATGCTAGCTCATCGGCCTTGGGAGCAGTTCTTCAACAGGAGCATGACGGTACAAGACATCCGATAGCATACGCTTCACGAACCTTAAATGAACATGAGAGGAAATATTCGGCCTACGAATTAGAGTGTTTAGGCATTTGCTTCGGAATAGAAAAGTTTAGGCATTTCTTAGAGCACACAGAGTTCATACTTGAGACCGATTGTCAGGCTCTTTCATGGTTATTAGCACATCCTCGTCAACTCGGGAAGATTGGAAGATGGATACTTAGAATTCAGAGTCTTAAGTTTAAAGCCAGACATATTCGAGGATCTGAAAATTTTACCGCAGATGCACTTTCGAGGATGTTCGAGCCTACCCAAGAGGAGAGGAGACTACAAGGGTCGAGGAAAACACCGGACGAGGTACAAGACTCAGAAACAAATCAGGAAATTGAAGTTCCAGGAAAACCAAATGTGGAATTAATTACCAATTTTCCGTTGGCTTTTGATGATCTTCGGCAGCATCAAATATCTGATGAAAAGTTGAGGCCTATTATTCAAGATTTAGAGCAAGGACGTAACAGCGAGATGTATAAATTGCGAAGAGGTGTTTTATGCAAGACTGTTGGAAGAGAGAAAGATTTAAAAATAGTACTACCCTGTAATCTGAGAAACATGGTTCTAAAATACTATCATGACTCACCCTTTGGGGGACACTTAGGAAAATTCAAAACTCTCCATAAAATTAAACAAGAATTCTATTGGGATGGAATGATCAGATATGTCAATGAATTTGTAAAGAATTGTTTGGTCTGTGCAGTAAGCAAACCGTCGGGGAATACCAAGATTGGATTATGTAGTGGTGTAGACCCGCCAAAGGAAGCTCTAGAGAGAATTTATTTAGATTTTAGTGGGCCTTATCCAAGAAGCAAGTCCGGCAAAACCATGATTTTGATTTGTGTCGACGCATTCACCAAGTTTGTTTGGTTAATACCTATGTATAAAGCTACTGCAATAACCACGGTTAAAGCTTTAAAAGACAACATTTTTCAGAGTTTTGGGTCACCTCTAAGTATTGTAAGCGACAATGGCCCGCAGTTTAAATCGAAAATTTTCAGAGATATGTGTTTTGAATTAGGCATACAACACATTACTATTACTGAGTATCATGCTCAAGGGAATTTAGCTGAAAGGTACATAAGGAATTTAAGATCGGCTTTAATTGCTTATCATTCAAAGGACCATAGATGTTTGGATGGAAAACTTGGTTGGTTACAGCAAGCTTTCAACAATGCTAGACACGAAGGTCACAAGTGTTGTCCTTATGAGCTGATGTTTGGGAGAAAGGCTAACCATCCTCTCTGCGCTCAATGGAATATAAGAGAACTTTTGCCGGAACGTCCCTATCCACAAAGTTTAAAAGAAATCTGGTCAAAAGCATACAAGAATCTTCAATTCGCACAAAGAAGAAGTTCTAAATATTATAACAGGGGTAGAATAGAAAGTAAGTTTAGAGTAGGTGATCTGGTATTGTTTAAAGCTCATCCTATTAGTAAAAAGGTTGATAAGATTTCTGGGAAATTGGCTCAACGATGGACAGGGCCTTATCAAATTCAAAGATTTCTTACTCCGGTTTCATGCAGTTTGGCTCACCCTGAGAGTGGAGCATTTTTTCATCGGGCTCATGTAAGTCAATTAAAACCTTTCGAGGGAAGGAACGATTAGCCCCGAGTCTAGGCTCCCCCACCTTCAACTTCCGGCTCTCCCTAGCACTGATTTCAGGCAGGCGAGATGTCCGGGGTTATGGTTGGCGGGATGCCCTTCAAACATTACTGTGGTGTTGTTGTCTTTGTAGCTTCGTCATCCTGAAGTCCCCGTGATTTGATTTCAGTCCGACAGCGAAGAGAAGTCATTTTCTTTGAGGAAGGTTTTCATCTGGTTGAGAGATGGCTGAAGGAGATTTGAGCTGGAGAGACCTGAAGCGGCGTTATGTCCGTGAACGAATGGAGCGGTTCCTGGTACGAGTAAGGCGGAGCAACTTGACCCTGCTTCAGGAGATGGAAGATGAAGGCTACTCCGACTTCGATGCGACTGCGGAAGATGCTGCGACTACTAGTAATCGGTTCCTGATCTGGGGAGCTTTTCATAAGACCCAATGTCTCGCCATCGCAGCGCTGTTCACCAAGGAAGATCCTGTCTTCGTTAAGGAATTCTGCGAAATTGGGTTGAAGAAGGCGTGGGAGGTGATGCTGGTGGAAGAGGATGTCGGAGCAGAAGAGAGAGGAGACGTCAAGTTAGCGGTCAACGATACGGTCAACCCTGATAACATGTATCTTGTCCTGGAGATCAAACCGGAAACGCTGTTCTTCAGTAACTTCCATGTGGAGCGTAAGGCGGGAGAAGTTCGAGCACAGGTCCGTGCTGCCAAGGAGACGGAGAAGAGGATGAGGTTTCTTCACGCTTTGGGACAACATCCATTGGTTACTGACCTCAGTGGGCAGGCTCAGTGGGGCGCTGGAAGGGATTTCTACCACACCGTTCATCGAAATGAGGGCCTAGTCATAACAAACAATGAAGAATGTATGGCGTTTGATTCTGGAGATCATCCTCCCGTTGATGTTATTTTCTGCGTACGCCGTCACTCCAGATATTGTGAGATTGCCAACTATCCCAACAGGGGCACCTTAATTTTAAGTCTGGTCATGGAGCGCAGTGAAGTTGTGTTCAAAGAGGTCACGGCCTTGGCCAGTCTGAAGGCTTGCGGATGCTTGGAGTGGTTCAGGTGTGAGGAGTTGGAGGAGGAGAAAACGAAGCTGCCGCTCACACTCAAGGTTGGTGATGCTCCCGAGAAACAGTGGGCCGGGAGAGATTGGTGCACCAGTTTTGTTATCAGCCTGGGGTACAAGCGAAGCCTAAGTTGGTGGATGCGTGTTTTCACGACCTACCACATGCTGTGCACGGTGTCCACGTGGCAGGAGCAGAAGAAAAGGCTCATTGTTGCTGTAGGTGATCCCGAAGAGGATTTTTTAGGTTAGGTTAGGCTAAGTCTGATGGCCTATGTTTGAGTCCCGGTAATCTTTCGCTGAATAATTGTTAAAAGGAAACTGCACTAATAATAAAAGGTTTTTTGGTTGGGGTGACGACTTCAAACAAATAACTGTTTTACCTTATTTTTCTTGATTTTTTGAGGAGTTAACTCCCTCTCTCGCTGTCGCTTTCGCTATCCTATCCTCTGCTTTCTTCTTTTCTTCCTTTTCGTTTTCATTTTTCTTCGTTTCTCCTCATCAAGTCAATTTGTTTGCTTTTGGGGTATATCTTGTGAATTTCAAAATTTAAATTTTAATAATAATAATAATAATAATTTAGTAAGAATAGTCATTTTAGTGCAATTTTCTTTCCATAACGTTTTAGGTTAAGAAGTTGTCAAGTTGTGATAAATTTTGTGATTTAAAAGCCAAAGTATTTTAATAGGGAAGATTTGAAAGTTGTATCCTTAATTAGGAAAGCTATACATGTTGTAGGGGTAGGACAAAATTGCTAAGACTGTTTTAAGACTAGATGCTCTCCTTTCAAAAGACTGATCGTAGACTGTTTTATAGGTGATTTACATTTTCTATTATGTATTTAAACCGATTGGGTCGTAACTTGTAATTTGAAGACTGATAATGAGACTCTTAACTGATATTGAGACTGATGTAAATAGAAGTTGTAATATTTAGGATTTATTGTTGTTGTAATATAATATTAATTTACCATACAAATTTGTCATCATGTTTAAAATAGGGAAGGGGGGTACCTGAGGCTGACGGTTCTTCCTAGCACTGATTTCAGGCAGGTGAGATGTCCGGAGGTTTTAGCGTACACCCCGGTTTTAGAATTTTGGTTTTGTTTACCAAAGAGCTTAAGTTTTGAGTTTATTAGTTATTTGGTTCAGTAGTTGTAAGGATAAGGAACCTTTTTACGTTGTTACCGGTTATTCCAAATGGTTTCTTCGTCGTGTTGTGATATTTTTGTTATTTCCTCTGCGAAGTTTTGTTAAGTTTTATGCTGACCTCTTTTCGAGAACGGAAAAGGGGGAAGTTTGGTTTTAAGGGGGGGAGTATGTGACAGTTTGTCACGCTCATTTGTTATAGTGCTAATATTTTACTGGCTGGTTAATACGATGCTGTAAACTCATAGAATGTTCCAGTAAGTTCCTTGGAAGCTCCGGCTTCTCAAAAAGTAGTTCTTGTTTTTACTGTCGAATTTTAATTTAGTTTGGAGTTTTGAGGTTTTTATCTAACTTTGGTTTAATAATTTGTGAAGTTTATTACCGAATTTTAGGCTAGTCAAGTTCTAATGTAATCTAGTTTTGTTTCATTGACCATGTTTCTTTAGAATCCCTCCGCCAGGAGGAAGGTGAAGCTCGCTGAGCGATTTCTCCTCCTTGTTCTCGTCTTGCCGTGGAGCGACTTGTTCACTATAGCGAATTTTTCTGCTTATAGTTTTCTTTACCTTCTTAAATTTTAATTTTCTGCATTGAAGACTTCCATTGTTCGTCCCTCCTTGTGAGGTATGTAAATAGTTGATTTACTCCATTTAATAACACTGTAAGTGATTTAAAATGCCATTTTCTGTTGGGCTAGGTCGGAGGGGCAGGAGACCTCATGTTCCATTTTGCAATTTGTTGCTAAAGTACGTTTATTTCTTATAACTCACTTTGAGATATTGTTTCCATTGTTAATTTTGTTTTATATTCCTGCTGCTGATCTAATGTTTTTTGGAATTTGAGCCCAGATGACTGAAATTGGGTCAAGTTGGTACTTTCTGATCTTGGGTAATTTTGTAACTTTAAAGCAAATTTTTTGGCCTAGCCCATTATTTATGTTGGCCTAAGCAGATATACAAGCTTATTCAAATCAGTTTTTGCCTTTTTAGCCATTTTTTTAAGCCTTTCCGAGCTTGTGACAGAACCTAACTTAACTGCGGCTGCGGCCGAACTCTAAGTAGGCCTAATGTGATTTAAAAGTTTTATAACCATGTTTGTAAAAGTTTTCATGTACTTTGAGTTTAGTTCTGTCAAGTCAATTGTATTTCTGCAAGAAAGTTGAGAATTAATAATTTTAAAAAAATAGAATGTTTGTTTGATGAAAATTATTTTTTCATGATTCAAGGTTTCAAAATTTGATGCAAGTTTTTTTTGGGGAAGGGATTTTCCCTCAGTATTGTTTTAAGGGCTCCTTAGTATTTTGAAATTGAAACCTGTCCAGGGTTTCGGGGGTACCGGGATTTCCACCTCTGAAGCTGTCTCCGTGCGAGGGGTAACCAGCCTGAACTTTGGCCGTTTTCTCTGACGGGGTCCATGCAGCCTATTCGTGTCTTCCGTTGAGCCAACATCGGGGAATAATGGGGCTTCAATTTGTTTAACCAGATAAGATTTATTTTAATTTTGTTAAGTAGTAAGATAAGTAGGAGACAAATCAGTAATTTGTTTAACGTAATGTGTTTTCAAGGTAAATTAAGATTTTCTGTAAAAAAGAAGGGGATCTCCAAGTAACACAGGCTAGGCCTAGAACACCAACTGGATGTAGTGAATACTTAGGATAAATCAAGGCCAATTTGTTAGATTTAGTAGCTTAATAAATTAGAAAGTTTGTAATATTGGACTTTGGGTTTTATTTTAGTACCCAGAGCTGAAAATTGTGCAACTCGCGGTAGCTTGTAAAGCGTTACGTAAATTGACTACCGGAGTTGTGGCAATAACGATGTAGATTTAATACCAAGTAATTGATCTATACAAATATAAGCGAAATTTTTGCGAAGAAATTGTGGGTGTTTGGAGGATGATGGGGGGGCTGAAACTGAAGGTCTCCATCTCAGAGACTCGGGGAAAATACTGAAATTGATTTAAGCTTACTATAAAACGAGAAATAACGTAAAATAGCTGTCATATAAAAATCATTTGGATGTAAAAAGGTCTGCTTTGTTTACTTAAAGCCAAATGCTAGATATAATCATAATTTTGTGGATCCAAAAGCCTATTTTCTAAGAAGGTATTTTGTGCTATAGTAAAGAAGGATTATGATTAGGGGCTATTAGCCCCTTCAAGCCTCTAGTATATTATTAATTCTGTAAGCGATTTTTTTAAATCAAAACTGTGAGAGTTTGCCAACTCGCAGGATGACAGGAGATGGCTCAAATGAAAGGTCTCGGCCCAAGGGGGTCGGAAAAAATAGCAGATTATGTCCAAATATACCAGAAAATGAGAAATAACGAAAAATATCTTCCATTTAAAATGCATTGGGATTGAAAAGATTGAAAAACGTCTGCTTTGTTTACATTAAACACGTGGTGCTAATGCTTGATTCAAAGCCATATGGTAGATGTTGACATGTGGGATTTGTTTCAAAATGCAGCTAACTATGCACGTTCAATGTACTATAACAAAGAGATTTTTTAAATTTAAGATTTTCTGATTTTACAATAATTAAGGGTTTGAGTTTTTCATAATTTAAAATTATAAAAAGTTATGTACGTTTGTTTAGCTTATGTTATAACGATGGAAATTTAATACCAAATGATCTATATATATATATATATATATATATATATATATATATATATATAATTACGTAAGCGAAATTTTTGCGAAGAAATTGTGGGCGTTTAGAAGGTCGCAAGATGATAGAGGGGGGAGGGCTGAAACTGAAGGTGTCCATCTTAGGGACTCGGGGAAAATACTGAAATTGCTTTCAGCTTATTATAAAATGAGAAATAACGTAAAATAGCTGTTGTTTGAAAACCATTAGGATATAAAAAGGGTCTGCTTTGTTTAGTTAAAACCAAATGCTAGAAATAATCATAATTTTGTGGATCCAAACGCCTATTTTCTAAGAAGGTATTTTGAACTATAGTAAAGAAGGATTATGCTTAGGGGCTATTAGCCCCTTCAAGCCTCTAGCAATAATAAATTTTATAAATGATGATAAATTTTCTGAACATCTAAATTTTGAAGTACAAACTGAAGTTTGAGGTGGATTGAGTTGAATAATATCACGTTTTTTCTTATATGAACCTTATCCTCATGAAATAAACTTGTTCTTTGTAGATCTTTGAGAATTTGCTTATCTCTATTTCCTAAATTGTATTTGCGAACTTTAAGAAACATTAAACTGATGACTTAAATTTAGTAGATCTAAATCATAAAATCACCTTTATGTAAACAAATACACGTTGTTGCTTTGATATTAATGATTTATAATTAACCTAAAACACAGCTGTTTACCTGTTTGGGATTTTTAGATGGGGATAATACTCCATGAGCAATCTGTACTCAATTGTATTATCCCTGTTTTATTCTACTGTACTGGCAACTGGCAACGTGCTATAAAAGTTTTAAGTGGCTTTGTCATGAACAGCTGGATGATTCTTTTGTTTCCTTTTAGCGAATTTCCCCTATAGGGAAGTAGCTATTACCGTAGGTGGCACGGTGAGACCTAAGCCCGGGACCATGTTATTTTTTCATTTTGAGGTCCCTAGACCCCAAAAACACCGTTCGTTCATTTATATATAAATTTATATATATATATATACCTGTCCGTAGGCGCGATAACTTTTGTAAAAAAGGTCCGATCTTGATGAGATTAGGAACAAACGTATAAAGCATAATTCATGGCTTCGAGTTCGAAAACCAGCAAGATTGGTTTACTGTAAGAAGGTTAAATAAAATTTATTTTCAAGATTTAACACCTTTTTACTAATTATTTTTAAATTCAATTGTCAAAATTGAATTCAGATTTTAAAAAAACAAACAATTTAGCATTTTGAATTATTATTCTACGTCAATCCGTTGCTTAAATGTTGGATGATATTGGATGTGCTAAACACAGTACTTTGTCCAATATTATTTTTAATTTTTCCCTCCAAAAAGTATAGTCACCCTGATTTAAGATATTAAAAAAATACATTTCTGAACATATGATTAAATTTTCAGGTGATGAATATTTTATTTGTGTTTATTTTGAATAGTTAGAGTTCATTGATCAAGATTTTGAAGAAAATATATAATATGTAAAAAATTCAAATTACTTTTAAAAATAATAAAGAAAGTATGAGCAATTGGTGGGGGGGGATGTCTTGGTCTAAACTGCCTGAAAATGTAGCATAATATATGGTATGTTTACAATGATGAGGATTGATATGTTTTATTGAAATTGGCTGGAAATGTAGAAAAAAGGTACAATATTGGATGATATTGGATGTGCTAAACACAGTACGTTGTCCAATATTATTTTTAATTTTTCCCTCCAAAAAGTATAGTCACCCTGATTTAAGATATTATTATAAAATATTATTTTACTCGTATAAAACATGCTGCGACAGGGATGTTTTAATTACTGTAAAACTGACCATATGATTAAATTTATTTTTTTTCATGACGTTTAAGTTATTTGTTTGTTTTGAGTGTTTTTAGTTTATTGATTATATGTTTGTTGACATTTATATACTATAACAAGATTACAGTTATCAAAAATTAGACTTAGAATTATATAAAATACAAAAGTGTATGTATCTAATGTATGTAATGTATTCAATGTATGTATTATTAACGAAAACCAATGTGGTCTCTTTATAATTTTCCTCATGTTTAAAGCTCATGAATGATTAAATATACGTTTTAGCGAATTTCCCCTATAGGGAAGAAGCTATTACCGTAGGTCTCATGGTAAGACCTAAGCCCGAGACCATGATAACTTTTCGTTTTGGGGCCACCAGAAGCAAAAAACACCATTCGTTTGGATTTATATATATATATATATATATATATATATATATATATATATATATGTGTGTGTCTCTTAGCACGATAGCGACCGTAAAAATGGTCCAATCTTAATGAAAATTGGTACAGACGTGTAAAGTGGTAATCACTCGGACGAGTTCGTGAAGCAGCCCGATCGGATCACCGGAAGGGGGGGGTAGAGGGGGTTAATCCCCCAAAAATGGGTTTTTTTGAGTTTTTTACATAGAAAAATAAAATTTAACGAATTTTTGTTGGCACCATTGAATTCAGCTTAAAAAAACTAACAATTTAGTTTCTTGAATCACTGCTCTATGTCCATTAGTTACCGAGATATTGAAAGTGGTAAACACAGTACGTTGTCCCAATGTTAATCTTATGGGAAATAAGTAAAATTCTATATCTCCGTTAATGTTCAACATATCTTGATAAAACTTGGTAAATAGCTTCTTCTAGTTCAGATCTACTAAATATTGAGTTAAAACCACCCATTTCTTATATACCTGTAGCAGCAAACCTGCATACTCATTCCCCATGTTATTCTTATGGAGCTTACAAAAACATGTCAAATCTTGCTATGTTGGATTGAAATATTTTGTTTTGCACTTGAAATTCGCTGAGTATGTAGGTCTGCTGCAACGGGAATATTTAGTATATTATTTACTTAACGTATTCAAATAACACTTTCCTTCAAATATGTTGAATGCTCATATATACAAAATAAATCCTATGGAAATTCGTTGAGTACGCAGGTCTGCTGCGACGGGGGTATTTTGTTGTTATTGGCAACTCATATGACCCCATGTTAAAAATTATCAATTTTAAATTTAATTTTTCTAAAAAATTTGCTTTCCTACACCAAATTCCATTACGTAGGTGAACTTTAAAATAAAAACTGCACCTACATGCAAAATTTTATCAAAATCGTTAGAGCCGTTTTCGAGGTAGGATTTATAAATTTATATATATATATATATATAAGAATTGCTCATTTAAAGTAATAGAATACAAGGAAGATAGGAATAAAATCTAGAATTTACACATGCACTTACTTAGGTTAACAACATACCTAAATTATTGATTGATTAAATAATAAACACCAAAGTTTTTAGTCAATTTTTTTGTTCTATTATGTAAAATATACAGGGTAAATAGGATTCATATACGCCGCTTGCACATACTTTTGATTAACACTACGACATATTCAAATTATAGACAAATCGGGAAATAAATACTACCATAGTTAACTTTTTTGACCTATTTTGTAAGTTTATATTTTAAAATATACAAGTTACATAGGAATGATTCATTTACAGATGCACTTGCTTAGGTTAACATCATACCAAATTATAACAGATCAAGCAATAAACACCGAAGTAAGTTTATTTAGCCCAGTTTCATAATTTTATGATTTGGAATATACAAGGCAGATAGAATTATATGAAATAGCTTTTATGTTGTTTTACAAAAATTAATGAAACATTACAGTTATGCATCGATAACAAATAGAAATATTTTGGCGTATTTTCTTAGTTTATCGCACGGTGAGGGGACAGTCCACGCTGGAAGTCTTGAAATTCTTAAATGTAAGCATACCTCGAGTTATAACTCATTTTGAAGGTCTTAATTAGTAAATTATAACAACGCAAATCGCGCCTCAAAAGGTTAATCTAATCAGAAGATACAGCTTTTCAAAGCTTTTAATGTTGACGATTAAACTCTAAGCTAAAATTAAGAAAAAAAGTCTAATTAGCAATAAAGCACTCGGAACGATGTAGTTGAGTTTTAGCGAATTTCCCCTATAGGGAAGAAGCTATTACCGTAGGTCTCATGGTAAGACCTAAGCCCGAGACCATGATAACTTTTCGTTTTGGGACCACCAGAAGCAAAAAACACCATTCGTTTGGATTTATATATATATATATATATATATATATGTGTGTGTGTGTGTGTGTGTGTGTGTGTGTGTGTGTGTGTGTGTGTGTGTGTGTGTGTGTGTGTGTGTGTTTTAGCACGATAGCGGCCGTAAAAATGCTCCAATCTTTATGAAATTTGGTTCAGACGTGTAAAGTGGTAATCACTCGGACGAGTTCGTGAACCAGCCCGATCGGACCACCGGAAGGGGGGGTAAAGGGGGATAAATCCCCTCAAAAATGGGTTTTTTGAGCTTTTTACATAGAAAAATAAGAGTTATCAAATTTTTGTTGGCACCATTGA
This sequence comes from Flexamia atlantica, assembly GCA_035578135.1. Taxonomy (NCBI): domain Eukaryota; kingdom Metazoa; phylum Arthropoda; class Insecta; order Hemiptera; family Cicadellidae; genus Flexamia; species Flexamia atlantica. The sequence goes on from JAQJVK010000001.1 coordinate 174,362,536, forward strand.
ATTCAGCTCAAAAAAATAAACAATTTAGTATCTTGAATCACTGCTCTATGTCCATTGGTTACCGAGATATTGAAAGTGGTAAACACAGTACGTTGCCTCAATGTTAACCTTATGGGACATAAGTACAATTCTATATCTCGCTTAATTCTCAACATATCTTGATAAAACTTGGTAAATGGCTTCTTCTAGTTCAGAACTACTCAATATTGAATAAAAACCACCTACTTATAATATACCAGTAGCAGCAAACCTGCATACTCATTCCCCATGTTATTCTTATGGAGCTTACAAAAACATGTCAAATCTCGCTATGTTGGATTGAAATATGTTGTTTTACATTTTAAATTCGCTGAGTATACAGTTCTGCTGCAACGGGGGTATTAGATACATGTACTATTAATAAAGATAATTTGACGTATTAAAAAATCTACTATTAAATTACATTACTTCGAGTGCTTTATTTGTAATTACTGTTCTCCTTACTTTTAGCTCAGAGTTTAATGGCCGTTATTAAAATCTTTGAGGAGCTGTAACTTCTGAATGAATTAACCTTTTGAGACGCGGTTTGCGCTGTTATGATCTACTAATTAAGACCTTTAAAATGAGGCACAACTAGAGGTATTCTTACACTTAAGGATTTCAAGACTTCCAGCGTGGGACGTCCCTTGGTCATGCGAAAAAATAACAAAACACGTGAAACTATTTCTATTTATGACTGATACACAACTGCAAAGTTTCATTACATAGAGCTAAATAATGTAAAACTTATTTCATAAATTCCAGACTTTTGCTGAACCCTGTATGCTATTCACCTTTGCTCTTGCTTAGCTTAACAACATACCGAAATATTAGACAAATCAGACTATAAACATCAAAGTGAATATTTTAGCCTATTTTGTAATTTTATATTTTAAAAAATTCCGAGTAGATAGGAATAATCATATATTTAATTTCGTAAGGCGATTCTTTGCGTCAAAATTGTGGGCGCATGGCAAGTCGTAGAATTATGGGAGAGGGCTCAAATTAAAGGTCTCTATTCCGTGATGGCGGGAAAAATAATGAAATCGCTGGAAATTCACCAGAAAACTAGAAATAACGTAAAATATCTGCCATTTAAAAAGCATTGGGATCTAAAATCGTCTGTTTTGTTTACATAAAACATATGTTGCTGATACTTGATTGAAAACCATGTGGTAGGCTAATAGATATCAATATAGGGTATATTTAGTTTGCTATGAAGGTATTTTGTACTATAATAAAGGATCGTTTGAATTTTCCTCATTAGGGGCTTTAAGCCCCTCCAAGCCACTAGTATATATAATTTACAAATATCATATTATTTAAATGAGCAATAATTGTATATAAATCCTATCTCGAAAACGGCTTTAACGATTTTAATAAAATTTTGCACATAGGTGTAGTTTTTATTTTTAAGTTCACCTACGTGATTGAATTTGCTGTAGAACGCAAATGTTTTAGAAAAATGAAATTTAAAGTTGATAATTTTTTACATGGGGTCATATGAGTTGCCAATAACAACGAAAAAATAAACAAAAGGATCACCCAGCTGATAATGATCAAGCCATTTGAAAATTTTAATATAGCACGTTGCCAGTAGAGTGGAAAAGAACAGAGATAATACAATTGAGTACAGATTGCTCATGGTGTATTATCCCTATCTAAAAATCCCAAACAGGTAAACAGCTGTTTTAGGTTAGTTAGAAATAAATAATATTTATGCAACAACAAGTATTTGTTTAGATAAAGGTGTTTTATGCTTTACATTCACTTAATTTAAATCAGTTTAATGTTTTTTAAAGTTTGTAAATACGATTTATGAAATAACCAAATTCTCAAAGATCTGCAAATAACAAGTTTATTTTATGAGGACAAGGTTCATATTAGAACAAACGTAATAGTATTCAAGTCAATCCACCTCAAACTTGAGGTTTTACTTCAAAATTTAGATTCTCAGAAAACTTATTATCATTTGTGAAATTTATTATTATTATTTGTGAAGTAAAATAATATAATTTGAATTTTCTGTGATATTTTAATCTGTTAATGAATGGCAGTGTCGAGCAATTTATGAAGACACCGTTGAGATATTCAACAACGTGCTTCACAGCGCTTGGCCACTGAAACGAGGAATGAGAGCATCGATTAGAAAACAAAGACCCAATAAATTCAATAACTGAACAAAATTTAAACCTCAGTAAATCAAATTACAAAGCTAATTTAATAGGTTGGGCTGTGGATTTTGGGGAGCAATATGAACATGTATATTTGAAAATGTTACTGCTTTCCCCCGAGCGAAGCTTGGTCCCCAGATATTACTAGCTTAAGTTAACAACATACCCAAATATTAGACAAATCGGACTATAAATACAAATTCAATATTTCACCCATATTATAATTTTATCATTTACAATATACAGGGTAGATTTGATTAATATATGCTTCGTACAAGTTCAGTTGCTTAGCTTAACAACATATCCAAATATTGGACGAATCGGAAAACAAAGACAATAGTTAGTATTTTTGGCATATTTTATAATTTTATATTTAAAATTATAAGGGCTAGATAGAAATAATGTATACCATTTACACATGCACTTGCTTAGGTTATCAAAATACCCACATTTTAGACAGATCTATTAATAAAGACAAAAGTTAGCATTTTTGTCTATCTTTATAATTTTATGTTTTTAATTTTATGTCTATCTTTAAATTTTTATGTTTTTTATATGTTCAGGTAAGATATAAATAATACATGCTGTTTACATATAAACTTATTTAAGAATTAACATATTTATCTTGTATTCCTCATTATTACATATATATCGGAAACACTATAATAATTATAACATTATAATACTTGCACGACAATTGTCATTGTATGGGGGAAAAGAGTGGGAGGGGGAAGGATGCGTGTAAGTACAGTTGAAGTGAAATACCACCACCACATTGGCATACTTAGCATAGTATTGTATTGGAGTAAAAAGGTTGCTCCGTAATCGGGGGCGTTTTTGATTCTGGCCCATTTATATACTACATTGGCACCATTTTTAATTTGTAAACATTTTGAACTTCATACTCCACACTAAAATATTTCCTAGAGCATAGGATTAAGGATTAAAGATATAGCACAAAAATAGTTTGAAGCTGAATAGTTATATTCATGTTCAATAAAACACATTCAGATCAAAACAAATAAATCATTACAGAACAAACAAAATCTGTTTGTTCTGATTCAAAGAGCAGTTGCACAGAGGGAATTATAATTAAAGTCAGTCAGATAATTTTTCTTATTTAAATTAAACACCATTTTAGTTATTAGATTTCATAAAATAAATTGCTAATAATGAAAAAATATGCTAATAAAAAGATATAGGCGTTGTAATAGGTTGCAAGATAAATTTACATTTTGTGAGGAATCATTTAACGGTTTCTTTGAACACCCAGTATGACATTATTTAGATACATTGTTCTCAAAAAAGATACCAAGGACGTAGAATTTTTAAAGGAAGAAGATTTTATCCTCGGTTTTATTTTTATAGTGAATTTCATTCAAATATAAATACAATCAACACTTGAAAAGAGAATAACTTAAAAAGTTTCGCGAAAAAGAGTAGGAGTATTGGCTTATAATAAAAACCACGTACAAAAAATAGGTTGTTTAGTTAAATACAAATATTCTGTTTGATGCTGTGAATGCAAGCATTTTCATTAAATGCTGCATAATTTTAAGTAGAAAAAAGCACTCTATCAAACAAGTCTTGATGTCGAATTAAATTCGTTCAAACATTCAATACATATAAAGCTTTCAAAGGGCAGACAATTGTTGGTGCCGTGAGCAGTTACAATGAAAGTGGTAATTATTCATAGCTACCTTTGTCAGGATCGAGGGGCTTATTATAAGGTCGGGATTGGCTGCATGCAACACGCTTAAGAATTATTTGGAAAGGGCAATGAAAATCTTGATTCTTCCTGAGATGTGTGTATTGATAAAAATTACATAGGGACAAAGTATTTTAAGATCTGATTTATTAAAATATGTGTTGTTAAACTGTGTACTAGACAATTCTATACTCAATATTTTATCATATGGTTAATATTCACATTTGTTAATTTTAATTCCAACATTTTAAAAACAAAAACAAAACAAATTCAATTTTCATTCAGCAATTCTCATTATGCATTCAATTTTTGACTATTTTCAAAAATAATTATTTTTTTCTTAATTATATATTCATTCACGCTACAAATTGATCCCTCAAAACCAGATTAACATAACCAACCAAATATGGAAAGTACAATGTTAGTTCTATTAAAAAAAAAAAAAAACTACAATCAATAAAATCAGGAACGCATTATACAGTCCACTCGAAAAAATGGCACCTGCACGAGGAGAATTAAAACTGGAAACATAAAGAAGAACAACAGATCTAATAAAACGAGAATAAACTAAATAAAATCAGATTAAGAAGCTATCCAATGTCAGGAAGAAGATCTTAGTCAACTTCAAAAGAAAAGATTGAATACATACAAATCGGTGATCGAGAAAAAACGAGCGGCCTCGAGGAAATCTTCAACTGCGCAGTTTCTCATGAAGATCACGAATCGCTACCAAACGAAACGCTTGCTTTCGATCAAACAGACGTTGAAGAACTTTATGTGGACATCGCAACAGTAATCGATTTTCTTTCCAGCCTTCAGTTGAGTCCCAACCTAACGTAAGCGATGACTTGGAAGCTCCAGTTACGTCCACCAATATTCAACACTCAGAAAGTTTGCCGAAATTTGAGTTAAACAAATTGTCTGGTGACTTATCAACTTGGATAACTTTCATTAACTTGTTCGACTCCTTGATATACTTAAATAACTCACTTTCAAACGTAAATAAATTTCAATATCCTTTTAAGTGTGTTGAATGGCGAACCAATAAACTCGACTCCCTATCTAAGTTTTTCGAATGACAACTACATTATTGCATACAATCTTCTTCGGGATCGGTATCAAAATGACCGGCTACTGCAATTAATGCATCTTAAACGCATACTTGACCTCCCGGTTAAAAAAAAATTCTGTAAATCATGTTCCTGGATTCTGACAGTTTTTCAACACTTTCAATGACAACGCCCAGGCATTACAAGCGATTAAATGTGACATGCCAGATCCTAATCCGTTTTTGATCGCATTAATTTTGCGTAAAATGGATGTTGATCTTCGCAAACGGCTAGAGTCATTCCGGGACAAATCATCAAATTTTAATCATACATTACCTAACTGTTAAAGAGATTTTCAATTTCCTTAATCGGGAATGCATTCATCATGAAGATGCTATTTTTTCTTTAACTGCTCGTATGGATGAGGCCACACGCATCAACTCCAAACCCAAAATTTCATCTCGACAACTGAACGTTTCAAAGACTGTTGCAACAAATAAGTCTTCTTCTAAGGACTTTAAGTCTGTTTCATGTGCTGGGTGCAAACAAACTAATTATAAAACTTACTCTTGCCCCATATTTCTCGCAAAAAGTCCACAAGAACGCTTCCGAATAATAAAAACTCGCAATCATTGCATTTCATGCCTCGGAATGCATAATGTAAAATCATGCTAGTCTTATTCTACTTGTAAAGTTTGTCACAAACGACACGACACTTTTTTACATTTCAATTCAAATAGAGGGCCCACGCTGCTCCGCAGCAGTAAATTTTGGTACTAAGACACAAAATGAGCTCAAATCAAATAATTCTTCAATTACAAAATTAATGTTACATACAATGCAGCTTCACAACTTCAATGTGACTTGCCAAACACTTGCCCAGGTTGAAAAAGATGTGCATATAGCTGGGCCCGGTAAAGTTGGAATTTCAGAAAACCATTATACCGTCACGATTTATTACCAAATTGGTAATAATTTGTTCCACGAAGAAAAAGTAGGAATTTAATGAGATATTTTTTATTCAAGTTTTTGGGACAGCGACATGTCAGCCCGGCACATACGACATTTCAAACTAACTATATAACATGCTAAAATACCCTCGTTGCAGACCTGCATTCTCAGCGAATTTCACATGCAAAAGAACATAGTTCAAGCCAACATAGCTAGATTTGACGGGTTTTTGTAAGCTCCATAAGAATAACATGGGAAATGAGTATGCAGGTTTGCTGCCACGAAAATGGAAATATCGGGGATTTTAGAGTATTATACATTAGATTTCATCTATATGAAGCCACAAACCAAGTTTGATCGAGATATGTTGAGAAATAAGCAATATGTAGAATTTTACTTATTTCCCATAAGGTTAACATTGGGACAACGTACTGTGTTTACCACTTTCAATATCTCAGTAACCAATGGACATAGACCAGCGATTCAAAATCCTAAATTGTTTGTTTTTTGAGCTGAATTCAATGGTGCCAACAAAAATTGGATAAATTTTGTTTTTCTTTGTAAAAAATTAAAAAAACCCACTTGGGGGTTTATTCCTCTTTATTCCCCCCCCTTCCGGTGGAACGATTGGGCTGGTTCACGAATTCGTCTGATTAATTACCACTTTACACCTCTGGACCAAATTTCATTAAGATCAGACCATTAACAGACTTGGAAAAGAAAAACCTAATTTTTATATATAAGATTTGTGATGTTCGGAATTCAGCAGAGTGCTTCAGGTCGTTCATTCAGCGTCAATAGCTCAAATGAAAGCTGTTGTTTCACTGATGGTTCTTAGACTAAAACATATAGAATTACGTAATTAGAACTGGGGAAATATATCTTGAATTGAATTCAAAATTCGGGAAATATTCAAATTTATGTTTTTTGGTCGAGTAATATAGTATATTAATGAATGCCGATGCTTGATGGCAAATCTGTGCGTGCATACCTTTAATTTAAGACCTCAATTGTGAAGATCGGTCGAGTAGAAAAGCCAAACAAATTCGAAAAATGAAAATCATACTTAATTCCCCTAAGAAATGTACAGGGAGGAAGTTGCTTTTGTGCATAACTCGAGGAATACGACAGATAAATGAAAGTGTATACTTGATGGCTAATCTGCACGTGCATACCTTTAATTTAAGACCTCAATTATGAAAAGCGGTTGAGTAGATGAGCCGAACGGACTCGGAAAAGAAAACCCAATTTTTTTAAGTATATAGATTAGATGCAACAATCTTCTTACAAAGTTGAAAATAGTCCTAATGGCTCTCCAATTACAGACCCAAACATTGCTAATCCATCAATAATCAGCCAACGCATCCTAACAAAGAGACCACAGTCTTACTAGGTACTTTATGGATTAAAATATGTGCATTGAATGGTACAGCTCATACATTTAGGGCTTTGCTTGATTCGTGTAGCGTGTGTACATTAATTACACATGCAGTCAACTTGTTAAATGCTCGTCGTCAACGTTGTGACGTTCAAATATCGTGTATTAATCAACAAAATACTCGAAATAAAGGTAAAATATCCTCAACGTTTGAAACTCCTTTGGGTCAACAAATCATCAAAGATCATTCCATGATTATATTGAATAAACTTACAACCGACGACCTTCCGCCTATGCCTGTCTCTACCGATATTATTCAACTGGCACAACAGTATAATCTTGCTGATCCTACCTTTCACAAACCAAGTCGGATAGACATTATACTGGAAGCTTCACTATTTCCATACATTTTTACTCGAAAACAGATTTCCTTAGGCCCTGATAAGCAGCACATCTTCTTTTTTTCACAAGTAAAGGTGGTGTTGTGACCCATTATTTCGAACTACATTTTTTCACTGATTATAATGCTGCAACCCGTTTTTTAATATCTCAATTGGTTCTCAAGATATGACTACTTTTAATCAATTTGATTTTAACCAATTTAAACATTATACATTGATAAAATAGACCCATACCCACAAATTAATGCTAGGTAGTGACGAATAACCACCATCAGTCATTGTTAAGCGATTCACACTTAACTTCCACTAATGTAAATTTTTTGGCCGCCATCTTGGATCCGCCATTTCGAAATGGGGTAAGTTATTTCAAATATGAAATTGGTATTGTGACCCATCATTTCTGACTAGTTTTTTACGCCGAATTCAATGCCGCAACCCGTTTTTAATTGTAGTGTTTAGTTTTCAAGATATTGACATTTTTCTAATAAAAATCTCAAAAAATATAAATTTTTCAAAAAATAAGTTTTATAGCTAAAAACGGGTTGCGGCACTGAATGCGGCGTAAAAGCTAGTTTGAAATTATAAAAAAATACTAAATATGATATTCTGAATGGTCACTTCAGTGATACTTACAAATATCCTTACTCTAAAAAGAATCATTGTACCAGATTAAGTCTTTGTAGGATAAAAGTAGACAGCTGAAAGGATAATTTTCAATTTGAATACTAGTTGAACTGCCGGTAGAAGGTACGCGAGGAGAGAAAAGTCATATTATGCTGTGTAATGAAAAATGTTTATAAAGTTTGAAAAGTATTACTGAGTATAAATTTAATATTTGGGCGTTGGCAGTATTCTGGGATTGATATAACAAAAAATGGGAAAAAGACTAGAGAGGGGCATTTAAAACTCACCCTGTATATTCCTTTCGTTGTGTTTTTGTTTAATACTTGCCTACCTTTAAAATTGAATTAACATAGTTTATTTCAAAATGGCGGATCCAAGACAATGGCAGAAAATGGTATGTCCGTTAAAGTTACGTGGAAATGGTTCAACAAATATTACAACAGTACATTAAGAAAACTTAAGTCAAAATATTAATAATTTTAAATTGATCTTCATTAGTGTTCGTAATATTGCAGTTTTGGACACAAGCCCATACTCACGTTTATGTAGAAGTTACAGATAAGAAGTTTAAAAAGGGATAAGACTATATTTGCCTCACTTACTCCAGAAATAATGCTCGGGGACTTTTTTACCAGCTTAATGAATTTGATGAAACAAATTATAACTATATTAACAAAATAAAAAAAGAAAATCTATTGATTTGTATCAAACCAATTAATAATATAAAAGCATTTAAATTACTTATATAAAAAACGATTAAGGGGCTTGCTTTTTAAGTGTAGCTATTGTAAACCTGTATTAATATCTTGAAACCCATTTTACAAACATAACTTTTACATTTTACAGATGTGTTTGCTGTCATGTTTGACACCATATTACAGGAAGGTATTATGTAGATAGAGGTTTGCCAAAACAGAAACTTTTTTAATATCACAGCGGATAGACTATCCACTCGAGCAGCCAGTATAAACATTACCCAACTCTAATACTTTGAATCTTGTAGCAAATCCGGAAATATTCTAGGTGTAAACATTCAGACATTGAATATACGTCAAAACTCATCAATGAATAGTAATCAATAAATAAATAGTTTAACGAGATACAATTTCGAAAGTTCTTATTATTTACTACACATTTCGACTAATGTATAGTTTTCAAGAAAATAATGTGTTTGTATAGTATACCAAATGTGTAGGGAGTTATAATACACATAATATGCAAACAGGTTGTTGAGGAATTAATAGTTAGGATAGATAGGGTGAGTTTTAAATGCAGCTCCCTAATTTTATTAATTTAAAAATTCTATTAGATCGAAATCATCATCACTCTTCAGTTTGAGTGGGTGGCCGTTTTCGGCCGCCATCTTAGATGCCCAACTTGGATATAAATTTTTTTTTTTAATTACAAGTAATATTATAACCCAACATTTAAAACTACATTCTGACTATATTCTGACTTTTGTTTCAATGCCGCAATCCGTTTTGTAAAAAGTTTACTCATCTTCTATATTATTAAATAGCTGATAACCCCGGCTTTGCCCGGGAGATAATTTTTTTCTTCTCGTATTCTTTTGTTTCTTAGAGCTGCATTCTGATAGCAACCATAGTAGCTATTTCTAATGGTAACCATAGCAACTATTGTAAGCAGTCCCAAAATCCTTGACATAGGTCCCTTTAGGACGATCCTGTGCTTAAGCCCTTGAAGATATCAAAACCAAACCACCATAGTGCACATCATGAGATTCCAAGCTTTGATTTGATTCAAAGATCAAGTGTCTACGACATGTAGTTTTGGCTGTAGCCCGAAATATACCAACACACAACTCTTCTTTTATATATATAAAATATAATAATATAATATAATATATTATATTATAATATTATAATATAATATATTTTATTATATTATTATATATTATATTGTATCAATTGTATTATCAATATATTATATTGATTCTGTAAACGATTTTTTTAATCAAAATTTGACAGCTCGCAAGATGATGGGAGAAGGCTCAAATTAAAGGTCTTGGTCTCAAGGGGTCGGGAAAATAGCACATTATGTCCAAATATACCAGAAAATGAGAAATAACGAAAAATATCTTCCATTCAAAATGCATTGGGATTGAAAAACTTTTGCTTTGTTTACATTTAACATGTGGTGATGATGCTCGATTCAAAGCCATATGCTAGATGTTGACATATAGTTTTTTTTTTAAAGGCAGCTAAATATGCACGTTCAATGTACTATAAGAAATAAATATTTTAACTTTACGATTTTCCTATTATATTATTAGGGGGTTGAGTATATTCATAATTTAAAATTATAAAGGGTTAAGTTTGTTTGTTTTGTTTACGTTATACGTTTACGGATAATAACAAATGACGGTTTTGACTTTCAAATTTCCCGTTTTTAGCGAATTTCCTTAAAGGAATAAGCTATTACCGTAGGTCTCATCGTAAGACCTAAGCCCGAGACCATGTTAACTTTTCATATTGGGGCCCCCAGAAGCAAAAAACACTATCCGTTCGAATTTGTATTTACATATATATTGAAAAAATTATTATTGTGATTAGGGCTACTAATATGTTATAATGATACATAATTTATTAACAGAGTACCCTTTTTTTAGTTTAAAAAACATTTATTTGACGACTAGTTTCAAATCATAAGATCATAGTCATGTCATAATAACCTCACTTTAAAATTCAATCTTATAATAACCTAAATAAATATTTACAAATCATGTGTTTCTACAAATAGATGCAGGTTTTGGGGAATAATCATATATCTTTCTAAATGTATATTTCTAAATATTTATTTTTGTCTTCTCTTTTCCAAATTATAAATTTGATCGAAGATTGGATTTTCTCGATTAATATTTATTGTGTTTAACAAATTATTAGGGTTCTTTTTATGATTAATATATATATGAAAATCTTCTTTTACAAATAGTTTTTCTTTTTCTCTTTCATATTCTAAAACAGTGAGGTTTTCTCCAATATTTTTATAGCTGTGTCTTGTTTCTAATAAATGTTCTGCGTAATTAGACTTCATCGTTGTTTTGTTTCCTGACTTTAGGGCTTGTATGTGTTCTTTGAATCTGGTTTGAAAACTTCTACTTGTTTGACCAATGTAATATTTTTCGCATTCGCTGCAATTAATTTGGTATACTCCAGCTTTGTTTATGTCAATCGTTTTGTTTTGAGTTCTATTTTGTATTCTATTGTTTATCATTCTATATGCGTTGTTTTTTGTTCTGAAGCTTGTTTTAAAGTTGGATTTATAGAATGTGCGCCTTGCTGCTTTATTTATTATCGTATTATATGGAATACATATGAACTCTTCTTTTGGTTTATCTGTTGATAGTTCTTGTTGGTTTCTCTTCTTCAATTTCTTTTTTATCATTTTTTCAATTATGTTTTGTTTGTATCCGTTTTTTATTGCCAAGTGTATGATTGTATTCTTTTCTTTATTAAATTTATTTTTTGTCATAGGGATACTGATTAGTCTGTGGGTCATAGTATGAAATGCAGCTAATTTATGTTGCCATGGGTGGTTGGAGTCCGATGGTATTATTGTTTCAGTTGTAGTGGGTTTTCTGTAGATTTCAAATGAGTGTTTATTTTTTTCTTTTGTAATTGTTATGTCTAGGAAATTAATTTTTTCATTTTGTATTTCTTTAGAAAATTTTATTTTATTCGATATGGTGTTAAGGTAGTTATGAAAGAGTTCTGCTTCGTCTTTAGTACCTTCGAAAAGGCAAAGAATGTCATCAACGTAGCGGTACCAATATTTTATTTTATATTTGAAAGGATTTATTTCATTTATTATTTTAGTAGCTTCTAAATTATTCATGTAAATATCTGCTATAAGTCCGGAAAGAGGAGATCCCATAGGTAATCCGTCTTCTTGTATATAGAACGATTCATTGTATTTGAAATAATTTTGATTCAGTGTGACTTTAGTCATTTTAATGATATCTTTAATGTGACCTGGTGAAAGTTCATTTTGGTTTTTCAGTTGATTATTAAGTATGTTTATTGTTTCCGTTATGGGTATATTTGTGTACATATCATTTACATCAAATGAAAGGAAAATAGAGTTTTCGTTAATATTAATGTTTTTGATTCGATCAATTAGTTCGTATGTATTAGAAATACTTACATTGTTTTCCCATTTAATATTATTTTTTATTTTATTATGTAAATATTTACATAAGTTGTATGTTGGAGCTTGTTGAAAATTCACTACAGGTCTTATTGGAATCCCTTCTTTGTGGGTTTTAGGTTGTCCTCTAAATCTTGGTGGTTTAGGATTAGGCATTTTTATTTTCATTTTTTCATTTTTTGGAATGCTTTTACAACTCATTATTGTTGCGTTGGTTATTTTAGTATATTCTTCTGTTGGATCTTTTTTCAGTATTTTAAATTTTCCTTTTTGAAGGAATGTATCAACTTTGGATTCATAATCAGTTTTGTTTATTATAACGACAGCGTTACTTTTATCTGCTTTTGTTAGTATTGAGTTGTTTTCTTCTAACTTTTCTGCTATGGTCTTGACAAGCGTCATATCTTCCGAAGATTTTTTGATTAGAGTGGGCTTTGATGTTTCGAGTTTAAATAATTTTTAAATATAAGTTTAAATTCGACAAAAAATAAATTTAATAAAGAAAAGAATACAATCATACACTTGGCAATAAAAAACGGATACAAACAAAACATAATTGAAAAAATGATAAAAAAGAAATTGAAGAAGAGAAACCAACAAGAACTATCAACAGATAAACCAAAAGAAGAGTTCATATGTATTCCATATAATACGATAATAAATAAAGCAGCAAGGCGCACATTCTATAAATCCAACTTTAAAACAAGCTTCAGAACAAAAAACAACGCATATAGAATGATAAACAATAGAATACAAAATAGAACTCAAAACAAAACGATTGACATAAACAAAGCTGGAGTATACCAAATTAATTGCAGCGAATGCGAAAAATATTACATTGGTCAAACAAGTAGAAGTTTTCAAACCAGATTCAAAGAACACATACAAACCCTAAAGTCAGTAAACAAAACAACGATGAAGTCTAATTACGCAGAACATTTATTAGAAACAAGACACAGCTATAAAAATATTGGAGAAAACCTCACTGTTTTAGAATATGAAAGAGAAAAAGAAAAACTATTTGTAAAAGAAGATTTTCATATATATATTAATCATAAAAAGAACCCTAATAATTTGTTAAACACAATAAATATTAATCGAGAAAATCCAATCTTCGATCAAATTTATAATTTGGAAAAGAGAAGACAAAAATAAATATTTAGAAATATACATTTAGAAAGATATATGATTATTCCCCAAAACCTGCATCTATTTGTAGAAACACATGATTTGTAAATATTTATTTAGGTTATTATAAGATTGAATTTTAAAGTGAGGTTATTATGACATGACTATGATCTTATGATTTGAAACTAGTCGTCAAATAAATGTTTTTTAAACTAAAAAAAGGATACTCTGTTAATAAATTATGTATCATTATTACATATATATATATATATATATATATATATATATATGTCTGTTAACACGATAGCGACCGTAAATATTGTCCGATCTAAATGAAATTTGGTACAGACATGTAAAGTGGTAATCACTCGGACGAGTTCGTAAACCAGCATGATCGGACCACCGGAAGGGGGGGTAAAGGGGGGTAAACCCCCCAAAAAATGGGGTTTTTGAGTTTTTTACATAGAAAAATAAAAATAATCCATTTTTTGTTACTACCATTGAATTCAGCTCAAAAAAACAAATAATTTAGTATTTTGAATCACTGCTCTATGTCCATTGGTAACCGAGATATTGAAAGTGGTAAATACAGTACGTTGTCCCGATGTTAACCTTATTGGAAATAAGTAAAATTCTATATCTCGCTTATTTCTCAACATATCTTGATGAAACTCGGTAAATGTCTTCTTCTAGTTGAGATCTACTAAATATTGAACTAAAATCACCCAGTTTTAAAATACCTGTAGCAGCAGACCTGCATACTCATTCCCCATGTTATTCTTATGGAGCTTACAAAAACATGTTAAATCTCGAAATGTTGGATTGAAACATGTTGTTTTGCATTTGAAATTCGCTGAGTATGCAGGTCTGCTGCAACGGGTTTTTTTTTAATTTTGGGGCTTTAACCTTCCCATCATTTAATAAACGGTATCAGGAAACTGACACATACTTTCTCCCTTCAAGTCATTTAAAACCAGAAAACATCTATAGTGAAATAAAACAAATTAACAATTAATTATCACACAAATACATACCAAGTTTTATCAAAATCGGTTAGTAAATAACGGAGATATCGGTTTTTGAATATTTGCCATAAGAATAACATTGGACAACGTACTGCATTTACCGCCAAACTAAAATATCAATTATCTTTGCAACCAGTTGACGTAGACTAATGATTCAAAATACTAGAGTATTTAGGTTTTCAAGCCAAATTTAATGGTTGCAAGTATATTCTCTTTAAAAGTTACAGTTTTTGTGAAATTTGATAAATATGAATTTGTTAACACTTAAAACCCCATAACTTCTGAACCTGAATTTTTACAGACATGCGGGTGATGCCATTTTGTTTGTCAACCTAAGCACTAAAAGCTATGAAATTTATCAAAATCGTTAGAGCCGTTTTTGAGACATTTGGATTTTTGTCATTTTTTATGGGTTTTTATTGGGTAAATACCCTTAAAAATCAAAAATTTAAAAAAATGAAAAATACGCCTGGGGATACCACGGCTTTATACCTACATGCCAAATTTCATGAAAATCGGACCACTGGTGTCGTCTCTAGCTTTGTTTACATCCACACACACACACACACACACACACACACACACACACACACACACACACACACACACACACACACACACACAGACAGACAGACACCAGGCCGAAAACCACTTTTTTGGATTCAGGGAGCACCAAAACGAATATATCCACTAACAACTCAAATTCGAAAATTTTGACGAAAACAATACTTTCTCCTATACTATGTATAGGGGGGAGAAAGTAAAAAGCAAGGGGAATTTAATACGTCTGTTTTGTTTACATTATTTCATGCAGTAATAGCTGATGCTACGTGGAGCGTGGAGTCGTCAACGGGAGCCCATTATTTTCTGATTTTGTCCTTAACTATTTGCCTATTAGGTAAAAATGTAGCCTCAATCAGAGGTTCCGTTGGACATATTGCTACACACGGCATTTCTTCACATTTTTGTGTTGTGAAGATATTGTGTCTGTGGTTAACCTTAAGAACTTCTTCAATCTATGTCCATTTGTTTACTTCAAAACAAGCGAACTGATTTTTTTCAAGATCGTCAAATAGCTCCACTGTTCCAAAAATTCAGCCCTTTACTATACTGAAGTAAGGCTCTTATTAAAATTCTGATACGTACTAACAAATGTCAAAATATCTTTAATATTACACTTAAAACATTTAAATCCACCAAACTTTTACTGATTTTTTAGTGTGACGGAAACATTCAATATTCAGCATTTGAATTTTATTTTTAGGGGCTTTTGCCCCTACCAGCCACTACATATTTTAATAATAGACTAGATAACACGTAGCTCGAAATCGAGCAAAAATAATAAAAATCATGGTAAAAGAAAGAAGAATAAACAGCCTACTTGTATACTTTTGAAATCTGATCAAAGGGCTAAATTCGATAGCAAAATTATGGCTAAACCATTGAAACTGTAAAAGTTCATTTGTTTTAGTGCAGGATTTTCCGGTTAACGACTTTTTGGGAAACACCGAAACACCTTCAACTTCCATGTTCTCTTTATTCTGAAATATATATTTTAATACCGGCAAAAGATCGAGCTCTGCTTACAGCAACATGTAGCTGACCGAGAGCAAACACTGGCGCCGTGAGCGTTTAGAGAATGTCCCTGCACCTAATTGATAGTTATCGCCAAACCGGAATCATAGGGAACGGCTGTCTTTGTAGGGGCCCTTTCCTATGTGGCAACAACGCGTAGTAAATGACGCACTATCTCTACCAGTCTTTTAATTTCTGAAATGCAACACACCGCGATGAAAACATTGTAAGTTTATTGGTCTGAGGTTGGAAAGAGCATCAAATATGTTACATCGGGAGGGTGATTGTAGGCGGTTGCGATCGTGTTCCTTCCGATCGGTCAATATTCGCCTTCTTCTTATTGGCATTATTACTGCACCATATCGAAAAATAAATTGGCTCAAGTCAATAAAACTTCAAAAAACACTATGCTGAAATGTATTGGGATATCGTAATCTACATTGTAACACTGGGAACTGCAATGTTTGAGCCCTTTAAAAACAATTCATAACATAACCTAAATTACATAATAAATCTTTTTGTTGAAAGCCAAAGCAGCTGGAAAAACAAAAAATCTGTTCTTTAAAAAAAATAAAGTGCTGCAATCTGTGGTTTACCTGTAGAACTATTTCAGAGCTTGACAGGCTTGACCATACGTTCAGTTTGTAAACAAAGTGAACTGAGCTTGCTCAAATTTCGATGAATAGCGCCACTGTTCCTAAACTTTAGCCCTTTACTGTGCTTTAGTGACGCCCTTTTTTAAAATTCTGAGACTTGTTGGCAAATCTACATAAAAATCCCTTTAATTTGACACCTCATACGTTGAAATCCGCCCAGCCGTTATTGCTGTTGGACTGTGAAAAGAAAACCGCTTGCGTATTAATATATAGACTAGATAACACGTAGCTCGAAATCGAGCAAAAAATCATATAGAATATAGAATCATAAGGAATAAACAGCCTACTTATATACTTTAAAGTTTAATTAAAGGGTTGAATTCAATGATAAAACTATGGTTAAATTACTGAAACTTTTAAAGTTCATTTGATCTATCGCAGGAGTTTCCGGTAAATAATTTTTTGGGATACACCTGCATTTTCCCATGTTCTCTTGTGTTAAAATGTAATTTTAATATGGGCAAAATATTATAGCAACATGTAGCTGACCGAGAGCAAACACAGGCGCCGTGAGCAATGACCTTTGTTTAGGGACTGCCCCTGAACTTCTTTTATTTATTATTATCGTCAAAACAGAAATTATAGGGAACGGCTGTCTTTATATGAAACCTCTTCTTTGTGGCAACAACACGAAAATGACGCAATATCTCTACCAGTTTTTTCATTCTTGAAATGCAACCCACCGCGATGGAAACACTTTTAAGTTCATTAGTCTGACGTTGAAAGTAGCATCAAATTAAATGTTACATCGGTTAGGTGATGCTAGCAGTTACGATCGTGTTCTTTCCGACTCCTCCGCCCGGTCAATGTTCGTCTTCCCATCAATAACACACACTCATTATAACTGCACAAAATCCAAAAATAAATCGGCTCAAGTTAATAAAACTTTAAAAAACACTATGCTGAAATGTATTGAGATATTGCAAACTACATTGTAAAACTGGTAACTGCAATGTTTATCCCTTTGAAAACACTTCATAGCATAACCTAAATTACGTAATAATTTTTTTTAAGAAAACTGTTGAAAACAATTTGTTTTCACGTTTTAGAAGCCAAAGCAGCTGTGAAAATAAAAACTGCTCTTTTCAAAAAGTCAATTATAAGTGCTGCAGTCTTTGGTTTACCTGAAAAACTATTTCAGAGCTTGGTCATATGTTCACATTGTAAACAAAGTGAACTGAACTTGCTCAAATGTCGATGAATAGCGCCACTGTTCCGAAACTTCAGCCCTTTACTGTACTTTAGTTACGCCCTTTTATAAAATTTTGAGACTTGTTGGCAAATCTACATAAAATTCCCTTTCATTTGATACCTCAAACGTTAAAATCCGCCCAGCCGTTATTGCGGTTGGACTGTGAAAAGAAAACCGCTTGCGTATTAATATATAGATTAAATAATTCCAGGTACTGGTTAACTTAACAACAAGTCAATCATTTTCAAGATTTGGATGGATACAAACACTTTTATTCTTCACTAGCTGACCCGGCGAACTTTGTACGGCCTTTTCAATGGATTAATCATCTTGATATTGAAGTGATATCCATTGTCTCCTCGCCAAAACATCAACGGGTATTGCAAATTGTCATAGGCCTATGAACGGTGTGTTTTATATATTTGTGGCAGTTGCTTGGTACCTCGACGTACAGGATGTTTTTTTTTAATGCAACCCATTTTTAAGATTGAATAATGCACATATAAATACGAATTAGTATTGTTTTGTGAATCTTTACATTTTATAGTCGAGGAAAAATATGACAAAAAACACCAAACCCTGAAGAAATTCCTATAAGGGAGACTTTTGCGTTTTTCCGTCATATTTTATGTGCTGATTAACATACTAAAAGTTTACCAAAGTTTGACCACCGGAAGTGCCTCATTTCCAAGATGGCGTCCAAGAAGGTGACAATAGCATTAAAGATATAGGAAATAAATGCGATAGGTGATGTATAAATGAATCGGGTGTCATAATACCACTGCCGATAATTGAAGGGAGGTTTGAACTTCAGTTTTCGTTGGTGAAAAAAAATCGGCCGCCATCTTGGATCCGCCATATTGGATGAAGTAATTATTTTCAAATGTAAACATAGTGTTGTGACACATCATTTTGAACTAGATTTTCACGCTGTTTTCAATGCTGAACTCTGTTTTTGAAAATCTTGAATCGTTTTCAAGATATACCCAAACAAAGATTATTCCCAATATAATCCTTATGGACGTTTCGAGCTTGGAATATTTTTGGGATTTTTTTTGGACTATTTTCCTTATAGCTCCGAATGTAATCAAGGTACGTTGTTCGTTCTAGTCTTAAAATATTCGGTAGGATTTTGGGTTTTTACATAAGCAACTTATCAATTGATTCAGATTCATTAGGGATGACCTATGATACCTTTATCAACCATAAGATGAGATTTTTCCAAAATGAAACTTCCAATAAAGGATTATAACTCAGGTTAGACCTGTCTGATTTTCATGATCAATCGTTCAAATGAAAGCCAATCAATCACCAATTCATTTAAGACCTTAAAAAGCATTGTTTCTCTTTATGAACTTGAGATATGAGTCTTTACTTAAGGACCAAACTCTAAAATAATTACATTTTAATTTGAATAAGGGATTATTACTCTTTTTAGAATTGACTGATTTTCAAGATCAATACCTCAAATAAAAGCTAATATTTTACTGATCATTTTAAGACCAGAAAGAAGTTTATATCTTATTTAAAATCTGAGATATACAATTTTTACTGAATATTGAATTAAAAAAAATCACATTTTATGGTTAATAAAGGTCTCATAACTCATCTCTAATGAATCTGAATCAACTGATAATTTGCTTATATTGAAGCCAAAATCCTACCGAATATTTTAAGACTAGAACGAACAACGTACCTTGATTACATTCGGAGCTATAAGGAAAATAGTCCAAAAAAATCCCAAAAATATTCCAAGCTCGAAACGTCCATAAGAATTATACAGGGAATAATCTTTGTTTGGGTATATCTTGAAAACGAGTCAAGATTTTCAAAAACGGATTTCGGCAATGAAAATAGCGTGAAAATCTAGTTTGAAATGATGTGTCACAACACTATGTTTACGTTTGAAAATAATTACTTCATCCAATATGGCGGATCCGAGATGGCGGCCGATTTTTTTAACCTACGAAAACTGAAGTTCAAACCTCCCTTCAATTATCGGCAGTGGTATTATGACACCAGATTCATTTATATATCACCTATCGCATTTATTTCCTATAACTTTAATGCTATTGTCACCTTCTTGGACGCCATCTTGAAAATGAGGCACTTCCGGTGGACAAACTTTGGTAAACTTTTAGTATGTTAATCAGCACATAAAATATGACAGAAAAACGCAGAAATCTCCCTTATAGCAATTTTTTCAGGGTAAAACCCTATTTTTCCTCGACTACAACCTATTATTTAAGTTTGATCACATTTAGTTTACATTATGTGCTCAAATAATCCGCCCCTGGAATTTGTATGAAGTTATGCTCTCTCCATAAAATTCCCGAACACGTGTTGCTAAGTACCTCTTTGAACTTCTTGCATGAAATTTATTATGTTTGTTTTGAGTTGCTGACTGTCCTGTGAATTGTTTTCGTAGGTCTTACTTTTTAATATCCCCAAAGAAAATAATGTAGTGGGGTCAAATCTGAGGATCTTGGGGGGAAATAACCCTTAACTGATAAAATAAAGTTTTGGGTTGCGTTAAAAAAACACCCTGTATAATCACAATATCGCGTGATTCCAAGTTTGCATTCATGTGTTCCAGTTGGTCGTTTATCCGATATAATCACAACTTTGTAGTCATCAATAGGGATGCGCTCCAACGCAGTTTTAAATGGCCTGGCCAATGCATGATGTTCATGAGGTAGTTGCTGCAGATATTGAAGAATTGCTCTATTCATTTTTGTGTTAATCTCTATACGCCGATCAAGTTGTTCCTCTATGTTCACATAAAATTTATTTGTAAGAATTCATGTTGTGCATCTTCAAGAGGTTTCAATGATCCAATTCTATGGTGAATTTGGCCATGAATCTGTGAAGTCAGTACTGTATTTTAGAGACAAATACAGAGATATAGCAAAAGTTTTAAAATTATTAAACCTAAATCAGAGCAAGTTTTTATCTTATATTTTTAAAAAAATTAACATTTACTCTTTTCAGCATAGGTTACCTTAAAATTCGGATAAAATCCGTGTTCTTCGATAATGCCCGCTCCAATTGAAATTCTTTGAAAACAGGTATTGTATTTTCTTGAATTGGCTAGAAAATGTTTAGACTCTGGTGTTTCACCACGAAGCAATGAATGCAGTGCAATGGCTCAGGTGGCTGAGTAAAAAAATTGTATTTTAACTTTGCCTTTAAGATAGCACAATCCCGACGTTTCACCAGCAAACTTCAATGTGCTTCAGTGTTCGCAAACAACGTCCATTGGACCAATAAGAGCTATAGGATGCGAACTGTAATAATTTGTGCAATCGTATAGAAACGCTGTCCGATTCAAATCAACACTCGAAGAGTTTCTTATAGCTTGTCGAATATTAACTCGTTGCTGATCTGTGCAAATAACTCGATGATTTCTCATTGCCAACCGAGCCATTTCTCTGGCTGCTACTCTTTGTTCTTGTATTTGAGAAGCATGAAGTTGGGCCATGTTACTGTGGCGCTGTTCTCGTGCGATTTCTCGTTCTTCTACAGTGGCTTGATTCGCAATGTTCCTAAGTCTATAATAGCATTACGGCTTTGTTGTGATAAATTGGATCTTCTGGGTCACGGAATTGTTAATTATAATACTAATACGATAGGATGTATTAATAATATTCCCACAAAACAAACAAATCTCAAGTGGATTGATTTACATTGTTCCGGAACCTAACTGCATTACGGCATTGTTAGGAAAAGTTAGATGTTCTGGATCACTGCATTGTTTGTACACGCAGAATTTATTAATTACACTCGAACAAAACAAATAAAAATTTAAAAAAAAATAACAAAAAAACTTTAAAACAATTACTCTAAGCAAATCAACCGGTAACATTTGTATACTTTTTCAAAACGATCACAGACAACATGAAACAGCTGACAATGACACTCCATGACGTTAGCTGTCAACTGCAGAAGACAAAGTGACATATCATCAGCTGTTGGGAAAATATTTAAATTGGTATATACATGTGATCAAAATGCATCATTCTTTTCTTCATATAAGCTTAACATACAAACGTTACAGGCCAGTGGGACTTAGCCCTTAGGTTAAATACAAAACTAAATATGCCTATGTGTTGACCGGGGCCGAGACGAATCCAACAAATCAAAAATCATTAAAATCGGTACAACCGATCTCGAGTTATAAATGGTGTAACTAACACGACTTTATTTTATATATTGAGATTTTGAGGAAATATACAAAGTAAAACATAAACAAATTTAAGATTAGTTTTAGATCAGCTGATTAGTACAGTAATAGGAAAGGACTTTAAACACTCTCCGCCTCCAAAAAATCTAGTCTATTATGAGAAGAAGACACGTTTTAGCAATTGGCTTTTTGAAAGTTTCAGTAACTGTTTTTAGCGTTACATCACGAATCAGACTGTTAGGTCCGGGATGAACCTCTATAACTTTTGCCAAAGGCCACTTTGATGGAGGATATTGTTCATCAGAAATAAGAATGGCTGATCCCACTTGTATATTTGTAGGCCTACTTGGAAATACGATTCCATTCATAAATGGTTTGTAATTGTTTAGGATATTCTCTTGACCTTTTTTTCCAGAAACTTTGAAGCGTTTTAGTAACTGCCATCGTGAAAGCCTATTCATTTGTACTTATTTAAGATCTGGCTCTGGAATGGTAGACGATAATTCGCCAACAAGAAAGTGTGCTGGAGTTTGTGTAGAAAGGTCATCAGAATCGTCGGCTAGTTAGCATATAGGTAATTAAATTTAAAACCCCTTCAATTTGTACATTCTTCATACGTCAGTATAGTGTTACCAATAATACGTTTTATTTTACTGACTTCACTCCTGCTTTCCAGTGATCAGGTAAGTGAGGAGCAGAGGGTTGATTGAACCTCCACAGTGTCCCATCTTTAGTAAGAAGATTTATTAGTTTGTTACATTCGCTTGTTGAAGCGGTGAATAGATGTTTTAGTTCTGCATAAGCAATAATGAATGTAATACCACAATCACTAGAAAGGGATGAGCAAATTCCAAGGCGTGCTTTGAATCTCTTATATGCTGTAATAAATACTTCTGCAGAGTAATCAGTAACTATCTCTGGATGGAGGGCAGATGTAAAATCAATGGTTTTTAGTTATTTAAGAAAAGATTTTTAAATAAATGGCTTCTTCTAGTTCAGATCTACCAAACATTGAATTGAACCACCCAGTTTTAATAAACCCGTAGCAGCAAACCTGCATACGCATTCCCCATGTTATTCTTATGGAGCTTGTCGTCGAAGTGACGAATAAGTTGACTATAAATTATTGAGACCGTGTTTTAGTTTTAAGTTTTTTAATTCATTTACACCAGTTTTCACTACATTTCATAACAAAACATAATATAATAATTTCTTAGCAACCAATATATCCAACCATCAGCTGTTGTGTTATATACAGTTTATTAGAACATCTTGCTTTTGGCAACACTCCCGCAGGAAACAAGCCGTACCAATGGGTTAAATTCTTCTTAGTTTGTTTCATTGACTTCCATCGGATATAGTAAATTGATCGGCCTTGAAATGCAATTACCATTTCCTGGTTTTACTTTTGCGCTTCTTACGTTTCCATCATTACTTTTTACTCATATATTTTTCCCAGTCATATACTTTTCCCAGTATGTAGTTTTTAAGTCATATATTTTTCCCAGTCTCCACATTCCCCTGAGAAAGTCACCACTGACATGCACTATGTCTCCAACGGAAGGAAACTTTTTTGCTAAGATTTTACTTTGTTTTATGTTGGTTTGAGTTCTTTCTCTAAAAACTTAGGAGGTAGTTATCCTTCCACGTTTTCCAAAAGTTACTCAAAGTATTGTTTCCTTTTCTCCACATATATAGAAGACGTATCTTGGTTCCACGTATAGTTTGAGGAATGGAGACTAAGTTTTGGTCTTCTGCGTAGGAATTACTATTTATGAAACCATTCATCCCATGGAAGTTGAGAAAGTGACCGGGAGCGATGATGTTGTCATTCAAGCTGTCATCGTTAGACGAAACGTACACTAAGGGCCGAGACTTAATTACTGCTTCAATCTCAACTGCTTGAGACTTGATTACTGTTTCTTCTGATTCGTATCAAGTTGAGATTTAGTCAAAGTTAGTGTACCAAGACTTTTCCTGAGGCATCTCTTGACGAGAGATATTAATCCATCATAAAACCCACCCATCCAGGGAGCAAGCTCTGGGATGAAAGTAAACTTTATGTTGTTTTCTTTTGCATAGGATAACACTTCGCTGGTTTCATGGGGATTAAGTCTAAAATTTCCCAAAAATGAAGCTGTTGTTTTGAATTGAGTGGCATTGTCAAGGTAAATTTTCATCGGTTTACCTCTTCTTCCAATAAATCTTCTAAGGCATAGTAAAAATTCTTCTAAAGTCAAGTCGTTGACAACCTCCAAGTGAACAGCTCTTGTGACCAGACACGTAAATATGCAACCATACACTTTTGAAATTAGTTTTTTGGAGCCCTGAAACGATTTTACGTAGAGAGGTCCAAAGTAGTCTAATCCAGCATTTTGAAAGGGTACGCTTTCCGTAATTCGTTCTGCAGGTAGAGGAGGCATTTGAGGTAGTCTATAAGGGCCACCCTCATACTTTCTACAGGCCAAACACTTTTGTATAACTTTATACACTTCTGATCTTCCATGGATTATCCAGTACATTTTTCGCAGTTCTGATAGCGTGTGTGTGGACTCCTACATGATAAAGTTTGCAGTGACACTCTTGTATAACCAGGTGAGTAAAGGCATTATGTTTTGGTAGAAGTGTCGGGAATTTACAATTTTCATCGATGTCTGCATTTGACAATCTTACTTTACACCTGATCAATCCGTTCATATCAATGAATAACCCAAGCTGACTCTTTAGTTTATCCTGCTTTCCTTCTTTCAAGTTTTGTAGAGTTTCTTCAAAGATTTTTCTTTGGACATGTTTTATCCAGGTTAAACGGGCTTCTTTGAGTTCTTCAGATGCAGGTACTTTACTTTCTTCTCGTAAACATCTTTTGCTCGCGTCAATGAATCTTTTGCAGTATACAGTAGTCCATAAAAGTTTTTTGAGTGAAGAAAGTCTATTCAAGTCAATAGAATATGGAGAATCTTCATCGTTGTTGTTAGACTTCGTTGTTATGGCTACAATTTCTTCGTCATACTTTATAACTTCTAGGTCATCCTTGAGAGTTTCATCTACATTCGACGACCAATTTGGCCACATATATTCGTTACAAGTCAACCATTGTGGACCTGACCACCACTCTTTGCAGTCTTTTAACTCATGGACCAATTTTCCTCAAGTTTCCATATCGGCTGGATTCTCTTCTGTTGGAACGTATTTAAATTGAGTGTTATGGTTTGCCTTTATTTCTGTTACCCTTCTTTCGACAAATTTTGGAAGTAGCTTTGAGGAACCAAGCCAATGTAACACACATTGTGAATCAGTCCAAAGTGTTCTTTTAGTTACTGAAATGTCTAAAGAAGTTTCCACAAAGTTTAAGGCTCTTTCCCTATCAAAACACCCAAAAGTTCAAGTCGAGATAAGGTAATATTTTTCTTTGCTTTCGGTGTCAAATGACTCTTACAAAACATCAAAGTTGATTTGACTGTCTCCATATACTCTAGTTTAAGATAGATTGTGCATGAGTAAACATCTTTAGAAGCATCAGTAAAACAATGAAGTTCTGCATTTCCTACTTTCAAGCCTACATATCTGGGAATGGAAATGTTAGTTATTCCTATCAGCTCAGTTAAGATACTCTTCCACTCATTACATTTCTGTTCGTCCCAGTCTAAATTTTCATCCCAAAGCTGTTTGAGAAATAGTTTAGGTCTTATAGTTATTGGGGATATTAATCCTAATGGATCAAATACAGACGAAATAATACTAAGAACTTGTCTTTTGGAAATTAAATCATCTTTATTGTAGTTAATATGTTTTATATGAAGGCTATCAAGCTTTGTATTCCACTTCAAACCAAGCAAATTTACATTTGTTTCACTTTCAGTCGTTGCTTTATCTTTTGGTATTTTTGACATCAGCTGTTTAGAATTTGAACACCAACACCTGAGATTCATATTAATATCAGAGAATAAACTTGAGGCTGTTTTAAAGAGTAACGTTGCTTCTTCTACTGTGTCATAACCCGTAACCATATTGTCGACATAAAAAGACGATTTCAGCTTAGCAGTAAGATTATCACATTCAGAATGTGATAAGTGGTGCATAATCGTAGCACTAAGTAGAAATGGACTAGATATTACCCCGAATGGGACCTACAAAACCTATAAATCTCAATGTTATCTTTAGTAGCTGCTGAAAATGGATTTTTCAGCCACAAAAATCTAGTTACATCCCTATCTGGGTTTTGTAAACTTATTTGTAGGAACCTCGCTACTTATTTGTAGCCTTCTCTATATCCGCTGTGAGTCCGACAACATTAATTCGAATCCTAAGTAACAAGCTGCACAAGTTTTCCAAAATGACTGGTCCACGGTAAAGACAGTCATTTAGACCATTATTACTCATCCTAGTTTTGGCTGAAGCATCGTACACTATTCTTAGTTTGGTGGAGTTGTGTGTTACATTTATTACTGGATGATGAGGTATGTAGTGAATAACGTTCTCTGAATTTTTGCCGGTACAGTCACGTACACATTCAATGATGCCAGCGTCAAGTTCGTTTTGAATTACCATGTCATACTCGTTGAGAAGATTCGGTTTACTCGAAAGCCTATCTGTCAACGATTTCAAGCGTCCAAGAGATAGATTGTTGTTATTCGGCAGATTTGGTGGATACTCTTTCCAAGGCCATGAAACAGAATATCTCCCGTTTTCAAACTTGACTGATTCGTTAAACTTACCAAGTGCAATATCGTCATCTTTAACGTATGGATCATCACGAATATCAATAGTTTCCAAACGCCATAGGTTTTTAATGTCATCATGTTCACAAATATTTGTGTCAGGCATTAAAAAGTTTGATGACCTTGGAAATAAGTTTGTTGGTTTCAGTAAAGTTAAAAATGATGATTCATACAGTGGTAACTGAAGGCTATTTGTACTATTTCTACCGCTGATAATCCATCCCAGTTTCTTATCAACTAGGTACAAACCTGGTGAAAGTTTCATCGTGTCACACCTGTCACGATATCGAAACAATAATCGTTCCCGATTAACAGGTCGATTTCAGTAGAAATCAATTGTCCGTCAGCTAATTTTAAGTTTGGAAAACATGATTTTATTTCATCAATATTTATTGTGTGTGAAGAAGGTACCTTTCCAGTGATTTGAGGGACCACGTTTGCTTCGATCTTTAATCGATCATTGTCAGCCAATAGTAAATCAACACTTACCATTTTGGTTTCAATCGTTTTTGACTCATGGTTCCCAAAAGTAAAGAGAGAAAGTATTTGTTTTCCTTTTCCCTTTAAACCTAATTTTGAGGCAATCCCTTTGGATATATATGATCTTTGACTCCCAGTATCTAGAAGAACCCCACAACTTATTTCTTGGTTAGATTCTGTGTTTCGTTACTTAATTATTGCAGTTTTTAAAACAACATTCTCAGATAGTGAAACCAACGCAGTTTCTTCATTCAATTGTTTAGAGTGAGAGTTAACCTGTTCAGATGAATTAGAGGAGATAGTTTTGTACTTGGGAAACGATTTATAAAGAGTGATTGATTGGTTGTCCCCCCTTTTGGAATAAGTTGATGTATTAGGTAATTGATCTGAAGGAAACTGTTTGTTACCTAAACTCCTATGGTGGTTACCCCGTTGTTTGCAGTAAACACACAATTTATCTGATTTACAACCTTTAACCGTGTGACCTTTTTTTAAACATACAAAACACATACCTTTAATTGCGTTCTTCCGCTCATCGGTTGTCCTGTATTTTGGGCATTGGTCATTCCAATGGCCGCCCTTACAGAAGATGCAAGTAGGTGTCTTACTCTCATACGATGGTAGAACTTGCGTTGTAGAAGGGTTGACTCTTTTGGAAGGCTGTAGATCATCCTGGATTTGGCTTGAAAATGATTGGGTAAAGGATTTTGACGTAATTATGCCTAGTAAAAGTTCAGACTTTTCCCTAGCCTGGATTATATTCTTAACTATTTGACATAAAGTAACAACATCGAGAGTGTAATTAACATTTTGTTCTTGTACCTTGATAACTACTTCTAGAGGAAGCTTTCTCATTATAAGCGAGAAGAAAAAATTTGACGTTATATCTTCTTCCAAACTTTGTAAACACCTGATATGTTTTTCAATGGTATAAAACAAAATTCTTAGTTTGTTAGTCTCACTACTCTTTACGGGTGTTAAATCCATTAAAGCTTTAAAGTGTGAATTAATAATGATTTGGTTATTCGCAAACTTATTCTTTAATATAGATATAGCAATTTCATAGTTCTCTGAGGTCAAAGATAGACCTGCTACACAAAGTTTAGCTTCATTCAATAACTGTGCATTGAGATAATTAAATTTGTCAACTTTGGAAAGAGATTGGTTATTATGGACTGCAGCCTCAAACGAGTCCCAAAACTCTTGCCATCTAAGGACATCTCCCCCAAATGAAGGAAGAGTTAGTTTAGGTAATTTGATTGAAGTATAATTACCTGAGTTTGGTTGAACAGCGAAAGTTGAGTTACCTGACGTTGATTGTACAAGAAGAGGACTAGTTCTGTCAGTTTCCAGTTGATTTTTATGAGAGTCAGTTTTAGGGTTAGCATTAGTTTCTTTTTCCAAAAATGTAATGCTGGCTTTGAGTTTTTCACGTGTTTCTTCGCAATTCAACATCAGCGTCATGAAGTCCTCAGTTAGTCGATCATTTTCCTCTTTTTCTTCCTCTGATAGGTCTTCTAAAGCTTCAATGGCATTTCCTATATCTTCTACTCGTTTTACATAGGTAATGAGTACTTGGGGAGTTGTCGTGAGTTTTTCAAGTGAAATTGTAGTGTCATCTATCAACTGTATGGCTTCGGCAATTGTATTTTTAGCCTTTTGCTAATTTCCAAATAATTGTTCCTAATTCGTCTTGTAGTCATCTTCTAGTGATTTACCTGTTATTTTAGGTGTTTAAGTTTAATCGCGCTCTGCTACCATGTCGTCGAAGTGACGAATAAGTTGATTATAAATTATTGAGACCGTGTTTTAGTTTTAAGTTTTTTAATTCATTTACACCAGTTTTCACTACATTTCATAACAAAACATAATATAATAATTTCTTAGCAACCAATAAATCCAACCATCAGCTGTTGTGGTATATACAGTTTATTAGAACATCTTGCCTTTGGTCAAGAGAGTGAGAGTTAACCTGTTCAGATGAATTAGAGGAGATAGTTTTGTACTTTGGAAACGATTTATAAAGAGTGATTGATTGGTTGTCCCCCCTTTTGGAATAAGGGGGGGACAACCAAGAGGGGGGACAGCAAAAAAAAAGGTTTGTTTTTGGCATTGGGATAACAAAAAGATTTATTATGTAATTTAGGTTATGTTATGAAGTGTTTTAAAGGGCTTAAACATTGCAGTTCCCAGTTTTACAATGTAGATTACGATATCCCAATACATTTCAGCATAGTGTTTTTTGAAGTTTTATTGAATTGAGCCAATTTATTTTTCGTAATGGTGCAGTAATAATGCCAATAAGAAGAAGGTGAACATTGACCGATCGGAAGGAACACGATCGCAACCGCCTACAATCACCCTCCCGATGTAACATATTTGATGCTCTTTCCAACCTCAGACCAATGAACTTACAATGTTTTCATCGTGGTGTGTTGCATTTCAGAAATTAAAAGACTGGTAGAGATAGTGCGTCATTTACTACGCGTTGTTGCCACATAGGAAAGGACCAAGAGATCTGGAGATCCTGGGCTTATGGCCCAATATCGTCAACTAAGAAACCAAGTTAAGCAACAACTCCGCAACTCCAGACTTCGCTATTTTCATGGAATGTTCTCTGACAGAAAACAGTCTTCAACTGTTCTGTGGCGTAATGTTAAAAAAATCGGCTTTGGTAAGCAAGAAAAACCGGCACCTATTTCTTTGCCATTAAATGATTTAAATGATCACTTCTTATCATTTTCTTCAGCATCAAACAGTGTAGCCATGCAAAACCATTTAACAGAACTAAATTTTCAAGGTAACATAAATCGTACTTTACCTCAGTTTAATTTTAGACCAATCTTACAAATTGATGTGTTAAGGGCAGTAAGGCGTATTACGTATGACGCTACAGGTTCCGATAACATTTCAATTTCTCTTATAAAGAGAATTTTGTTTGCTCTCCTTCCTACACTTACCCATATCTTTAATACATCTTTAAGAACAGGCATTTTCCCAGATGAGTGGAAGTTTGCTTTGGTCCGCCCCATGAATAAGATCTCATCCCCATCTCTGCCGCAAGACTACCGACCGATCAGCATTCTCCCTGCTCTTTCTAAAGCCCTTGAAAGAGTAGTGCATTCTCAAATATCAGATTTTTTATCACTAAATAATATTCTCAATGCATTCCAATCAGGTTTCAGGCGGTGTCACAGCACTGAAACTGCATTATTAAAGATCACTGATGACATACGATTTGCCATGGATCGTAGTCAGTGCACAGTTCTTACCTTATTTGATTTCAGTATAAAGCTTTTGATACAGTAAATCATGAAATACTTCTTGCCAAACTTAAAATGTTAGGTTTTTCAACTGCATCGCTTTCTTGGATGAGATCATATCTTCAAGGTCGTTAGCAGTGTGTGTGTCATGACAAACTGACTTCTGACTGGAAAAATGTTTCCTGTGGTGTTCCACAGGGTTCAATACTTGGCCCTCTACTTTTCACGATCTACACAAATGACATAAACACAGTTTTACACAATACTAAGTTTCATTCTTACGCCGACGACTTACAGATATATGCTCATTTTAAAGTCAGCGAAATGGATGAAACTGTTAGACTAATGAACGCTGACATAGACAGAATTGTGCAATGGTCCGCCAAGAACGGACTAAGACTCAATCCTGACAAAACAAAACCAATAGTACTTGGACATTCACGGTTACTCAATGGACTTAATCTTGACAATGTACAACAAATAGTCGTAAACAACACGCTCCTGCCATACCATGACAAAGTCAAAAGTCTTGGTTTGACTTTGACTAATACTCTAGACTGGACCGACGCAGTTGTAAACACATGTAGAAAAGTGTTCGCTGCTATACACTCACTGAAAAAAATTCAGCAATTTCTACCCTTTCACATAAAACTCATACTGATCAAAGCACTTGTCTTCCCTCACTTCAACTACTGCAACACCGTAATTAACGATATGACCGTGGCTCTGGCAACTAAATTGCAGCGTGCTCAAAATTATTGCATCCGGTTTTTATATAATCTTCGACGAGATGATCACGTCACACCATTTTATATTCATGCATCTCTTTTAAAGCTTTCTGATTCAAGACAAATTCGTATAGTTCAGATCACTCACTCTATAATTAATCTTGGGGTTCCAAATTATCTTGCAGAAAAATTCGAATTCTTAAGTGAAAGAGGCGTAAGAAACACCCGCTCTGGCTCGTTAACACTACGCATTCCCCGTCACAAAACAACAGTTTTTAATAAATCTTTTATTGTAACAGCCTGCCGTCTCTGGAACTCTTTGCCAAACGAAATCAAATCTATCGAAAATCGTTCGCGGCTGATGGTGGCGTTGAAAGAGTATTATCTCAACCAGATGACCGTGGCGTGGCGGGATGGCGTGCGTTAGGCCTGGCTGCAGCAAGATTTGTATGTGTGAGTGAATGTGGTCTCTAGGGATTTATTTTTTTCTTCATTATTGTTAAGTTTTACTATGATATATACCAGTTTTTTTATAAGTATTTGTTATTGTAAATTATTTATAATCATGTAATTATTATTAGTGGTTAACTGTAAGAAAGGACCATGTGGTCCTAATCTTCGCCACAATAAAGAAGCATTTTCATTCATTCATTCATTCATTCATTCATTCATTCATTCATTCATTCAGACCCCTACAAAGACAGCCGTTCCCTATGATTCCGGTTTGGCGATAACTATCAATAATGAGGTGCAAGAGCATTCCCTAAACGCTCACGGCACCAGTGTTTGCTCTCGGTCAGCTACATGTTGCTGTAAGCAGAGCTCGATCTTTTGCCGGTATTAAAATATAGTACCTGGTGGACCGAGCCTTGCTCGGTGTTTTTTCATGTTTACCAGTTCATCCAGTTACTATAAAATATTTCAATGTCATAAAATTGATAAATAGAAACCTTTTTTATTGCTCCATGGACTCTTCATCCCACTTGCTGTATTTTCCCTTAATGGCTGTAGATTCCAAACAGCTGTTATGATTACTTCATTTGTTTACACTTTCCTTGTTTATTTTCGTTGCTATCACGGCAACCCATAAGGCCAATGTTAAAATTTTACAACTTTAAAATTCGATTTATTACGATATTAGATTTTCTCTGGCCAAGTAATCTGCATAAAAGACGTTTTTGAGTCATAAATTACTTATTTCCAGACTTTGAAGAAAATCCTCGGAGCCGTTTTTGAGATCGTTGTGCAAGCAAGCAAGCAAGCATACATACATACAAGATAACACTGCTCGTATAAGAGTATAGGATATTTCAGAATAAAAAGAACATGGAATTGAAGGTGTTTCGGTATTCCCAAAAAGTCGTTAACCGGAAACTCCTGCAGTAAATCAAATGAACTTTTAGAGTTTCAATGGTTTAGCCATAATTTTGCTATTGAATTTAGCCATTTGATTAAATTTCAAAAGTATACAAGTAGGCTGTTTATTCTTCTTTCTTTTACCATGATTTTTATGATTTTTTGCTCGATTTCGAGCTACGTGTTATCTAGTACTTATTTAATACGCGAGCAGTTGTTTTGTTACAAAGACTCCTCCTAAACTACTGAACCGATTTTCATGTTTTTGGTGTCATTGGAAAGAGCTTGGCATGAGGTTTTGCAGGAAATAAAATTAAAAAGGTTTGACTAAAGGAAAGAGCCCTAGACGCCCTTAAAATTTCATATTAGCCCATAAGATTTAACATGGGAATAGACATTTCAAATAAAGCAGCTGATTGGAGCAAACAAAGTTTTTCAGCAAAGCCCTATGTTGTTAATGGAATTTAAACCATTGCATGTAGAGCTGGAGGAATTTCACTTGATGGAAAATGTAAATAAATAAACTATTATTCTAATACATACTTAAGGTCAGAATTCAGTTTTAAAAACATTTATTTTGAATCACATGTGTGTAGATCCTAATATTTACATATGTTTATATTCCAAATAAAAATACCCCCGTTGCAGCAGACCTGCATACTCAGCGAATTTCAAATTTCAAAACAACATATATCAATCAGATATAGCAAGATTTGACATGTTTTGGTAAGCTCCATAAGAATAACATGGGGAATGAGTATGCAGGTTTGCTGCTACAGGTATATTAAAACTGGGTGGTTTTAATTCAATATTTAGTAGATCTGAACTAGAAGAAGCTATTTACCAAGTTTTAACAACATATGTTGAGAAATAACCAAGATATAGAATTTTATTTATTTCCCTTAAGGTTAACATTAGGACAACGTACTGTGTTTACCACTTTCAATATCTCAGTAACCAATGGACATAGAGCAGAGATTCAAAATACCAAATTGTTTGTTTTTTTAGCTGAATTCAATGGTACCCACAAAAATTCGATAAATTTTATTTTTCTATGTAAAAAACTCAAAAATTCCATTTTTGGGGGGGTTTATTCCCCTTTACCCCCCCTTCCGGTGGTCCGATCGGGCTGGTTCACGAACTCGTCCAATTGATTACCACTTTACATGTACGTACCACATTTCATAAAGATCGGACCATTTTTGCGGCCGCCATCGTGCTTACAGACACATATATATATATATATATATATATATATATATATATTGATAAAAATTCGAACGAATAGTGTTTTTTGCTTCTGGTAGCCCCAAAACGAAAAGTTATCATAGTGTCGGGCTTAGGTCTTACCATGAGACCTACGGTAATAGCTTCTTCCCTGTAGGGGAAATTCGCTAATATATATATAGAAATTTGAACGAATAGTGTTTTTGATTTCTGGGGGCACCAAAACGAAAAGTTATAGTGGTCCCGAGCTTAGGTCTTACCATGAGACCTACGGTAATAGCTTCTTCCCTATAGGTGAAATTCGCTAAAAGCAAAAAAAATCTTAAGTATAAATTCTATCAATACAAATAGAAATTAAAGAAAAAGAAGCAGACTTAACATTCATTATGAGTATAAATTTATTGAACCATTTTAGTTCGGTTTAAGACTAAGACAGGTCGTACGCTACTTAGGGCCGCTTTCCCCAATTAAGGTTTAAAGTAAACGTGAATTTAATTTAAACCATATGAATATTCTAATTTTTAAATTATAAACCATATTATCAGGAAAATTCAAATGTTACTAAACTTAAGTTTCAGAAGTTCAAATAAAACTAGATTTGGGGAAAGCAGCTCTTAGTAACATATACCCTACTGAATTTCAGAAAGTTTTAGAAAAATACATTTAAAACCGAATAATACATTTTTTACCCATTTAAGAACATTAGTGTTGTCTAAACATATTTGCAGTCGATTTTCAAATATCAATTTGTTTTGGTTAATTTTCTTTCATATGGAGCTTGCATTTCAAAAATAATTAATTTATGTGTATTTCATCTTGATGATCTTGAATGAGTATAGCCTACGCTTCAATTGGAGTTTATGGTGAATGATAATGTGAAGCGTTTGTGAGCAATTATCTACAATTAGGCCTATCCTAAGTTATGGTGCCCGCTTATGGGGAAATTCTTGCGCAGCAAATAAGGCTTTCCTTTGGCAAAAGAAAAGCAATTAGAGTGGCCAATCTTTTACCTCTGGAATCTTGCAGACAATCATTTAGTAGCTTTAAGATCATGCCTCTAGCTTGTATTTATATTTTACAAAATTTAATCTACGTTAAAAAAAATCAATGCTTATGTATCTTATGAGACTGTCCATGACCATAACACCAGGTTCAGGCATAATTTAGTACTGCCCAATATTAGATTGGCCAAGACGTACAATAGTTTTAGTTTTCAGCAGGTCAGACTGTTTAATAAGTTACCATTAGATATAAGAGAATTACCACTTAGTAGGTTTGAACCGAAAATATCTTCATGGTTAAAGCTTCAAGCATTTTACTCGGTTGAAGAGTACAAGAGCTGTGATATGTCCAATTTGTTTTTAGAAATCTGTTAGGCCTATATTCTGTTAACTTATTTATGATGTATGTTTTTGTTATACTGTTAGGCTAGTTATATTTTTGTACTGTTATAATTTTATACTGTTATATTTTTATACTTAGTTTTAATGACGAAGCCTAATGTAACAATTTTGTTATTTGATGGCCAATAAAGATCTTGATTCTTGATTCTTGATTCCTAAAGAAATCTACATGAAAATGTAAATTAATTTAGTTCAACTATGAAATGCTAACCTTGAATGATGTAAACATGTAAATAATATAATTTTAACAATTCTTTTTGTGTTTAGTGATGTTCTATAGTAAAAATAACCCAGTTTCCAGTAATTCCTGTTTAGGTAACTAGGTATAGGTATAGGTCAGGGTCAGTCCATTACATATGGACTACTGTATATGTGGCGGCAGGTCAAGCCAACTCCTTTGAGGTGCTCATAATATTCGTAGAAAACACTAAAGAAACATGGACATCTCGTTAAATATGAATGAGTTTTAAATATGATAGGAGTCTTTAGATATGAATTTCACAAGAAATTTAATTAAAAAAGCTTTTGTAAAAAATTTCGGTACAACACGAAATTCAACCATAAAATTAATAAAATAGTTCTAGAATACTATACCATGATGATTTTAGTGTTGAAATCAATACATAACAATTGCTCGATTTCGAGCAACAGGTTTACTAGTCATTAGTTATATAATCTCATTTTTATACTTATTACTATTTTTTACAAAAAATGTAATAGCTAGCAAAGTTATACTACACGCTTTTGTAATCAATATATCAGAATTTATTACATAGGTAAATAAATGTTTGTTTTAAAAAACTGCGATGATTTATAGGTTAGTGTAACAATTTAGCCAATGACAGTAATCCATTGAGTCAACTGCTGTCTCTGATATGTTTTATGTGATCTGTCGTGCTCTTAAGCCATTTGAATGACTTTTAACGAATTCCCCCCTTAGGGAAGAAACAGTTACCGTAGTACTCATGGTAAGACCTACGGCCGAGACCATGATAACTTTTCGTTTAAGGGCCCCCCAAAAAGCAAAAAACACTATTCGTTCATTTTCATACATATATATATATATAGATAGATATATATATATTTGTAAAAATAATAATGAACTTGAGCACCCTTTTATCATTATTTTATTTAATATAATATGACTGATGTTTATTTATATTTAAGGTTAAGTTTTCATTCACCGTGATGATCGTATAATTACCGAAACATGTGTAGTGATTTTAAAATAAAATAATGATAAAAGGGTGCTCAAGTTCATTATTATTTTTACAAATACTTTTAGCAGCCCTAAGTTGTGAATTAAACAATAAACATGTACAATAAACAATATATATGTGTAATATATTAAACAATATATATGTAATATATTAAACAATAAACAATATATATGTGTGTGTGTGTCTTTAAGCACGATAGCGGCCGTAAAAATGGCCCTATCGGAATGAAATTTGGCTCAGACGTTAAAGTAGTAATTATTCGGACGAGTTCGTAAACCAGCCCGATCGGACTACCGGAAGGGGGGGTAAAGGGGGGTAAACCCCCTAAAAATGGGTTTTTTGAGTTTTTTTACATAGAAAAACAAAATTTATCGAATTTTTGATGTCACCATTGAATTCAGCTCAAAAAAACAAACAATTTAGTATTTTGATTCACTGCTCTATGTCCATTGGTTAGCGAGATATTGAAAGTGGTAAACACAGTACGTTGTCCCAATGTTAACCTTATGGGGAATAAGTAAAATTCTATATCTCGCTTATTTCTCAACATATCTTGATAAAACTTGGTAAATGGCTACTTCTAGTTCAGATCTACTAAATAATGAATTAAAACCACCCAGTTTTAATATACCCGTAGCAGCAAAACTGCATACTCTTTCCCCATGTTGTTCTTATGGAGATTACAAAAACATGTCATATCTCGCTATAATGGATTGAAATAAGTTATTTTGAATAATTATAAATTCGCTGAGTACATGTCTGCTGCAACGGGGGTATTTTAGCTTGAACTCATTAATTTAATGCTAATGGTTTATGTATGAAAAATAGCCAACGGTAGCGTAAACCAACTTTAATAGCAATGTAGGTTTCCTAAGATGGCCAATTAAGTTAATTTCGAAACAACTAAATGTGAAATGTCACAGTAGGTGATTAGATGTTAAAAATGTCAATCTTAAATATTTATATATTAGTTATTATATTTTAAATCTTAATTATATTTTACCTATTTTGTCAACACTTTTTAAATATTTTTATCATTTGTTGGTATGAGATAAGTCTTATAATTATTTAGCTCCGTTTGTTATTAATCGTTTTGTTTTTTATTATTATTTTATTTCTTATTGGTTTGATGATTATCTTTCAAACATGAAGGTGATAAAATCTTCTGAATGTTTCCTTAAGTAAACAATTAAATAATTAAAACATAATAAACAGGGCTTACACAATATTTTATTTTTTCCTATCTTATAAGCTGTTCAATAATCACACTGATTAAATTAAGACAAAGATAGTTTTAGCAGCTGAAGTTTTTAGCATGGTGTAAAGAAAAAAGAAAGGTGTGTGCACAGTCTGCTGGTATGACTAGTTGGGCTCAAGAACGTAGCGGACCCAGCGGTATTACAGCAGAACTAGACCGTACACAATAATATTTTGATTGATTTGTATTAACTGATTTCCATTGTAGTCGTTGCAAGTGCTAGTTGCCAATTACGTCACGCCAGCTGACTCTGTACACACCTTTCTTTTTACTTGACACCATGGTTTTTAGGATCAACATAAAAAAACATGTTTGTAAGTAGTGGCATTAAAAACATAATCACAGCTGATAAGAAACAGGAATAAAGCATTATAGTACATTTCTCCTCAGGTCTCCTTTTCTCCTTCTCTCCTTAGTCGTCAGTAATCAAATCTTCTGGTATGTTTGATGGGCCGCCCAAACGAGGAAGTACAGTTCCCTTTTCCCACTGTAGTTTTAATCTCTCGCTGTTGTTACTGTATACAATTTTGGAGCTACACGTTCAACAATTTTCCCTCTGTTCTTCTATCTAGGATACACACGCTTGATCCGGCTGACAGGGATTTCTCAGGCTTAGATCGATACCTTTGGTTATAATATTCTGCCTGTTGGCTGCGATATTTGATGTCCCATTGCCTGAATGTTTCATGATCATGTTTCGTGGTCTTAGATCTTTTTTAGAGCAGGCACTGGCAGGCAGTCTTGTCCTTAACCTACTTCCCATCAGAAGCTCTGAAGGACTATACCCTTCGTCCCTGTGTTATTCGGTATTCTAACAAGGCTAGAGTTGGAACTTTATTCTTATTCATCATTTTTTAAAGTGTCTGAACTGCCCTTTCAGCTTTACCATTTGATTGATGATATAGGGGACTACTAGTAGTTATTTTGGATCCAAAATTAGCTACAAAACTACGCCTTTCCTCACTTGTAAACTGGGATCCTGCATCTGAGACGACGACTTCGGGTATCCCATGTCGAGCGAAACGAGCTTTCATTTTTGTTATTAGCTCATTGACTGTCATTGTAGAAACCTTTGTCATTTCTAAATATCGGGAATAATAGTCCACTACAGTTAAGTACTTCCCTTTTAAAAAAATCAAAGTAATCTATAGCTATTTTTTGTCATGGATAATCAGGCGTCTCTGACTGGATCATTCTCCGTTGTTTGATTTAGATATTTTGCACAAGTTGTACAATTCTCAAGAAAATAGCTGATATCGGATGAATTCCTGGCCAAAAGACTGATTGTTTTGATTTAAGTACTATGCGAGTTTACCTAGTTTAAGTTGTAAGTTATGTGGTTGTCCTATTTTTCCAAAACGACCATTGTGAAATTTATTTAAAATATCAGTTCTCAGTTCTGACGGTATGATAATTCTTTCTCTGCAGCAAATTAAGTCTTCAATGACTTAATCATTTTTTAAAGTGCACCATTTCTTCATAGAATCGGGAACGTCCTTCTTGTAATCCGGCCAACCATGTTCAATGTATATTAGTAAGAATTGGCACTCTTCATTTCAGCAGACTTTTCCTTATTTGCTCCAATCTGGATTGGGTAGCAGGAAAGGTGATAACTTTGATGTGAGCTTCTACTTCTTTTGTAAACTCATCTGTAGTTTGAAAATAGAAGAACGGCTCAAAGTGTCCGCTGTATACATTTCTTTTCTGGAAATATGCTCAATGGTGAAGTCGAATTTCAGTCGCATCTTGAATCTTTGAATTTTAGTGGGTATTGTGTCTAAATCTTTACTCCCTAGTATTGGAACAGGTGGTTTGTGATCTATTAGGATCTTGAACTTCTTACCCATCAGAAATTTTGAAAACTTCTCAGTTGCCCAGGCACAAGCGAGTGCCTCCTTTTCAATCTATGCATACCGTCGTTCAGAGTCTTATAAGGTTCTTGAGGCGAACATGACTATTTTAGTTGTACCTTCTTCAATTTGAAGTAACATCCACCCAAACCGAACGCTGAAGAATCGGCTACCACAATGTTATCTGATTTAAGTTATACTTGGTTAGTGAAATTGAATCTTTTACAAGTTTCTTGACGTATAAAAAAGCTTGTTGATGATGTTCAGTCCAACAAAATTGTTTATTTTTCCTTGGAAGTTCTCGGAAAGCCTCTGTCTTATCTGCAAAGTTTGGTATGAACTTATTGAGTTGATTTAGCATGTCATTAAGACGCCGAATATCTGCAATGTCTTGGGGAGGTCGGAGTTCTTCAAGAGCTCTGATCCGATCAGTTTCAAGTTTTATACCATTAAAGTCAATTAGGTTCTCCAAAAATTTTACAGAAGACTGAGAAAAAGAACACTTATCTTTATTGAGTACTACTTTAGTTTCTTTTAGTCGCTTCAATAACTGTTTTAACCTTTTATCATGCTCTTCTTGGGTTTGGCCATGAATGAGAATATCTTCCATGTGACACAAAACCCCTTCAATTCCTGTTAAAAGCTTTATCATTTGAAATGAGACAAATTCTGGTGCACTGGTAATACCAACGGGCAATCTCCTGAAATAAAACCTTCCGAAAGGAGTGATGAAAGTTGTTAGTTTAGCTGTTTCTAGCGATAACTTTGTTTGCCAAAATCCTGACTGGGCATCAAGTTTAGAAAAAATCTTAGAACTTCCTATTTGACGTAAAGTTTCTTCTACATTAGGAAGAAAACACCTGGGACGTTTAACATTTCTATTTTTAGTTCCGTGTAATCAACACATAGTCGTATATTCCCATTTGGCTTGAGTACTGGTAATTGGAGCACACCAACCTGTTGGGGGTTCGATCCTTTCATTACTTGAAGTTCTAACATTCTATTTAACTCAGCCTCTACTTTTGGCCGTAATGGAATGGATATATTTCTTGGAGCACGAACAGAATATAGTTGTACATTTTCAATGTTGT
The DNA here is from genome assembly GCA_035578135.1 of Flexamia atlantica. Taxonomy (NCBI): domain Eukaryota; kingdom Metazoa; phylum Arthropoda; class Insecta; order Hemiptera; family Cicadellidae; genus Flexamia; species Flexamia atlantica. The sequence continues at coordinate 174,403,359 of JAQJVK010000001.1, forward strand.
ATTCCCCGGGTATGTTACCTAGTCTTTGGCAAAGCTGAGGATAGTCACACAACAGTTTTTTCAATATGATTAAATTAATCGTAACTGTTTGGTATGGCTCTCTTATACTAAATTAATCCAATTATTTAATCGCGGGAAGCCTTAACAGGGGTTAATTTAAATCTGATATTACATAAACCTTTTCTTTGATTTGTATATTACCATATGTAATGTCTGCAATAAACATGCCAAGTACATTAGTAGTGGGCACTTGGGGCTGCTGGCCCAATCAAACTTTGACAGGCAGTCAATTTTTTGACAGCTACTTCCGGTCACGTGACCGGAAGTGACGTCATCAGCTGTGACGTAGCTGTGACGTGTTGTTGGTGGGTATTTAAAGTTTAAATGCCCTGCTGTGCTGGGTATTTAAATTTTAAATGGCCGTAAGTGTGTCAAGGTCGTTTGGGGATGTTTTTAAAAAAGATCTTGCATTTTCGGAAAATCCGAAAATGCAAGATATTTTCTTTTTTTTATTTATTTGTTTTTTTTACAAAAGTATTATTTTACAAGTTAGTAAAGTTTGCTCCTAAATTTGAAAAGTAAGTTGTTGTCGGTGCTGAAAGTTCTTGTTTATTTTCATTCTTCTTGTTGTTGTAAGTTGGCAAAAACACATTTTTTTCGTTTTGATTGTTTGTTGCATAAAGTTCTAAAGATAAACCAAACCCAGTGGTTATAAGTTGTTTTAGTTCTTCACTAAAAATTTCCAAATCCTTGTAGGTTGTAAGATTGATAGTGTTGTAGTGAATCCCGCGAATGTTGAGAGACATGACTAGAGTTGTTTACTCGACGAGAGGTGTAGCAGGAATGACTATTGCAAAGCCGGTGCTGCAGGTACCTCCGATGGTAGTGGGGGTAGTGGTGGGGGTAATGGCAGGTGTTTGTTTAATCACTTTGAATTTAATCGTTGCCACAATAGACCGAGTCGATGTTGCAATTCTTCTAGTTTATCCAACCGGTTCTTTTGATATGTTTTGCAACTACATTTACAATAGCTGAAAGAATTACATTTTGTACAAGCTTTTCCGTCAACTTGATCTTCAGGTATTCTAAAACATTTTTCTTTGCAACAATAAGTTATAAGTGTTAGATTATTTCTTTTGGATGACATGTTGGTTGTAGCTTGTCTTAAACAGAACTGAGCCTCTCAACGTTAAAGTTTCGTATTTATGTAAAGTATTCGAATAAAACTATCGAATAAAATAATCGAATAATACTATCGAATAAAATAATCGAATAATACTATCGATTAAAAGTTCAAGGTCATCCGTTTGAGGTTTTAAAAAAAATACAACATATCAGTATATAAAAACATATACTGATATGTTGTTTTTTATCTTTTTATTTAAAACATTTTTTTACAATGTTATTTTTGTGCGATGTGCAGAGTTAGTTCCGTAGAGTTGTTTCCGCTCATTCCGTGTGACACCAAATATAATGATCCTGGTTGAATTTCCCGCAGATCTTCATTTTGCAGCAACTGGACGAATCGTTTTGGAAGATATACTTGAAACTTTGGTTCATCACCCGGTGTATATGGTGCATCGGATAAAGATGCGACGACTGCGTCTCCATGCGTTGTATCAATTTTCTTCATTTCATGAACAATATAATGTTTCTGTTCTTTTAATTCTGAACATTTCTTGATAATTAGTGTATTTGATTTTGAATGCAAGTTGAATTGTTCAACTAAACATTGGAGAAACTGTTGTGATGCCATCCTTCACAGGAGATGTTGTCTGTTCGGAGTATGGAGTTAGACTGATACTCGGGGTGTGTTGCCTCTTCGTTTATATAACCTTCGGAACCCCCACTACATTCTTCCGTTTGTTGTTGTAAGTAAGCAGCCAAGTGATACGCGTTTTGTAATGCGCATTGAGATTGGTTGTGTTTCGGATTTATTGTAGAAACACAAATATTTCTAGCATCAAAGTGAAATGTTTTGTCTACTTTTATGTTTAAAACTTCTTTGTTTGTGTACTGTCGTATCCAATTCTTTTTTTCCAATCCTCTGGTATATATGTGTGTAAATTGTTTGCAAAAATGAAACATAATTTTGTGTACATTGTTGTACGGTAGGAAACCTTCATACCAATGGATATGATGAAAATTATTTGTTAGCCATCTGTTTGTTATTTTAGCTTTTGACTTTAGTTCATGGACAGAACACGGTGCTTCAAATAAAAACGGGTATGCTACTTGTGTAAGCAAATCCAAAATTACCAATTCTTTTATGATAAATCTATCATCGTTTCCGCGAAATGCTTGAAATTCAATTACACAAGGTTTTGCTGCCATTTCTTCATCCTGTCTGCTCATCATGGTGTCTGCTGATCAACTGTTTTCCACACCACGGTAGGTTAGATATATATATAAACCAGGCCGTACAGTTGTAGGCGCGTTGGTGTATGTTTAACGTGGGCACCATCCCCAGTAGGCCCCACGGTTTATTCTTTTGTTAAATTACATTGTAGTTTTAACCTAGCAAAGTTTCTTCTTCTGTATTATTGTTGTTGGTGGTTTCTTCTTCTGTACTGTTGTTGTTGTTGTTGGTTTCTTCTTCTGTAGCCTCCGTTGCAACTTCGGTAAAAGGTTCAAAGTTTCTTAACTGCCTCCACATTTCCACTTCGTGAGGTATTCTATTAAAGATGGATGTATCTATTGGTCCGTATTGTAAAGTGCTTTCTGGTTGTTTTTCGCATGCATCTACCAGATATTCCTTAATAACAGAGCTTGAAAATACTAGTTGTTTCATATACCTGGTAATAGGTGATGTTGCATAGTTTAAAATGTAAAATTCTTCACGTGTTAGAAGAATTTTATTTTCAAATTGTGTCGAGTCTCTAATTCTTACTTGTTGTTGACCACGATGTTTAATAATGTCAATTTCATTGTCACAATCCAAAAGTCGAATGTTAGTTTTTCTTCCAAAGAAACTGTTGGCTAAATAACATTCAATAAGATGTAGATGTTTTAAAAAGGAATCCCAAGCATTTTCTGAAAATAAAACCATCTTTGTTCCATGGCTTAGTATTACTGCGGGAGAGTAGTCTAATGATTTTACCAATCCTATCGACACACTTTTACTCATGCAAGATGAAATAGGATAAAAGATGCGAAGGAAAACTTCAGTTAAAATGTTTGGTGGAATATTTTCTTCAAGTTTTCTTTTCTTTCTTACGTTTGTTTTATTATTTTCCAACTTTTTATTTTGTTTTCCAAACTTTAAAAAGTCATCAATTTCCTTTACAATATTTTCTTCAAAATGTTTATCATCATTTTCCAATAAAGGTGCTGTTTCGGAAACGTCTTGTACAACTGATAAAGAACTCATTTTGTTTATAATGCTGTAGACGATGTTACCCATACAACTGTAGACAGTAAACTAAACAATTTTTGTTCCCGCTCCTGCTTTTATAACCGAGTGGTGGGGGTATATTTTTTTCCTTTTCATTTTACAAAACTGCTTTTACAATTCCTGTTAAAGGTGTATATGTAACAATTTTATCATGTAAAATTAAACAATAAGCAGATGTATCTTTGGGTACATTTTGTTCAAATTCCATTTCTATTTTTATATCTACACTGGAAGATTTTACAGATTCGTTTTGTTTTGAACAATCAACTACAACAATCGGATAGTTAGATTTAAATTGGTTTGGCGTTAATAAAGGTGTGTTTGTTTTTCCATAATATGAATTTTGGAATCTTGCGTACATATCGTACAAAACGCTAAACCTGTCTTTTGTAAAGTTTATGTTGAAGTTGTCGTATGGAAAGAATTGAGAGTTTAGAAACACCTTAAAATTTGTAAGTTTGCAATGATCAAATTCACCAGCATGTTTAGTTATTTCGTTTCTTCTTTTTGTTTGTAATCCAAATATTACATATCTTGCCTTTTCCAAATGAGTAGAAGTTTTTACAGTCCATGTATGACGTTGTGTTTCCGGTAAAACCGGATATTCATGAAACTCCCAACTTCTAAATGGTATTACGATATCACGATCTGATTTTAAAGTTCTTAATAATGAAATTCTATTCTGATCGTTTAACCGTACATGCGGTACTCTCCAAACAATTTTGTCTAATTGCATTTTCCATTCTAAAGTAGCTTCCGTTGTTCCATCAGTTGCTTGAATAATATCTTTGTCGTTTGATGATCTTAACAAAACTAATTCTTGTTTTACATTTATTATTATTTTTCGGTAATCTTCGGCAAAGCCTAAAAGTAATCTTAAAGGAATGTAAAAGTCAAAATTGCCTGAAGTGTTTGGAGTGATTGTACTGGAATCGGGTGCTACCCATCCTGCGGCGGCCAGCATATTTTTTTCACTCGGTGTTAAAGATGCTAATCCTTTTAATGTACTTGTAATTCCCACCTTTTTTGTTGAATCTACTGTAACTCCGGAAATTTCATATCTTATTTCATCAAACAAATATGCCATGGGGTTATTTATGAACGGAACAGTACTTGCAGTGCTTCCATCTTTTTTTGTTACTCTTCCTTCGATATACAAATAACTTTCACATGGAAGTGTATAAATATCCTGTTGTTGTATGGGAATTCTAATTTCATCATTATTATTTAATTTTGATGAAGCGTAAGGGTTGTGCGTATGATATTCCTTTTCCCATAAGGTTTCGTCGAATGTCGGACCCTGCGCTATATCCAATATTTCCATTATTAATAAGTTTTAATCCAATTTCTTCTAGAAAACGAATGTTATCACTTGTTAATCCTTCTATAGCTGAAGTGCTACTGACTTGTTTACCAGTCAGCTCTTTCTTTTTAAATGATAACCCCATTGTTATACGGTTGATTTTATATGTATTCGTATAGTTATAGGTTCGTCTCTAAAATCAATATGATTTCCGTCTTGATCTAGTATGTTCACCACAATGTCTGAAATAAAACTGGTGTTTCACGGTAGGTACACCAAGTTTTGTGGCTTTTCCACAATTTTAAAACCCGGAGCGACCGTTGGATAGAATGTGTGCAATATATGAGTATTTTCACCATCTCTATAAGAACCATGTATAATATTACATGTAATATCTATACTGTTAACTTTCATTATTGTTACAGTTCTAGCACCTGAATGGTTAATATTAGGTTCAAAAATTTTTGTTGTTTTAGGAAATCCTAATAAACTACCAATTGAATGTTCTTTGCTAAAATCTATATAATATTTAGATTTAATTTCAGCTTTCATAGTATTGTTATTTCCTTTTATTGTTATATTATCTTTTCCCATATGATTTTGTATCGCTTCATTTATATCATCAATTTCATATGCTCCAGTGGGTAAACTAAATACTTGTATATCTGAATATTTGTTTGTATTTTTATCTTTTGTTTTGTAATAATGTATTTTGTCATTAACATTTTCAGTAACGTTGGGAATAGAATTATAAGTTGTTATATCTAATAATGCGGCTTCCCATAATTTATCTTTTTCCAAACGTAACGCAGGGAAAAGAACACTTCGCAAAGTAGATGAAGTTCCAGTTAATGATACTGTATAGGAAGACATATTAAAGTTGACTAACGCTTTTTGTTAAAAAATCTAAACATAAATGTCCACAGATTACCGTATCATCAGGTTGCTCTCTTTTATAATTGTATAGTACATTTTTAGCTGTTTTAAAGTAATATTGTAGTTCTTTTGGTGGTGGGAGATTACCAAAACTATCAAAGTAGTAAATAGTTGATCCTAGTTTCTTATAACATACCCAATGAGTGCCTGATCCTTTACTATTATCTAAATTTACTATTCCGGTTTCATTTTTCCATATTTTAACAGGTAATGCATCTCTCATAAACACTCCTCTAAAAAATGGAATTTTTAAACAAGAAACATAAGTAATTAATTCTTTATCTGTTAATTCTTTATTTGGAATTAGTAATTGTTTTTTTCTGTTTAATACACACGATACGGTCTTAGGTATAATCCTCCTCCTTTTTTTATCATTGACCATATTGTTTGTTTCTTTTTATTTTTACCTGCGGTGGATCGTCGTTTTCTTCTTATATTTCCTCCACGTTTCTTTGCAGGTTTTCTTCTCCTTTTTCCACCTCCTTTCTTCTTTCCACCTCCAAACATCGTTTTACCCTTCATTGATGCTGATACCGCTAAAGCTGCTGGTTTTTCACCGATACTAGCGTCACTGGATGTTACTCTTTGCCAAGCTTTTTCAGCAAGTGCTCTATCCGCTATTGATCTATTTTTAGTATCTGCAAACTTTGAATATGCTATATCGTGTTGTTTGCAGGCTTGATCAAGTTTATTTATTCCAAGATCTCCTCTAGCGAGTCTTTTTTTCAATTTTGTTCCAGGACCACAATATTGATAACCTCCTGGTAAATGTAGTTCTACAGGTAATAAATCGATAGCTTTATTAACTATAGCTCCAACCGGCTTGGTAATAAGAGAAAGTGCTGTTGATGCTATTCCTCTTCCTCTCTTTATGACGTGTCGATTATGACTGATGCGTTGAACTTTCAACATGGTTTTTTATAGTGAAAGGAAATGCCAATACTTGTTTATTTTATAAATTCTTTATAATGAATGATGCACTTATCCTTTGACATTGTTTATTTATAATAAACATTATTTTGTTTATGGGTAATAAACTTTTACCCAGTCTTTTGGTAGGATTGTATCCTTTTTATCAACATCAACTTGAGCAAATCTTAAATTTCCAGTTTTCATATTTAAAAAATATTTTTCCATAACATTTTTCTTAACCCAATGTAGTTTTTGATCAGCTTTTATGGGCTTTATCGTGTTATAAACATCATATAACACTACACTTAAGAGTCTTATAATGTAATTTACATTAACAGCATCAACAATATCAATAGGGTCATCTAAGCTAGTCAATCGCAAGTTTTGACAGTAAAAAAACTTGTTGTGTTTTTCTGTTCTTAAGCATCTTTCACGCCATTCTTTTACTCTAACTGCATCACTGTCATTTACTCCCATTCCAACATTAAATAGTGGTCTTTCTTTACAATCAAAGCCTTGTTGACCAAATCTTGATGAAATTTATTTTAATACAGGAACTTGTCCAATTGTTGCTACATCAACATCATTCAACCCTTCTTTAACATTAGTAATTATTTTTGCATCCGCATCCCATTTGTTATTGTTTAATTTCATTATTTGACTTATTGTAGCTGCATCTGATTTTGCAGTTCCCTCCTTAACGTTAGTTAACACTTTATTTTTGCAATCAATTGACTTAATATCATGTGTAATACAATGATCTGTAACATATTGAAGGTTTACCGCATCTTTCATATCTTTAGGGTCTCCAATATCGTGTATTACAAAGTTGTAAAAGGAAAATTTATCTGTTTTTTCAGGTATGACTGAATGTAAATACTTTTTGGTAACTGAATCTTGATCATTAACAGGATCTGCTATATTGGCTATTCTAAGATCTTTTGCATCATATGCTTTATTATTACTTTTAGGATCATATCTTAAGGTTTGGTTAATGTACCACATTAAATATTCTTTATTTAACGAATCATTCTTATCTATTGGTTTTGGAAGATTTGCAATTCTATAAAAATTAGCGTTATACACTTCATTTTGAAGCTTTAAGCTAGGTAATGTTTCACTTCTTAAAGTTTTAAAATTTACCGCATCATTATTATCTTTTGGATCATTTACAAACTTTAAACGTTTGTTATTTATATCATAATCTCCATCGGATGTTAGTGGTAAACCACCTCTTTTTCCATAAGATCCTGATTTGCTTCCAGTTTCGGAATACCGTCCAAACTTATCCACACTCATGGTTATACTAAATATTTAATCAGTTATACTTGTATTATATATATATATATATACTCATATTTTTTTTATGCAATTACTCCTCGATTTCGCAGTTCGCCGACCAAAGCTACCCATTCATTTTCTAAACCACTATGTCCGGCTTGTTTAGCTTCATATATCAACTTCATTCTGTCAACCAATTTGTTTATATCGTTGTAGTATATTATATTAGTATCATACAAGTTTTTTAATAATCCTTTTCCTGATAAATTTGATTGATTTGTTTTTCTTCTTTTATGTAAAATATTTATTTCAGCAGAAGATAATGATTTTCTTTTTATGGGTTCCCTTCTTTTTGGTGGGAAAAGTTTAGCAATAATAGTTTTATATTTTTCTGATGCATTTCTATGAACATTGAAATTTTTGGAATAATTTTTCTTATGCGCATTTGTATCCTCCAATATTTGTTTAAAAATGTTTAAATCCTTTTTAGTATATTTATTAGGTTTCGGCTTAAAAATAAGTTCAAACAATCCTTTTATACCCTTGTATTGTTTATTATTTATAATAATATTGTCATGTTCGTCTACATCAAGTTTGCTATCTCCAATCATTAGCCCATTTTCTTCTATTCTAGCACCAAAAGTATGATATTTTCGAGTTGGTTGTGCAGAATGTAACATTTTTAATACAAATTGTCTTGCAAGCGGCCCTTTATACGCAATATCCGAGCCCAATTTGCTCAAGTTGGATGGATTAATAGGTTCTTCTTCTTCTTGTTGTTCTTCGCTTGTAGAAAGACCTTCTTTTTCTGTTAAAACATCCGTTTCTTCACCTAGTTCGCTTTCTTCTTCAGTTGTTTCTCCTTGTTGTGTAAAACTTGTATCACTTTCATATTCTTCTTTTTGTTCAAATTTTGAAATGGGTAAAATAGCATCTCCGGAAAAATTAAATGTTGAATGTTTAACATTTTGTCCTAATTGTTTTAATGGCTCAGTAATAGGTTTAAATGTTGATTCCAGAAATTTCTCTCTTTCACTTATTCCTAATCTTAACGCTCTGTTTTTATGTCTAATAGAATCACTAAGTGATTTTATTTCTTTTAATAGCTTTTCCTGATTAACCATGTTTACACCATGAAGACTTGTACGATAATGTTGTTAATTAATGTATTAAAACAAATTTATCAAAACCTATGCGGTAACGACCATCTGTTATAGCTTTATCTTTCATAATTACCAAAAATCCATATTTTTCCGCCCAAGCTTTTCCACAAAGCTCTTTGAATTTATCAAATGACATATCAGCATTTACATGATCGTTGTATATATGTTTTAGGTTTGTATCGTCTTGTTTGAATAAAACTAAAATATTTGCATTGTCTCTAATTAGTTGTTTTGGAATTTTGCTATATGTTTGTCCGATATATATGCTATCAATATTATTATGTCTTCCCATGGCAAAATAGTTTCTAATAGTATCATGATTTTCACTAGATACATCATCAAATACAAATACAGAATACGGCTTAGCCTGGTCTGGTTGTATAACACTGTCACTAGCATTAAATTTGTAATAGTTAACATCGGGCACATCAGTCAGGATCTTTTCCAACAATTGATACTTTGGTTGATGTAAGGACTTTGAAAAAATATATAGGTTATTAAATCGCAATCCTTTTGTGTTTGTAATTAAGTTAAACACAACGTTAGTTTTGCCACAGTTTGAAGGACCGCTGACTATACATCGTACAGTGTTTGGAAATAAACTGCCGTGTTTACCATTGTTGATTTTAACGTTATCTACGGTTAAATCATCAATGTTATTAATATTAAATTTATCTTTATGGTGAACAATCTCCATCTTATTCAAAGGCAGAAGAGTAAATAAGTTGATTTAAAACTAAATCAAATCTTTTATAGGTATCCACGAATCTTCAGTTTTATCAAACCCCAACCAACGTACTTTAACTTGGTCTTTTTTCCTTTGCAACACCTTTTCAACAAGATAAACATCGCCTACTGTTGACTTTAACAATTCATGTCCGTAAAAACCGCCTTGTAACAAATTTCCTTTGTTATCTTTTAAAATATAAGTTTCCGGTACAGTAGGTTGTACTTTATACACTGTAAAAACTTCGTTTGTCCAATTGGGCAGGTATTTTTTAGTAAACACTCCTTTGTATTTACTAATTCGAACTTTATCATTTACATTAAATTTTCTTGGTTTTCTTTGTTCCGCTTTTGGCTGTGTATTTTTTTAATTCGTTGTAAAACTAGTTTAGCGTTTTTCTTATTCACTTTGTTAGGTGCCATACCGATAGTTCTATGAAACTTGTTGTTGTAATCGCTTATTAATTTTGGTAAGATATCAACCCATACGTAAGAACCTCTTTTCGAAAACATTTTATACATTGCACCTTTTAAGGTTCTATTAAATCTTTCAATTATAGCTGCCTTTTTCTCAGAATTTGTGGAATAATGATTTATGTTATATTTTTTCATTAACAAGGCAAAATGTTTATTAAAAAATTCTTTCCCATCATCAGTTTGTAAATGTTTAATTTTATTTTTATCTCTTTTTATAGCTACTTCCATAGCTTTTGTTATGCTGTTACCAGTTTTGTCTTTTAATGGCAAAGCATCTGCAACTTTAGTAAAACAATTAATAATCGTAAGTATGTATTTAAATCCTTTATTTATTTTACTACGCGGTTGCATTTCAATTAAATCTGCTTGATATAAATCATTTATTCCTTTTACAACAGTATTTCGTCGTGGAAACTTTATTCTTGCAGGTTTATGAAGTTCAATAACAATCTTTTCCTTTAAGTCTGTCATGATGATTTTACTAACAAAGTCAAGTTAGTATTGAGTGTTTCTTTTTCTGCATCCGCTTTTATAGTTCAAGGTCATTTCAACATATTTAAAAAAAAGGGGAAATCACAGCGAGCATGCTGTGATTTCCCTTTTTTTTTCTTTTTTCTTTTTTTTTCTTTTTTTTCCTTTTTTTCTTTTTCTTTTTACTCATTGATAGGATTGAGAGAGTAGTGGCCGAATGGTAGAGTGTGAATTTTGTCTGGAAGAATGTGTCGTTTGTCATCATTGGAGCAGAGTGCTTTTTTCACTTCTGTTACGCTGTACAGTTGATGGTTGAAACTTCTGATGGTGTTGAATTTTGCAGTTATAGTCGTTTCTTCAAATAAGCATTGCTTGTAGTGTTCAAAATTTACATTCTTCTTAAGATACAAACTTTTTACTCCCTTAGCTTTTTTAATAATATTGTTTTCTTCTTTATGCAATTGTAGTGAATACAATTTTGACATTAGTGCAATAAGTTCTTTCAGTAAAATTCCATTTGCTTCGTCTTTAAATTTTCCAAGTTTCTTTTTGTTCCGATCATTGTCATAATTTAAATGATCTTTTGGATAGTCACTAAAATCAAATTCATTTTTGTGAACAAATGTTCGAAGATCCAAATACATATCTTCAGTAAGAATCCAGTAGATGAAAGCGTCCGTGTCCATGTAGGCGATTCCGATGTTATCTCTACCGTAGAAGGCGACCATTTTGTTGTAGTGGAAATCGTACATGTGGGTTTTGGAAATATCCAAGATTGACATTCCAACGTACAACGGACGATCCATTTTCACGCTTGTCTTCTTCATAGATACTGCCACAAGGTTTTCATTGATGATAACGGATGTTCCAAAGTTTGGTTTTTGTACAAGTTTTTCTAGTTTTATAGGATCTGTAATTAATTTAACATTTTTGTGTTTTCTTTTGTTTTCCAATGTTTTTCCAAATATCGCATTATTCATTAATTAAAAAAAGTCCTTTTGAAATGTTGATGTTGCAGCTGCTCTTCTTCTGGTGTTTGAATCAATGTACGGTTTTAACCAGCAAGATTGGGAAAATTTTAAAACTCTATGAATTTTGGTTATACGTAAACCCAATTGGAGTGCTTGTTGAACAACCCAAAAGTGAGCTACGTATCTTTGTTTATTTTCAAGAGTCATCATTAATTTTGGATGTTTGCCAATTGGTGAAACTTCTGTTTTTGCAAGGAGCGGAAGATCGTAATGAAGATCATGCAAGTGTTCTGGATATTCAAAGTCACAGTCCAATATGTATCCGGTGTCTCCGTCTTTTGAAATTTGCGAAATATCACCAATAGAGTCTGGACACCCATTCAACCCCATTCAACCCATTCAAATTTTCCAAAAGGAAGTGGATTAGACATGGCCCATCCGTATAAATTGTTGGCATCGAAATATCCTAAGAACACTGATGGTTTTTCTTTATCGTAGTTTGGAAGATATTTGTTGTTAGCTTTAACATGTCTAGTAACACTTTGGGTCAATCCACCTCTAACGCCCGATTCGATCATCAACACCATGTCAATATCTGTTAATAATTGAAGGTTGCACTTTGTTTCTTTTAGCAAAGCTTGCCAAGCTAGTCCTGGAGAAGTATAAGAATGAAGAGGGTCTAATCCGTAAGCTTCAAAGCAGGTGTTTCTAAATTCTTCCATCACATCGCAGAGAAGGGTCACATCAAGTTTTACATAAATGTCAGAATAATCTCCCAGAGTGTTCATTTCCAATTCGTCCCAAACTCTGCATGCGTGTTGATAGTCTTCAGGTGAAATGTCCAAATCGGTAAGTTTACTTTTGAAAGCTTCTGGTGGAGGAAGTGACGTTTCTTGAAATTTATGTAGTCCATCGATGTAATCATACGGGAAAACTCCTTTCCGAAGAACCAAATCCATTTTTTCTGCAGGTACAATTTTGCTTGTTTCTATTAAATTTTGTCTTCTTAAATTTTCAGAAAGTTTCATAAGACTGGAAGGCATAAATCGAAAAGAATCAACAAATCTAAGTTTAATTTTGCCCACCTTTTTTGAAAAGCTTATAAATTTTTCCATAGTTTGTGCTATAACGTCTATTTCACCGTTGTCTCTTGCTAATTCGGGAATGATAAAATGTCCATCGTATCCGCTAAGATTGTGAAAAACCACGGGAATAAAAGATGGTAGTTTGTAGTTGATGTTACATCCGTTGCAAGCTGCACCTCTGTAGGCTCCTGTCAGATGGTCATGGTCGCGAACTTTAACTTTAGTTTCTGTAAATTGATTGTTACACAAATAGCATGTTGTTGTCGAATCATAAAGATAAATTTCTTCCGGTGTCATAGGTGACATAGGAACCACATTGCTATACATTGCTTCCACTTTCCCAGCGATGTCGTATAAATCATCAACAAAGTATCGAGCTGCTTCTTCTCCACGATAAATCTTTGGTGTAGATGTCAAACCATATTCTTGAAGATGTTCTTCAGGCAGAGTGGATTTTACTATTAAACAGTAGCTGTTTGGTTTGTGAAGTTGATACTTTGTTCTGCTTGTAATTTCCTCTCCTTCTTCTTGTTCAAGTGGAAGCAATGAAGATTCAAAATCTGCATACACTACAACGGGAATTCTGTATTGTTGGATAACTTTATCAAATTTTACTTGTGATCTGCTAGGGTGTGGTAATTTAATTCTTACTTCATAGTTTCCATTGCATAATTTTTGATGTTCCATCAACCATTCTGAACCACCTCTTCTTAATGGTTTGTTTACAAAACAAAAACATCTTTTACAAGTGGTTTTTTCTACTTTATGTTTTGATAACTGTTTGCAAACTAGAGCTTCGAAATCTTTAATATATACATAATGTGAAATATCACCTTTTGTTATTAATAATAAATCGGTATGATCTCTGCGTTCGGTGGGTGTTATACGTAAGGGATAGACATTGTTGGATGAATCTAAGCCAAAGATGTTTACAGATGCAAAAGGATTTTTCTTTTCAAATTTTGATATGTCTTGAATTGAAACAGGATAAGTCATGCCTTGAAAGTTATACATATAGGAAACCTCATCGTATGCTCTACTCGGTCGTTCCACATGATCTTCTACATATTTTGCAAGCATTGCATACTTGAAACATTCAGCATTTTCATTTTGTACATTAACACAAGATTTGGTTACTCGAATCTTCCTTGGCAAAGCAATATAACTACTACCTCTCATTCCATATCCATGTTTATGAACTCTCACATCTAAGCTTGTTATACTTAACAAACTCCATCCAGAACCTCTTCCTTCATGTTCTTGTAATTTTGTTAAAAGTTCTTCAAAACAATCATCCACAATTGAGCTTATATCCGATGCAAACATGATGGTTTTGTTTTTAGTTAAAAATCCTCTTGGTGATGTTTCATTCTGAACATTTGTAAATACAGTATCTAATAATATTCCAAACTTTATAAAATTTAATCTTCTTAGTTCATTCTTCAATGTTTCTGTTACTAATGTTTTTGCTTTCAATATAAATTGTGCTAGTTGCAATTGAGCATTGTCAATCTTAAAATGAGTTACTACACTGCCTGGTAAAGCTCGGGCGTATAATTCCACATCCAAAGATGGTCCGGGTGCGTATTGAATAACACATGGTCTTGAATTTAGTTGTTGTTGATGGGTAGCCAGCATTTGATCTAATTCTTCTAAATCTTCTTCTTCTGCATTGTTTCTTGTTTCGTTGTTATGGTACACTTCTTTGTGTATTTGTAGTAAGTTTTCATTTTCAAAAGATTCTTCACAACTGATGCAGTAATACATGACGTAGGTGTGCTCTCCACAAAAGTTGCAGTAATAATAAGAACCACTCTTAAACTACCCCTATTTATAGACTACCCCCACCACTTTTTCTGTATTAAACACAAAAAGTGTTAATAACAGTTAAATTTCTTATATTTCAAAACTCCTAAGTGTCAAGGTCAAATAATGCAAGTTTAAAAAAACATCTAAGTGTCAAATAATGCAGGTATTAAAAAAATCTAAGTGTCAAGGTCAAATAATGAAAGTTTTAGAAAAAATCTAAGTCTCAAGGTCAAATAATGGAAGTTTTAAAAAAATCTAAGTGCCAACGTCAAATAATTTAAGTTCAAAATAATACATATATTATGCGTCGTAAGTGTGATCATCATTGCTGTTGTTTAAATATGTTATTTCCAAATCGTTATCGCTTTCATCTTCCTCCATGTCCGATGCCGGAAACAAACGTCGCCGAACAAGAGCATGTATATATTGTACTGGATCATAGTTAATTGTTACAACATGTGTTAACGGTGTTTCTTCGCCTATTGCTACTGGTACTTCCAAAATATTTTCTTCATCACTTGTAGCATCAGACGTAGCATCGGATGTAGCATCAGATGTATCTTCTACTGGAATCAAACTATTTTCAAAAATACTTTCGTCATCCGTTAAGTCTTCTGGTTCAACTATTTTATATATTTTTTCACAAATTGTACATCCAAAAGGAAAATTGTTGTCTGTTGGAGGCATTATAAAAGAAACTTGATATTGTAAAATAAATGTTGATGCAAATGTTTGAAAATTTTTCTAAGTCCGAAAGTATTAATTATTAGGAAGTTTTACAAGTCCAATGTAAAGTAAAAATAAAGAAAGAAGTGTTGTTGCCTGTTTAAACAGTTGCAAAAGAATGATAGGTTTGAAAATTTTTCAAAGTCCTAAAATATTAAATATTGAGAAGTTTTAACACTTAAAATATTTACAAATCCAATGTAAAGTAAAGAAAGAAATGTTGTTGCCTGTTGGAACAATGGCAAAAGAATGATGGAAACAAAACCCGCATTAAGGGTCCTGTGGTTTGGGAGGGGGTAAGCGAGGAGGGGGGATGACCTCAAGCCGAGTTGGGGTCCGGGATCTGCGCGTGTGGTTCGGCATCAGTTGCTCGCTAGACAGTGAGGTGGTAACATGTTCAGAAGGCGCCCTGAACATTTTATCATTTTTGCTGTTTGGTGAAAATATCTTGGTGTTATTTGTATAATAACATCTTGACGTAGGTCTGATTAATTTTAAGGCATGGTAGTTGTTTGTGCTTGTAGATACCCTAGGGTTTGTAGTTTGTTTTTAATTTGCTGGTTTGGTAGTTAGTATTATTTTAAAATCTTTCTTTTACTTACAATATATTTCTGCCTGGAATGTTTAAATTTAAAGTAAAATTTTTGTTTTTAGGAATGTTATATGATATGTTTTTAATACCTTTCTATTCCAATTTCCTTTTTCCAACAAGCTTGTTGAGGGCATTCCCTCTCTTGTCTTGTACTCCTTTTTAGTTAGGGACACCTTTCAATTCCAATTTCCTTTCCTTTTTTCCTTCCATCTTTTGCATGGTAAAACCAATAATGGTAAAACCGGCTACCGCTTTTGTAGTGATTACGCTCACCAAAGCGGGTCACTTACAACCTCTATACGTGCTGGATGGGTAGTTCGCCTACCTCCGGAGTTTCGCTAGACCTCAGTTGTTCTGCGTCGCTAATGGCGAGACACTGGCTCCTTTAGTGTTAGGAAATAAAAAACATATTTGTATAACATTTTTTCCTAAATTTAATTAAGCAACTTGCTATTTCAAAATAACATTTTTGTTTTAGCTTAGCGTTGTGCGCTTATGGTGAGGTGTGTGAGTTCGCTTACCTGATGATCACACTGTAATCATGATGTGCAGCGCTGGGCTGTCTAGCTATTTTTTTAAACTAAATTTTATTTCTTTATTTTTTTATTTTTATTAATTCTTAAACTCTAGGCAGATTGTATTGTAAATTAGCTTTTCTTCTTTTAGGTTTCCGGGGGTGTACGGTTCTGTAAAACCGTACACCTCCATTTTCTTTTTAGTTATCGAATGACCTTGACCTACTTATTTTCAAGGTCAACAAAAAGACTTAGCGAAAATTTCTAAGTCTCAAGGTCATTTATATATAGGTAGGTTTAGCTTTTCTTCTGTTAGGTTTCTGAGGTGTACGGTTCTGTAAAACCGTACACCTCCATTTTCTTTTTAATTATTGAATGACCTTGACCTATTTATTTTCAAGGTCAATAGCAGTTAGCGAAAATTTATAAGTGTAAAAAGTAGGTCAAGGTCACCAAAAAATACCCTATGAACGGGGGAATAGACCGCTAAGTAATTCTTTTAGAATTACAAAGTGGTCTATTCCCCCGCTCCTATTTTTTTTTAATTTCATTTTTACACTAACCTCTCAGTTTTAACAAAAGGAGGTATTTGTTGTGCGCACTGCATAATGTTTGATTTACACAACACATCTTTTACCCTTTTTTAATAATATACGAACATTGTTCTTTTTAGGACTAGATTCTAAAAAGTAAAAAGTCATTTTGTTATCCCGCTTTTATAAGAAATTAACCCTCCATTGTAAATTTTGAAAATAGGTCAAGGTCATTCAAAAATACCCTATGAGCGGGGGAATAGACCGCTAAGTAATTCTCTTGGAATTACAAAGTGGTCTATTCCCCCGCTCCATTTTTTTTTGTCTTGTGTTTAATTTGACCATTTAACTTTATCAGATGGAGATTTTCTTACTAAATAATAATGAACATTACTGATATTTGGAATTTGAAGATTTACTGGTAATTTGAGCAAGTAGAGTTCATCACAACATCTAAGAACAACATCCCTGTTGCTGATCTTTTTTACAAAAACATATTTGTGGTTTAATTTCAATCTGTTGATTTTAATTCTTTTATAGTTTTCAATTTTTTCTGGCAATTCACTTTTGGAAGGTTCAATTTTGACTTTTTTAGAAGGTTGAATTTTGACTTTTTCGGAAGGTTCACGTTTGTTATGCAAATTACACAATTTTTCACCTACACTACACAACTTCACACACCTTTCACCTTTGTTCGCTCCTTTTTTTAAAATATGAGCACATTGTTCTTTCTTAAAACAAGATTTTCTTAATTTTTGAAGTTTTTGAAGTTTTTCAGAAATTTTTTTAGGAGATTTTTTTGGTGAAGATTTTTTTGGAGAAGAAGATTTTTTCGGTGAAGATTTTTTTGGAGAAGGAGATTTTTGTTTCACAGTAGAAACAACAGATGATGATGATGTTCTTGATGACGAGGAAGAAGACCTGGACGAAGACGAAGTGCCTGCCATAGCACTGGATCCTAAGAAAGTAAAGATTACTCTGTTTACCCTGCCTTTATAACAGCTCCCCACCCATTTACCCCCTCTACTTTTCGACGTCAAAAAAATATTCATCCAAGCTTTCTAACACTGGCAAGGAAACAGTTTCAAAAGGTTGATACAAAATTTCATAAATGTCTTGGTTTAAATTTTGCGAAGTTTGAAGATATTCTTCTATTTCCTGTACAAATTTCTGTTCGAATTGTTGGAATTCTTCTATATCCTGTAAAAATGTCTGTTCGGATTGTTCAAATTCTTGTTGTTCTAAGTTAAATGTTGGTGATTTCAAGTCTTCTTCCAATTTTTTAATGTAATCTATTGCATTTTGAACTATAGATTGTCTGTTAATTTTTTTTTGTTTTTGACTTTCCGGTACAACTAATTTTAATTTTTCAAAAGCTTTTTTTAATCTGTGTTGTCTTCTTTGTTCCCTTCGGTTTCTACTTAATCTTTGATCAATCAGGTATTTTAGGAAAGATTCCATAACGTTTTGTTGATTCAAAATGTAGCAAACTATTAATTCTATAAAGCTTCTATCCGCTCAATATATAGTGGAAACCCGGGGGGAGGGGGAATCACCTTCGCCATCAAGGTGATTGGTACGTATTTAAAGCTTTGAGGTTTGCATAGCCAGACCATAACTATGAGCTCCTTGTACGAGTTGTGTCTGCAGCGTATCTGCACCGATAACCCTATGCTCCGGCATATCAGAAGGGTGTCAGAGCCGCTGCCGCCAATTTTGCAAGGAGAGCTCATTTATGAGCATAAAAGACGATGCGTCTACAAAACCAAAATTTGGTTTGAAGGGCCAAATGTTGGCAGAATATGTGCCGTATGTCACATGGTACTTTTTTTCATTAACTGCATTGTTTATTTTGTTAACAATATATTATTTTTTTTAATTTCTTTAAATTAATAATTTTTTTTTTCAGGCGCTTCCTCTTGCCGGCCCGGGGGACGAGCTTTATCGAACTATTGCTTATAGAAGCGGAATAATTGGGTATAAACTACAAATGCCGGCACCTCAAGAAAAATGTCATCTCTGCAATTTCTGCCCCCTGGCAAAATATGAAATTAATTGTATGTGTTTATAAACACATATAATTATGAGAAATTAAATAGGGACGGGGAACAGAGCAGTTTGTGGTCTAACCACTTACTGCTCTGTTCCCCGTTCATAGGGTATCTTCAGATGACCTTGACCCACTTTTAAAACTTTATGGTGGGGAAAATGTATATATAAACCGTGGATTATATGAAGAGGCATCACTTCCCTCACCGATAATCATGGAAAGTTTCCGTATGTTTTACAATGTTTTTTGCACTCCTCAACAACATATTCAATTTATGTTAAATTAAATCCATGTCCTCCAGAATATTAATTTTCTTACGATTAATGTTACTGGGGAAAGAATGGTAAATTTAACATATCAACGTTTATTAGTTACCATCAACCCTTTCGTAGATCCGAATTGGTTTTCAACACTTGAAACATACATTGATACTATGGCTTTTGAACAAGGATTCCATTATCTTTGGGTTGATGTAGATTACATCAACTTTCAAAATGAATCAGATGATGATGGATATGATTCTGCCACATAAAAGTAGACATTAACGGAACTTCTCCCCCTGCCTTTTAGGAAAAAAGAGAGGAACAGTGTTAATTAATAACACTGTTCCTCTCTTTTTTCCGCTTAAAGTTAAATGACCTTGACCTACTTATTTTGAAGGTCAATTGTAACTTAGTGAAAATTTTCTAAGTCCTAAGTAGGTCAAGGTCATTTAAATCTTAGCGGAAGAATGAAAAGAATAGCTACCAACATGCATTGTTGGTATCTATTCTTTTCTTTCCTCCTAGAAAACCCCTTTAGTCCGTGTCAACTTTGATGTGAATTTTTGTACAAAATTGTACATAATAAAGGACCCATGTTTCGAGTCCTTCGTAATCCATAGAATCCGAAGTGCAACAGATTTTTGTACCGTCTGCTTTAACAGCTTCAAGTACTCCACTAATACACTTCAGATTGCTATGATACGTTCTTATGTACCATAGTACTTTTTTGGCTTCGACAAAGTTGTGCACAGCACCAAAGATCATGAGGGATTCCATGGCAAATGTAACCACAAGACTACAGCACACCTTATATATACTGTGAGCCCAAGGCTATAGCCTCGATTTTTGAATTTTTGCGTTATAACTTTTATACCGTTGGTTTTATCAAAAAATGTTACTGGACCTTTTTTGTTTGTCTTTTAATTTCGCTTAATTTGACTACCCGCACGATAGATTTGGAGCATTTTTGTTATATCCACTGCCTATAGCCTCGATTTTTGAGTTTTTGCGTCATAACTTTTATACCGTTGGTTTAATCAAAAAATGTTACTGGACCTTTTTTGTTTGTTTTTTAATTCTGCTTAATTTGACTACCAGCACGATAGATTTGGAGCATTTTTGTTATATCCACTGCCTATAGCCTCGATTTTTGAGTTTTTGCGTCATAACTTTTATACCGTTGGTTTAATCAAAAAATGTTACTGGACCTTTTTTGTTTTTCTTTTAATTCCGCTTAATTTGACTACCCGCACGATGGATTTGGAGCATTTTTGTTATATCCACTGCCATCGTGTACGGCGACGCAGTTCTAAAGTTGAACGGCGACGAAATCAAGTAACCGGTTTTGCCGGGGGGATGCGGGGGGATGCGGGGGGTTTCGGGGGAGGGGGGGGAGGGGGGGAGGGGGGGAGGGGGGGGGAGGGGGGGAGGGGGGGGTTCGCGGGGGGGGGATATAACAAAAAATGCTCCAAATCTATCGTGCGGGTAGTCAAATTAAGCGGAATTAAAAGACATACAAAAAAGGTCCAGTAACATTTTTTGATCAAACCAACGGTATAAAAGTTATGACGCAAAAACTCAAAAATATTAATAACCAACGCGAAAACTAAACTCACCATCAACAGAAATTAAAACATTTACAAAAACCCAAATGTTAAAAATAATAATTAGTTAATAAAAGATACAACACAAAACTAAAATCTTAGGTTATTTAAAACTTTAACAAAATATTTAAGTCTCAAAAGTAGAGTTTTAAAATCAATCAATATATAAGTCAAACAAGTAAGTCTTTTGAAATTAAAATATCTAAGTCTAAAAAATAGGTCATTTAAAATAATTCTAAGTCCGAAAGTAGAACAATCAAAACTAGTTCAAGGTCATTTAAAAATTATAAAAAAAGGGGGGTGGGGAAGCGTGGGGTCCCTACCTTATTCTACTACTTTATTTCTATACTACTTTATTATAACTTATGCTACCCCTTAAATGCTATCATGCATGCGGTTACGGTGTGATCATCACGTAAGCGAACTCACACACCTCACCGCCCTATCATATCTTAACCCCTACCTAACGTTCCCCCTATTCTATCTTATACTATGTAATATTACAGTTACGGTGTGATCATCACGTAAGCGAACTCACACACCTCCCTATAATATTACACCTAACTTAATATTACAGTTACGGTGTGATCATCACGTAAGCGAACTCACACACCTCACCGTAATATTAACCCTGACAATTAAACCACGCAGGAAATGGAAAGGTAGGTGGATTGCCATTGCGACCGACTATTATAGGAGGGCGCCTCTCCCACAATAGCCGAACGCAGTGTGTGCTTGACATAAGCCATCCCACACACCATGGCGAACATTACGTTACAGCATAACCCTCCACGTAAGCGGACCAGTTACACCTTCACCGTAATGCCAAAGAGAAACGTTGCGCGCTTGCTTATATCAGTGAGCTCGAGACTCGACCTCGCTAGCGAGCCTTGACTAGTAGGTCAACGTGTCGCTCTGCCGAGGCCGGTAGCCTTGGCCGGGTCGCTAGCCACCGCTCTCACAACTTCGTCTGGCCTACTTGGACCTGGTCACTACCTTGACTACAAGGTTGTTGTGTGCCTACTTGGACCTGGTCACTACCTTGACTACAAGGTTGTTGTGTCTGCTGCCTATAAGAATCCCATTCGCCCGCCTTGTGTTATTCTGCCACTCGCCACCATCGCTGTTACTATCCATTCCCACGTTTTTCTATTTCATTATATCCATTTTATTATTTCCTTTATCTAATTATGGACTCCTCATCTGCCTCTTCATCCTGCCCTATTCTTCTGGGTCTGCTCAAGAAACCTCTGATGAAGCAACATTCCATCCCGGTATCGATCAGCCTTTCTGCAATCAACGATTTTATTCCGCAAAAATCTTCTACTCCCGTCCTCTCCTCCTCCATTAACGAAATAATAGCTGATGCTGTTAATGAAGATCAACCCCAATTATTTCAGAATCCCACACCAGTTACAGAAACATCAACGCCGCAAATTGAAGAGATTCCCATCGCTCCAATTTGTGACGACATTTTAACTGAAGACTGGATGGAGTTGTGCGGACTGCACCCTTCTTCTACCCCCCAACAAATTCAACCCGCACCAATCAAAGAAACCCCCACCCCCCAAACAATTCATCCCGCACCAGTAAAGAACATCAGGCTAAAGGAATTAAAGAAAAACAAAAAATATAACCTGTACAGAATTGAAGAAAACAAAATTTATATCTACAACGAGGAGAGGACGAAAATTTATATCCTCACAACTCCAAAAACCAAACCACCACTTGTCCCAACAGATCCAAAATTTTTACTAGTAACAGCGGAGGGTGGAAAATTGAGAATAAATATATTAAATTAAACCTTATATTCCTTCCCCTCCTCAATCAAAGTCCACCCTGGTGGCAAAATCGGCCCTTCTAAGGGCCACCCTAAGACTTTCAAATTTAGGCTTAAGTTAGGGCCTCAACCCTTGGTGACTACAAGCGGTTCATATACCTCTAAGTCCCAAAGGTTGAGTCAATAGCGGGGGGCTTTCGCTAAAGCCTCAACCCTTGGTGACTAACAAGTGGTCTGTGTACCACTAAGTCACAAAGGGTTGGACGCTAAAGCCTCAACCCTTGGTGACTAACAAGCGGTTCACATACCTCTAAGTCCCAAAGGTTGAGTCAATAGCGGGGAGCTTTCGCTAAAGCCTTAACCTTTGGTGACTAACAAGAGGTCCGTGTACCTCTAAGTCCCATAGGGGCTTTCGCAAACCACCCCTTGTTAGTCACCAAGGGTTGATACTTAAACTTAAGCCTAAATTTGAAAGTCTTAGGTCGGCCCTTAGAAGGGCCTTTTTTTTGCCACCAGGGTGGACTTTGGAGGTGGGAAAAGGTTTTACTCGGTAATATTTATGTTTAACTTGGCACCTTTTTTATTTATTATCAAGTGTCGAGGGTTAAGGGGAATAGGAATTTTTTTGGGAATGTCAATGACATAAATTTTGGTTTTTTCAGAATTAAAAATGAAAATAGAAGAAGATAAATGTCTTAAGATTTCATATTTTCGGTTAAGTTTCAGTTTTTTTAGATGAAATTTTTGCTGGGGTACGTTTGAAGATACAGGTGATAGAGGTGGTTTGGTGCGAATTTTGGGTGGTTCGGTGCGAATTTTGGTGCCGGTAAGAATGTTTTTCCAAACTTGCTGAAAAGGTTTTCGAGCAATAGTGGTTGTAACATCATACCAATCACGATTGTTGTTCGATTGAATAATTCGTACCCCAAGCAGTTGAAGATAGGAAAACCAGTTATACCAAATCTCGGTATACTCGGAGCGGTTCATTGTGAAATTGAAGTAGGTGTTGTTAGGACGGTGGCAAAGGAAAGAATAACTTGTCGAGTGTAGAGTGTAGAGTGTGTTAAACAAACAAGGACAGGTGTGCCGGGTGATGCAGCAAGGACGACGACCTGTATTCGCTGGCCGGCCGCAAGCGAAAGTGCGGCGCAAGGTCAACCAGTTGTATTGCTAACTGGTCGGCAACAAGCAAAAGCATGCGAGGTCAAACCCGGCCCACTCGGTCTCGTTTATCTTTTAAAACTCGCATGATAGGGTTTGCAAACATATTAATTCAAATATGTTGTAAAAATGTTCTTACGATATTTTGTTACAAATATTTTTAAGGCAAATGTTAAGAAACCATGTTTCTATTTTTAATCGCAACTACAGTTTCGATTTCTTTAACTAAATATTATAACTAAGTATTAAGGTAATATAATAAAGTAGCATCTTTAAAAATATTGTAACTTGTACAAAGTTAAATAAGTATTTTAAGCCAAATGTTAAAAACAATTGTTTAGTACTGAGATGTTCACCCTACAACACCTACGTTAGAACTAACACTACAAATCCAAAAATTGCGAGGAGTCTCTCATGGTGGTGGGGGGAGGGCAGATGTTCCGAGCTGCACATGTCAAGGGAGGTTGCAGCGCCACTACTGACACATCAGTTTCCTAGTAGAACTGGCAGAGTAAACATCTAAATAAACATGAGTTCTGTTTTATATGTTTCTTTTATTAAAGATGGACTTTGCATTGAAACGCAAAGTTTTCCTATTGATGCAGATCCTATACAACAAATTTTAGTACATCCTCCAGAAAGTTATGATTCCATCTACATTTCAGTGCAAGAAACAAACGACCCCCCACCACCAACAACTCCTGATGCACAGTAGGACACGGCTACCACACGTCATTAAAGCTTCAGCTCTTTACCCGAGCACACATGGACTCTGAGCTTCAAGATAATACGGTTTCTTCTACATCTACACCAACTTCCGAACAATTACCTACTACAAATGAAACTACTACAAGTCTACAAGTAAATGAAATTTCATCAACTGTTAGTTCTGATGCGCAAGCAATAATGTTATCATTAATTGGTTTCGACTAAAAATTCAACAATGGAAGAAGAAAGAAATTCGCTACTTTACAACTTGGTTTTTGTGAACCCGTCGACATTTATTATTTGCCTACTTTCATTTTTATGTGGTTACAATTTTGGTTACCTTGTTCAGGAAATGCTAACAGATAAAAAGGAAGAACATTCGCTATATTTTAAAGTTTATGTTTATGTAATTGCATCTTTATTTGGATACTTTGTAGCAGGATATTTTCTTGTTAATTTGTCAATTCCATTTTTTACATGGTATTTTAACAGACGTGAAAATCAACAAAACAACAGTTTGTAAAAAGAAACAAAAATTATCTTGCATTTTCGGATTTTCCGAAAATGCAAGATCTTTTTTAAAAACATCCCCAAAAGACCTTGACACACTTCCGGCCATTTAAAATTTAAATACCCAGCACAGCAGGGCATTTAAACTTTAAATACCCACCTACAACACGTCACAGCTACGTCACAGCTGATGACGTCACTTCCGGTCACGTGACCGGAAGTAGCTGTCAAAAAATTGACTGCCTGTCAAAGTTTGATTGGGCCAGCAGCCCCAAGTGCCCACTACTTACATTCATTCCTCCCTGGTTCACATTTTTTAATTTACGATCTGACTTTCTTAATTTTGTGTCTATGATATTTGGGGGGAAACCAGTAACTTCTGCGTGAGAATCTAATTTGGTTCTAAGTGATATTTTGTTCAAGAGTATATTTACATACCAGGACTTGAAGTTGTTATCGTCACTACTTACTTGTCCCAGATAGCCCAGTCAATAAAGAACCAAAAATATCATATTTTGAAAATGTCTTGGGTAAAGCTGATTTTTATTCCAGGGATACCTTGATGAGAGATGGACATTTTTACAAAAGTCCCCTAAAATCCCCCTGGAGCTTTCCCCTACAGCCCTTTCCCCCCCCCCCCTCAAAGTCGAAAAATGCAAGCTTTGACTGTAGAGCCTATACCTCTGCTTTTATTCATTGCATATCATTAATTAAATGTGATGTTATTTTAATCATTGATAAATATCCTACAAAAAAATGTAATAACCATGTATTTGGAAAAATTAATAATTTTCTTGTAATTTTAGCTAAAACCCTGATTTTTTTAAGTTTATATATGGATTTTAGATTTTTCTCTAATTTTTTTTAAACGTAAAAGAAATTGACAAGTTTTATCCAGGAAGTTTTAAAATATTTTTTCGCATATACTGATATGCATAAGTATAGGGTAATTTTATTTGAGGCATCGGGTTTAGTTTAAATGTAGTTAGATTCGGCGCGGGGCGCGGCGGCTACAGCTAGCACTGGACGAGACGGCCAGGTGGCGCGAGGCACGGTGCGGATTTCCAACAAGCCTTGTCCAGCCAAACCCGTAGGAGTTTCAGTGAATGCAAAACTTAAATTAGTTTATTAATCTGCATTCGATTTATTTATAATAACACTTTGTTTAGCTGCTACTTAGGTAGTTCTAACCAATTAATTAGGTTATACGGTATAAGAACTGTATGCAAATCTGAAGATTAAAAAGCTATTAAATTAAACATATAAATACTCATAAAAGAGTTGACGGTATTATTCATAAAAACCTTACTAATTTATAGATTGCAACATTGATAAAATTCCAATTAAATATGGAGGAGAAAAAGTTAAAAGTATCAATGATACAAATATTAAAAAAATAAAAAAAGATGAAAACAAACAGATTTTTTGGTTTTATAAAAAGATTAGCGCTTCTTATTTGATTTAGAAATTAAGACTGCCACCTACTATTTTTTACAGTTAAACATGTTAAACATCAAAAGCAGAACTATTCTGACTATGTGCAACATACCTAAATGATCAAATACGAATTTATTTTACTCTATGTTAAATGATTTTCAGTTATGATGTTATAGAATTTGATATGTTTTGAGTGTTGATGTTATAATGATAATTTCCTTGAATATAGTTGGTATTCAAGTGCCGTATAGAGCTTGCCCGTGAAAAACGTTTTAGGATTTCGGGATATGATTCATCCCGATATGATTCATTCTCTTCATCTGATTTGAAAAAAAAATTTATGAAGATATGTCCTAAAATGGATAATTACCCAAATATCTGTAATTTTGTATTTTCCACAAAATATTTTTTATCTCTAAAATTTTTAAATTAATTTTTTGAAACTAGGTACGTACATTACTGGTCAAAGATAGTTTATGGAAAAATAATCAGCATGATCGAATAGTAAATTTCAAAATGGCGGTCGTTTAAAGTCCTTAAATTGAAATACAGGAAAAACCGGAAAGTTTAAAAAATCACAGGGGGGAACATTGTTTAGTATATTTTATATCCAACCTAATAACATCAAAATAATACAAAAAGTATTTAAAAAACATATAAGTCACTGAGATACGGTCGAATTTAGCTAACGAGACGGCACAATAAATTGGTCAACGCATGTCTCGGAACAGCATGGGCTGTTTATGCTGCCTTGTTAACTAAAGTCGATCCGGTAACGTATGTAGGATTAAATTTGTTGGGAGGGGGCCCATCCCATAAAAGGTAAATGTTTCTTTAAGAGTAATTTTTAAAAGTAATGTTTCTTTAAGAAGTTAGGAAGGGTAGTTTTTACTGGGAGGTATAGAACAACTCCAAAGGTCTTCCCCCGAAAACTAAGACATTTATGAGTGAAATGGTTACTTTAACATCGTTTTTCGTATGTAATTTTAATTTAAAGGAGACTGCCTCTAATCTACCCATAAATTTGAATCAAACTTAAATGTTTGAAATTAAATTGATACATTTTTTAACAAACCTGACCTACATTTTGGCAAAAGTTATGACAAGTTAGAAGCTACACATTTGAGCAAATTTCAATCTTTTTTAACCCCATTTGAGCACTGAAAGATATGAAGCCGGCTTGTGTAACCTATGACCAACCTGACAAATTCAACAACCATCAAGTGCAGCTGAAAACTTCAAACAAAATATTGTACAAGAGACTACATCGTCATGTAATCTGTGCTGCCTCGCCTTCTAAGTACATCAACTCTCTCTTCAAATCTTCATAATTCTTTCTCTTAACTTTACTTGGCGGAATTATTTCTAATAAGAGTAAGATGAAATAAACTGCCAGAATGAAGAGAAAAACACAAAATACTGCGGGCAAATGTAGAGTATTCCACTATCAACTAGCGACCAACAAACTTTAATTTCAACTATGATTTAAACAATGATAGCCGCTACTTGCGGACGTATGACTGCCAAAAAGTCACTTTTGTGCCCCTTGAAAACTTAGGTTAGGTTTCTCAGTAAATCAGAAGTAAATAAGATTATTTATATTTGTTTTCCCCAAATATTAATGTAAAATCTTTAATGAACTCATTTTGGTCATTAAAGATATAAGCTATTGAGATTACATTTGAACAACCTAAATAACTAATTAATAGAGATACATTTCAAACCAAAACTCTGATAAATATATTTCAGCTAGCAATTTATTATCGAAAGTTAGACTTTCAATTCCCATTTTGTTTGATTCAAAACTGAACCTTCTCATTTTCATAATTTTACAATGATACTGTGTAATAAGAGTACACAATAAAACTTAAATGTATTAAGAAAGAAGATTCTGCCGATTATCTGCTGTAAGGCGAAACCAACGCCCGACGTTGACTACTGTCTCTACTGGCCGCACTACTATCGGTGATGTTAACTCTGCATTCCGAATGCATTAGACACAGTACTGCGAGCATGCGTGCTTCCACAGAATGTAATCTCATGTAAGGATATCTGTCTTGGATCCTTAGATTAAAAATAAGCTTACAACAAACTCTTTCTACGCACGAGATCAACGATATACGGATTCTTTCATGAGTGCTTGATTTTACTTCATTTTTCTTTTCATCCTTTTATATACTTTCGGGAGGGGCGTGGCTCCCTGAGCCTTCCTCTTTATACGCAACTGGTTATAAATATTTTTCTTAGTTCAATTGTAAGGGATCGCATACCGAAGTCTTTTAACATTCTGTGTATTTTAGAAACTATCCTGTAAATGTACATAGGGATTCAAACTATAAAATGTTTATAACTAAATAACTAATATTAAAGAATTGACAGTACGTAATGTTTGAAGAGATTCAATTAATAGAGTTTTATCTAATGCAAATTTTGATGGCTAAGATTTTTAAATGATGCAGAAGCTAAACATCGTACTCTCACTTGCAACTTAACTAAAGCATCGTACACATATGCAACTTTAATGATAGACTAATATATGCATGATACATGATGTTCGGATGTATAAATACTATAATTATACTAAAGACTGGCAAAAATTTACAAGAAATTAATTTATTTTACCATATAATATTGACTTTTTGAAAAGTACTTATTTTACAAATATCATAGGTTGAAATATTGTTCATAGCAACATTTTTTAAATTATTTGGTTTTTCAAATTTGCGTTGACTTCCGCTCATCACCTTAAATAATGGAACAAGTTCATTTGCGCGTCATAATCTACAACTATTCTCCTCGGAAATAAAATTACTGCTATCTCTTATACACATTTAAAATAGGCAAAAACGCAAATAGGCTATGAAAATTTCTTATGAAAAATACATTGATTATTGCATTGAAATAATAACCAATTCAATTTTAATCCTACACAACAGTTATGAACCTCAGTTTATGGATTTAATCAAAAAGTAACATTTCGCCTTCGTTTTCTTTTAAAAGTAAAAAAATCTATTAAGCCGAATTTGTTCACTTAATGTGTAATTACCGAACACTGAATTGAATATTGATTAAACAGACGTTATTAACAAATAACAATGAGCTAACATACTAAATAATTCACACTATATTCGGCAAGCACAACGCGCCGGCGCCGGCCGCCGCGTCTCGGCTTCGGGCCAGGCCGAGTCCACCGCGCGCTCCCGAGGACTTCGAACTTGACTGTTTTTATTAAACCGGATGTTTCAATTGCATCATAACCCTATACTTATTCATATCAGTGTACTCGTAATAAAATTCTCTACACCATTTAGATCACTGTTTATGGATATTCTTGGGTTTAACAAAGTTACGACGAATGTAACTATTTTTATTGTAATATTATTACAAAAATCTTGATTTAACTCAAAATTTCAAGAAAAGTATTGATTTTTATGGAAAGTGGTTAGTAACAACTTTCAGTAAATTTATTTATGAATATAACGAATTAAAGCTTACTAATATACAATCAATAACAAGAAAGATATGGGCTCCGCAGTGAAAGCTTGCACTTTCAAATTTTGAGGGCGTACTTTGAGGGCGTGTAGGGCAGGAAGCTCCAAGGGGATTTTAGGGGACTTTTGGGAAAATACTCCTCTAATAGTGACCTAACGTTGAGGAAAAAATCAGCTTTACCCAAAACAGTTCCTAAAAAAAACCTTTATTGACTGGGCTAAGATGTGCAACAATCTTAGCCCAATAAGCTTCACTAGAAAGTGATTCGTAATACCCATCTTGAGTTGTATGTGATATACCATTTACATTCTTTGTGATTTCTGAAGATTTTTGATTGGGTTTGCTCTTGCAAAACTTTGCAAAATGTTCTATTTTTTTAGCGAATTTCCCCTATAGGGAAGAGGCTATAACCGTAGGTCTCATGGTAAGACCTAAGCCCGAGACCATGATAACTTTTCGTTCTGGGGCCACCAGAAGCAAAAAACACCATTCGTTCAAATTTCTAGATATATATATGTGTGTGTGTGTGTGTGTCTGTAAGCACGATAGCGCTCGCAAAAATGGTCCTATCGGAATGAAATTTGGCACAGGCGTGTAAAGTAGTAATTATTCGGATGAGTTCGTGAACCAGCCCGATCGGACCATCGGAAGGGGGGGTAAAGGGGGATAAACCCCCTCAAAAATAGGTTTTTTGAGTTTTGTACATAGAAAAATAAAATTTATCGAATTTTTGTTGGCACTATTGAATTCAGCTCAAAAAAACAAACAATTTAGTATATTGAATCACTGCTCTATGTCCATTGGTTACCGAGATATTGAAAGTGGTAAACACAGTACGTTGTCCCAATGTTAACCTTATGGGAAATAAGTAAAATTCTATATCTTGGTTATTTCTCAACATATCTTGATAAAACTTGGTAAATAGCTTCTTCTAGTTCAGATCTACTAATTATTGAATCAAAACCATCCAGTTTTAATATACCTGTAGCAGCAGACCTGCATACTCATTCCCCATGTTATTCTTATGGAGCTAACCAAAATATGTCAAATCTCGCTATGTTGGATTGAAATACGTTGTTTTGCATTTGAAATTCGCTGAGTATGCAGGTCTGCTGCAACGGGGGTATTTTACAAATACTACATGAAATATCTTTTGCTGGACATGAGGCGCGGGGATGTCTGGGTCCTCCACAGTTCCACTCCGTTCCACTAATTTTGTTAGTTGATGCTACTTTAACTCTTCAACTATTTTGTTTCTGATATGAATTTATCTTACTAATAGAAGAATGGTCTTGTTTACCAATCATCTCTAACTCAGCTGACTGTTTACGTGTAGTCCCTTTTAGTTTGAATTTTTTAATAGGTTTATCTAAAGTAAGGTTGGAGTCTTCTTGTAACTAATCTGATAGTTTTTTGTCGGATATGCCAACAACAATTCGATCTCTAATAAGCTCATCCTTTAGATCCTTAAACGAACAGTGTTCGGCCATTGAGTTTATATCTGTTAAAAATGTATCGAAACATTCGTCATGTTCATGGTTCCTTAAGTTGAATTTTCCCTCTCATAAATGGTGTTACGTTTGCCAATAAATATGTTGTTGAAGGCTTTTTTAACCTGTTCATAAGAGTTTTGATTTTCAGGCAAAAGAGGTGCAGATAAAAGAATGTCTTCGGCATCAGGTCCATACAATAAATGAAAGAGCTGATTTGTTTTATTTCAGACTCTTGGTTCAATCCAGATGCCAGTCTGTATCTCTCAAACTTTTCACCCACTTCTCCCAAAGCTCTGGTTGTTTGCAGTCAAAATGTTCTGGAGGATTAAAAATAAATCCTGCATTGGAAGATTTTGTATTTGTATTCGTTCTTGTTGGTCTTCATAAATAAATGAATCAGATGATTATGATTTCTTCTCAACCATCTTCTTGACATTTTATACCGCTGCCACCATGTTCAATAACTACACTAATTAAATTAAGACAAAGATAGTTTTATTTAAGTTTTTATGATCAACATCAAAACAAAAAATGTTTGTAAACAGTGACATTAAAAACATAATCACAGCTGATTAGAAACAGGAGTAAAGCATTGTACTACATAAGCAAAAAAACTATTACAACAGGAAAAAACAAATAAACAAATTTATGATTAAAAATAAGACTTTACTGATTTTTAAGTCAACATTGAATCCATAATATTTTTTTTTAAAGTTTGTCTTGTATGTCAAGTATAAGTGATTACAGAAAGAAATCAGCCTTGCCTGCCTGTAAGTGAAGGAAGGGAAAGGAATTGTGACAAATGAGCGTCCCCCTCAGAAACTTTGTGATTAAGCGGGTTAGAGGAAATAATTATTCTATCCGTTGCTACATCGAAGTATAAACTATATAACTCGCTAACGTTTGCCATTAAAAATACCTGCAAATGAGCGACCTCCGAACTGGAAGATTCCAGACCCCTGTACTGTTCAGTATAACTTCTTAAAACTGATTCTCAAGTTCCATTGCAGTAAATTAAGTTCCATAATTAAATGAGACTTGAGATTTGAAACCAAAATTTTACTTTCGGCTCATGAAACCAGTTAATTTGTTGGTGTATTTATTACTGTGATACTTATGCGTTTATACAGTGTATAAATTAAGTATGGAAACAAATCTGTATTTTTTCAACCGAAGGAGATAGAGATATTCTGTTTGTGGCGTTAGTTGTTAACCTAGGTTCCAGAATTTTTGGCCTCGAATCTTTTTTTCATTCCCCTCAGAGGGTGGGGGTAAGGGGTAACTTAATTTTTTCAAATAGCAACCCCTATTGAGTGACCCCCTCATTTTAAAGGGTTTGTCTAAATAAATAAAATGACGCAAACCCGAGGTTGATACCTCAACCCTAACCCAAATGGCAGCCATTTTAAATTTTGAGATAAACACACGAGACCTAATATGGAGACCTAAATTTACCTTTTAAGCGGGTTACATTGGGCAAGTTAAACTATGGATACCATTGTTAGATGGAAAAGTGGATGTTTTCGCCTTATTCCTGATTTTCCCCCCAAAATTTCAAATGCAAACCCCTATTGAGTGACCCCTCATTTTGAAGGGTTTGTTAAGACACAAGCAGTGGTGCAAACTTAAAGTCGATATATCACCTCTAGCCAAAATGACAGTCATTCAAAGATTTGATTGGGTGAAAAAATACCCATTTCACCTTTCAAAATATTTAATGCCTACCATAGCAGCCATATTGAGTCATCCCTCATTTTATAGCCCTTGTCAAACTTAAAACCATGATTTAAATTAATATCCGTCGATCCTAAAAGACATCCAAAATTTTGAATAAGAGATATAATTTTTGGTGCTTCTTACCCAATCATATTTTTGAATACCTGCCACATTGGCTAGAGGTGACATATTGACATTAGGTTTGCACCATTGCTTATTTTTTTACAAACCCTTCAAAATGAGGGGTCACTCAGTATGGGGTTTGCATTAACATTTAGGGGATTGCCCCCAAAACACCCTATTTTCTGGGATGAGGCAGGATCAGGAATGAGACAAAAATGTCCACTTTTCCATCTAATAATGGTATCCAGAGTTTAACTTGTCCAATGTAACCCGCTTAAAAGGTAAATTTAGGTCTCCATAGATAATCTCGTGTGTTCATCTCAAAATTTAAAATGGCTGCCATTTGGGTTAGGGTTGAGGTATCGACCTCGGGATTGCACTATTTTATTTATTTTGACCAACCTTTTAAAATGAGGGGTCACTCAATAGGGGTTGATATTTGAAAAAATTAAGTTACCCCTTACCCCCCACCCTG
Organism: Flexamia atlantica; assembly: GCA_035578135.1. Classification (NCBI taxonomy): domain Eukaryota; kingdom Metazoa; phylum Arthropoda; class Insecta; order Hemiptera; family Cicadellidae; genus Flexamia; species Flexamia atlantica. The sequence goes on from JAQJVK010000001.1 coordinate 174,437,065, forward strand.
TGAGGGGGATGAAAAAAAAATTTCGAGGTAAAAAAATCCGGAACCTGGGGTATCAACCAACGCTACAAACAAAATATCTCTATCTCCTTCGGATGAAAAAATACAGATTTGTTTCCATACTTAATTTACACACTGTATAATGAATCGTTGCGGCAATCACACGATCGGTTGTAATCCCAGTGTATTAAGATACTAACAGTTTTACCTTTCCGTATATACTATTGCTGCATGATTGAAATAAAAAATAAATAGTAAAAATTTCATAAATTTTACCTTGAGCGCGTAGAGTTTTCTGTGGCTTAGGTGCTGTCTAGTTTTAATACAACAAAATCTTAAAGCATATTTCTCAGAATCTCGTGTGAGAACACCTTTCTGTAAATCTGTAAGAACAGAACGAGTCGGCGAGAAACGTTAGAAGGAACTTTATTAGATCTTGAAAGCATTTTTTTTATTCATATTATTTAATATGCTGTCACCGATAAGATAAGCAATTTTTATAAAGGCTTGGTTACAGTTTGTTTTTACCGATAAACTACTGTTACAGGTTTATAGCTAATTTTACAAGTAAAATTTATTGCTTTAAAAGCCTTAGGTATTAAAAGTTTTACAAATTTTATTTTCCCGAACACATTACGAAAACAATAACAGTGAAATATGACGGACTGGATGAGGCTGTATTTCATTCTCCACTCGTAAACAATGTGATTTATCACTGATGTCAATATTAGTGTCTGACTAATAGTAAAATATTTGAGTTTTCTTCAATGTTAAAACTATCTCTAATTAGTGGATTAAGACCAATTAAAATGTTTACGAATTGTCTTTGGAAACCCTGTAACTCCCGAAAAGGCATATACTCAACGTTCTTTTGATAAATAGTTTATTACTGTTACCTTATACTAATAATTAAGTGATAATCATTGATATTATTGAGAAACATTTACCGACATTATTTTGAGGAAATTAGTTTTATAGCTTATAACTCAAAAATAACTATTAATCAACTTTAATTTATAGTAAAAGTTTCTAAAACTGCCGATATAGAGGTCTATAACAATAAGCGGTGTAATACAACATAAACGAAACTAACTTATAAACTTATACATTAAATAATTCTTAAAATTAAAACAAACTTGTTTAGGATACCCCTATAACTCCAAAATGAAATTACCAGTTGACCATTGGTCTCATTTTTCGATATAAAAAACACACAAGATTCGGACTACGAGAATAAAAGATTCGATGGAGCTTCAAATTCCACATTACTCAGAGAAAATGAGATCTACAAGTCCTGACAGAAAATTTTAACCAGCATGATCCGTTGAACCAAAAAATAGTGGTAGATGTTTCCAAATATTGTAAATACGTTTGTATTTGCGACATAGGGCTTGACTACGTATTTATTATTTTATAGGATAAGTGCACTGTGAATAATGTTGCATACAATTGCGTTTAAACTTTTTAACTTTTTTTTAAAAGGTATAGTAATTCCTGTAAAGTGCTGCTTTCTTCAAAAATAACTTTTTATGATCGTGTACAATAATCTATTTCCTTCTTATCTTCAATTATAAGTAAAAGTATTGAATATGGTTTTTAATTTTACTGCCAATTTATCATAACAGATACCAGATGGCAAGGATAATGTAATTTTAATCTCTCTTGAAATAGCATTTCTTAGTTAAAACTATTGAAATAAACACTTATTCAAACCAAAGATAATTAAATTTACCAAATACTCTCTATGAATATGCTTAGCTAATTATTTATAACGTTAGAGTTTTTAATTAAGCAAAGTTTAATACGTGTTATAGCACGAATAAAATAGTTACATCCTTTAAATAATAATTTGTATGAATTAGTAGTCCACCAAAATAATGAATACAGAGCGTAAAACTGAATCATTGACGAAAACTGGAAGTCTAAATGAGAAGTTCTTTCCTCGGTAGGCCTAATAGCGAAATAATACATTAAGATTATTGTAAGACTGTTTTGACTTCCGGTTATGATGGCGGTGGATGAGGTAGAAGACTATTGTGCTAGCTGTAACAAATTGGTTTATGAAGGTGAAAATGCACTGTATTGTGATGGTTTTTGTGGTAAATGGCACCATACTAAATGTATCAACTTAAAAGACGAAAGGTACAACATGATTAGGGAATTAGAGGAGGTGGTGTTGTGGATGTGTCATAAGTGTATGCCGAGATTGGAGAAGATGAAGCCCTACACTTTGAGTACAGACGATCTATTAAATATCAACGATATGGTGAGAAACTTAGTTAAACTAATTAATGATTTGATGGAGGATAACAAATCCATAAATAATAGACTATCCAGCATAGAAAGTTCAAAAGTGAGGTTAAATAAAAATGTGATCGACAGACGACCGGAAGTTGGCTCGAAAGAGAAAAAAAGCCCGCAAGTTGCACAAGTTACGCAAGAAAAAGAACATGAGGAAGAAGAAGAAATCTCGACCAGTGAGAATGATGAAACTGCAAATTCTGATAATAGATTGGCGGAAAATCGATTTAATATCGATTCTATGTGTGAAGTTTCGATTCAAGTGAACGAAAGTCGAAATAACGATGAGGGAGGCTGTTCTCAAAATGATGGACATCTTGAATCAGACGCTAGTAGGCCATCTCTTAGTGAAAGTGCAGTTAATTTGAATCCTGGAAGTAGTAATAAAGAAGAAAAGAGAAAGAGAAAGAAGAGGACAAGAATAAGGATATGACGTGGAGAGAGGTCCGGAACAAAAGAAGAGGGAAAAAATTTACAAAAGTTGACGGAGGCAAAGCGGTCTCTACCATTGCCGGGAAATTTGACATTCATACAGAGGTTACACCTCCAACGTATAGTGAAACATTGCAGAAGAGCTCTGTTAAGACATCTAATCGCTTAAATAACAAAGAACATTCTAAGATTGGTGGCACAAGGCAGAAACCTGTTTCAGGCAATCCTAAGCCTAGGCAGCTGACTGTAACTGTAGGCACTGGTGGAACTGAACTCATTGGAGAAAAAAGGGCCTGGTTTCATTTGAGTAAAGTTAAGGCTGGAACCTCGACTGAAAATGTACAAAACTTTTTAAAAGACAAGTTTCCTGGAAATCGTGAGTTTCTTGTTGAAAAACTTGACACCAATGGAATCAATTGTAGTTTTAAGTTTGGAGTGGACTTTGAACTAAAAGACAAAATCCTAGATAATACGCTGTGGCCAAAAAATGTAGCAGTGAAGCGTTTTTTATTCCGCAGGAGGACTCCTCTCCCAGAGGGATAGAATACTCACAACTAACACCCCATAGAAATAAGGCTATTGTCGGCCAGGTGAGTCCTAGGCCTCATAATCTTAATGTTTCATACTTGGATTCTGAAAGTAATACTCAACAAAAAATTTTGCTCGCTCTAATAAACGTTCAGTGTCTTAGGACAAATATGAACTTCTTAGTTTATTCATTGATCAGTATCAACCAGATATATTATGCATTTGTGAACATTGGTTGTCGGTAAATGGGCAACAATTTTATCTTCAAATTGGGCATATGGACCTTTCTAGTATATGGTGTCACACAATGCATACAAGAGGTGGAACTGCAAATTATTTAAATAATGTAAATAGTAATTTTAAGCATGATATTACTGACTTGTCAACTTATTGTGTGGAGTTGGACATTGAACTGTCGGCCTTGCGGCTTGTAAATGTTGACCTAATAGTTGTGTCAGTCTATCGCTCTCCTTTGGGGAGTTTTCAGAACTTTATCGTCAAGCTTGATGAATGCCTTAGTTTCTTATCGAGATTTAATCTCAGAATGATTATAATGGGAGATCTTAATGTCCCACTGAACCTCAGCACTAATGAAGAACAAGAACTATTAAATCTCATCAAGGGATAAAACCTGTGTTCATAGGCAATCGTCTCCCAACGAGAGGATCTCGTTGTTTGGATACTGTTTTGACGAATCTGGCTGCGTGGGATTACTCTACCTCCGTGGTGGAATCAGTCGTAGCTGACCATAACGCTGTACTGATGAATGTGTTTGCAGATTGGGTGAGTGATTTTTCAGTTGAAACTTCTAGGCCTGCATGGCAAAATAATTATATTCTTACAAGTAGGAAGATCCATGATGATGGCTTGGCTTTCTTTTGTCACCAAATAAGTAATATAAACTGGGATGATCTTGAACTGGATCGTCTCTCACCGAATGAGGCGTTTCTTTGTTTTTTTCAATGTGATTGATTGTATTTTCAATGAAAATTTTCTCCTACTTGTTACAAAACCAGTCAGTTTTAAGAAAAATAATGCCGGGAAAGGAATTAAACAAAAGAACTGGTATACACCAGCTATGGCTAAGTATAAGCAGTGTATCTGTTTTCTCAATGATCTTGTTATCAAACAACCCCCATGTTAGAAACCAATTGTTTTTGCTCTATTCTGGAGCGAAAAAGGTGTATAGAAACTTGATACAGGAAGCTAAAAAGAAATATAACGAGAAATTCATAGCCGAGTCACATAACCCATGCAAAGCAGCCTGGGACTTGGTTAACAAGCATGGACCTAAGACGAGTCATACAGGTTCAACTGAACTTAGTCCGGATGATTTCAATACCTACTTTGTGCAGTCGGTCCAGGATGCCATTGATAGCTTGCCAGCCGCAGATTTGAACCCTCCCATCTCTGATAGGCCTAGTTTGGTACCCTTAGCAGATAACTCTATTGTGGTATGGAAAACTGTTTCTGTAACTGATATTAAAGCAATTGTTAAAAATATGTCTGCCTCAGCAAGTCCTGATGTTTATGGTATGTCTGCCAAAATAATCAAACCTATAATTGACCATCTGGCTCGACCATTAGCCATTGTAATTAATAAATGCTTGAATTAATAAATTTCCTCAAGGTGAGTAGGACTGTGCCGATATATAAGAAAGGCGATCCCAAGGCTTCCTCTAGTTATAGGCCTATTTCTATCATACCCATATTTGGCAAAATTATGGAAACTGTAATGAAGAAGCAACTTATGGATTATTTTGAAAATAATAATCGATTTACAGACTCATAGCATGGTTTCAGAGGCTCTAGGTCTACAGTGTCTGCAGTGGCTAGTCTTTTGTCTGAGGTGAACGAAGCTTTTGAGATGGGGGATTCGGTGCGACTCGCGCTGCTAGACTTGAGTAAAGCGTTTGATAGCATTTGTCACTCTTTGTTGCTTGATAAGCTCAAACTTTATGGAATAGGAGGTGTGGTCCTCAGCTCTCTTGATGATTATCTTACAAACAGACAACAAGTGGTTTCACTGAAGGGTGCCACGTATAAACGACTCCCGGTCATGTATGGGGTCCCTCAGGGGTCGGTGATGGGCCCACTGCTTTTCTTGATCTTTATTAACAGCATGCATTGTGGCGGGAAAGCACTGCATTACGCAGACGACACCACACTTATTTGCAGGGGACCTAAACCTAACGTTATTTCATTGGAAGTAGCATAGATGGTGCAGGAAGCTACAGCCTGGTTTAATAAAAACAAACTTAAAGTCAATGATGACAAAACCCAACATTTGCTCTGTAGCCTAAAAAGGGGAGATTTTAGCGAACCAAACGTGACATCATCAGTCAAGCTTCTTGGCTTCTGGATAGATTCTAAACTTACATGGAATAACCATATTGACAATGTTTGCAGTAAACTTTCTAGAGTGTTGTTTTTGCTCCAAAGCTAAAACTCGAGATTTCTGAAGAGTACTTAATTGTAACATACTACGGCCTTTTTCACAGCCATCTGAACTACGGCCTAATTTTATGGGGTCATGCACCTAACTGCTCCAAAGTATTTAAATTACAAAAGAAAGCTATGATGATTTTAACTGGCAGCAAAAGAAATGACCACTGCAGACCTCTTTTTATCAGTTCGGGAATAATGAGCTTTTTCAGCCAAAATGTTTACAACAGCCTAGTTTATGTGAGGAACAATCTGGAGTTGTTTGAATCTAGAAGTGAGGTTCACCACCATCAAACTCGCAACACTGGCCTAATTAATGCACCGTTTTGTCGCCTTGCTAAAACTGCCAATTGTTTTCCCTCCTTAGCTGTGAAGTTGTTTAACTCTTTGGAAGAAGAACTCAGAGTATTGTCACCTACCAAGTTTTCTGCCGAGATGGCCTCTAGGCTGAAGAAAAGACCACTATACAGTGTCGGGGAATTTTTTGAGGATTCCGCCTCGATTTGGATCCATTAATCCACCGCCATCATTGTTGATCAAGTAAGATTTGTTTTAAATATTGGTTTTTTTATTTAAGTTCTTTTTTTGTGTGTGACGCAATCAATCCAGCCATGGCTGGCGAAAGATGAAGAAGTGGCAATTCAGGTAATTCAGGTAAGACAGGACAGATAACTAACCATGAACAAATTATTTCATAGGTAAATTCTTCTGGAAAGTGTTTGGGACATACCCCTTATAATTTTCTGAAAGTTCCCAAAAACTGGCAAATTCCGCCATCTCGGAAAATGGTGGCAAAACCAACTAATTTTGCAAGGATTTACTAAAAATCCTTATATCTTTTTAGTTGTTTCACTTAAAATGGCCATATACGTCTTAATATGTTCATAATTACCTTTATGAAAATACCAAACCTCTTAGTACAATACTGCATGTATAGGGCTAAAGTAATTTTGGCTTATATTTGTTTTTTTTTATTAAAAATATATGTTGAATTTTTATTTGTTAGTTTTCAAAACTAATTATTTACCCCGTTATTAGTATGATGAGTTTTAAATTCCAACCAATATTCATACAAAATATGTGGTATTAGGCCACAACAATCAAGACAGTTAGTTGTAAAGATTTGAACGTAACAGTTTGTACCAGTACGCCGGTGGCGCGGATCTTCAGTATTTCTTTTCTTTTTGTTATTGGTATTGTTCGGTAAGTGGTATGTTTGGTGTACTTAGTGCACGGTGAACTAACCCCTTTAATTCGCACTTTTGGTAATTTAAATTTTAGGAGGTTCATACAGGTTATGAACCTACAACCAACGGTAACTAGTTTAGTAACTAGATCAAACTAGTCCTATTTGATCGATCTTTGATTAAAATGAAAGCCAGCAGTCAGCTTAGTGTTTCTACACCAATATTAATAACTTTGATTATTAATAACTAGAGATGAAGACTTTCAACTTATGAAATATATTTAAAAATATAAGTTTCATGTTAAAAATATATGCAACTCGCTTCAAACTAGTCCGAGTTTTACGATCAAACTTGATGAGTGAATTGGTCATTAATTTTAACCACTGACTAACATTAATGCTGGTAATAATGAGTGCCTGTAAAACCAAAATAACGACATAAACCGTATGGGAATTCATTACTCGTATTAATTTCACCATATAATTTCAATCACCAAATCTGTCAGACTTGAGGTGATTGTTGTAGTTCAGCCGTCGGAAATTATAAAAGGTATGTTCCAACAATTTACAAAAGAGTTTACCTTTGAAGCAATTTGTACTACTAAAGAAGGGTTTTGTTTTCGCCTCTATTTAGGGCGAATTTTACGTTGTTAAAATGCTGACATAATATCTGCTTAGAGTATGTATAATTATATACAATTACAAAATATAACCCGGCAGAGGTAAAATCCACATTCTCTATACAGGCCTTCCGACACCAACTTCTGAAGGATGAAAACATAAAAAAATATCTGATTGCTGTCTACGTCGGATTGTATTTCATATTTCATTCGTAAACAAGACGATTTGTTGATACCACTAACCAGAGGCCCCATCATTTACCGTAATAATGGAATGTTAAAATTGATCTAGCTCTAATCTATCTAGCTATAGTTTATAGCTAGATCAATTTGAACATTCCATTATTACGGTAGGAAAAATTACCGTCCAAAAGACTGTAGGAAAAATTATAATAATTATAATAGTGAGTCGGTGGCGCAGTTGGTAGCGTACTCGCCCTCGGAACTGTGGCGGCAGCGTCGCAGGTTCGAGACCCGAGATTGTCGCGTACTTTTAGCAGTACCGTTCATCCTTGTACTGTGCCGGCTCACTCCTTGACATTGCTTGATAACGTCCACGCACAGATCAACAGTTTATGTGGGCGGGACAAAGGCAAGATAAAAGGAGCCGCCACCCTCTTTTTTCAACAAAAAAAAGAGAAAAAGGTAATTACAGGTATATTTTGAAATATGTAAATCCTAATAAGACATACCAACTGTTGTTCAAAGAGGATTTTTCAAGTACGTACAACAATCTGGGAATAGTTTTACATGGTCATCTAAAACTCCTAGTAAACTTAATTATTTAAGAAAATGTCTCCCTAATTTCATTTACTACAATAAAATAAACAAATAAATAAATGAAACCATCCAAAAACATGCAATATTGAGCCGAGTGAGAATGACAATAAAGTAAAAAATAACACTTTTCCAATAACACAGGGGGTAAAATGTTAGTTAAAATTATGGGATGAAACGTTCTCTCTCTCTCTCTCTCACGCACGCACACACACACTCTCCTTGATAAACGTGTAAAATCCAAATAACTCAATCTCCAAAATAGTTTTCAGGTAGAACGTTGAATATGTCATTTCCTTTAGTTACTTTTAACTTGGATTAAATTTTATTTTGGAATAGTAAAAACATAATTAAAGTACAGTACTCATTGAACTAAATATTATTTTAAGTAGGTTTGAGTACTATGTACAAATCAATGGTCATCCTACAGTGAGTAAAAGAAAATAAACCTAACCTACCTTGTAGTATGATGACATTATGCATCATCACACAAACATAGACTCTATCGAATGATACAATGTACATTTATAACATTTAAATATATAATCTGTATAACCTGCAATCTAAAATACTTGTTGGTACTGCAATTTGTGAATACTTCTATTAACTAATGGTAGCCATGCAAGTATTTACAAATTTAATGATCAATAAGTAATTTAGTTTACGGTTTATAGACTATAATTAAGATTTTTCTTCATTCGTGACTACAAGACCATGAATGATATAGCCCAATAATATAAAAAAATAAATTGCTGGTAAAATTTCTCATCACTTTTATGATAAATTAAATTCACAAAGAACAATTAACCTCAGGCCATATGAGAGCAGAAAAGGGGTTATTAAGACAGTTATCGACTATGCGAGACGACTGATTGAGCTTTGCCCATCGCTTCCAAGGAATAGTCAGTCACTACTAACTTTTTAGGTGAGATTAAAACAAAGAGAGTAGTGTGTTAGGTGAAACTGTGAGGCTACTTTTGGATTGAATTTTACTTGTCCCTCAAGAAAAAATCACGTGTGGGTGACTCTAACGTGCTCTAACTCAGATAAGATGTAATGCAGTCTCAGTCGTAGAGCGATATTGTGCGGAACCGAAAGCACAATATTGGAGAAAGGTTAGAAGTCATCAATATTAATATAGACACGTTCCGACTATTATTGAAGGATATCTTTGACGCTGGAAATATACTTCTAGACTCTAGACCATTCTGGAAGACAATATTTTGTCAAAAATTCTTCAATGTTAAAAAATTATTTTTTCATAACATTTAAAACAATAAGGTACAATTTGATCTCATAAGCCTTAACTGTCTTTCATTAAAACCCTCAATAAATATTCAAAAGCTGAGAATGGTAAATTTAAATTTCAAAATAAATTTTGATCACCCTGCTCGATAATAAAACAATAAATTTTGCCAGCATAACAACTCACTAGCACTATATTTTTGTTACATTAAATAGCAGTGTATATAAATAACAGTTTGAGATAAATTTACAGTCAACGTTTCCTTGAAACCCTGTAGGGAAAGCCCATAAGCAATGTTGATGACAAGAGATGAACTGGATGAAAGCTGGCCTTCTGTTTGGAGATTTCCCTGGAGGAGAGTAAAGGATCTCCTGTGTCAGGATGTCTGAGCGCCCACCTTCCTGGATACGCCAACGCCGCCCGCCCCAGCCGCAGGGCATCGCCAGGAAGCTTCACCTCATGTTTTCTTTCAACATATTCTATCCTCCTTATTTATTTCAGTATTTATTTAAGTTACATAAATAGCGTTTCATTTCAGTTTATAATGTACATGAAACTCCAATCTAGACATTAATTATTCCCTTCATGTTTTTAATGATCTTGGTTATGAAATAAAATTTACTAGCACATGTTTACCTTTAACGTTTAGAGTTTATATGTCATCAGAATACGTCTCGAGTAATATGTCGTAATTTTGTAGTAATAGATGTTACCCTTGGCTTCGCCCACGTAAAAATTTGAAAAAAACTGGTTTTGTTCCTGTACTGTGTGTTGTCTCTGACAATTGGATTTGGGATAATTTTTTTGACAATCGTCTGCTTGGATGGATACGTTGTTACAGCTGACTTACATAATATGACAACCATCGTTAATTTCCATCGATAATGACAAAAAAGGTCACACACTTTCATATTTATCATATTAGTAGGATTAGTAAAATAATAAGCCACTTGAGCCACGTGATTATTCACCTAATTTTACCCATATCGACTCCCACTGTTAATGGGTTCATAATACTAGTGAGTCACAGTAACGTGATATGCAGGGGTGATAAAATTTTATTTTCTTTATTTTAAATAGTTAAGAGTTCATCGAACAAGATTTTGCAGTACATATATACTATATTAAAAACCAATTATTTTATAATTTAGTTAAGAAAGTATGTGCGTGAGAGGAGTGTCGTGGCCCAAATTTCCTGGAAATACAGCAGAATACGTAGTATGTTTATAACGCTGAAGTAAGATATGTTTCATTGAATCGGTTAAAATTGTTTGTACTAAAATCTAGATTTATTTCAATTGGCTGGAGATGCAGATCTGATACAAAGTGGGCTTTTTAATTGTTACACTAACCATATGACTGAATTCAATTTGCTCTTGTAATTATTTTATTTAGACTGATTTGAATTCATTGAATAGATGGTTGCTGATAATTATATAGTGTAACAAGATAACATTTGTTTAAAGTTATAAGATTAACAATTACTAGTAAACCCATTGCTCGAAATCGAGCAAAACAACCAAATTCCTTTCTCCTAAAGGTTGTCCATCTCTTGCACGGAAAATGGTAGCAACAACAACGTCTGGTAATTGCATTATTCTTTGTCTTTTATCCAAATTTTTGTCTGCAAGGATATTCATACAGACATCATTCTCTCATGACTGATGGCATATGCCTGCTCTAAAGTTCTAAACGAACTGATGAAAACATTAAAATAAATTACATTTTCCAACATTTAAATGTATTTCATAGTTTTTCTTTCATATCTCCATCCGCCTATGTTCGGTTGCCGTTTTTACGTCAAACTGTACATCAAAAAGTACTTTGGAGTAAAGTTTTCTTCCGATAGTAAAGTATAGATTCTGTGATAAAAATTTTTGTGTATATGAAAATTGTATAGAACACCCAAAAGACTCATCGAGGTGAGACCCTGATCTCACCACAACAAATGCAGAATGAATAATTTTAAATTTTCCAAGTAGTTTTCAGATGTTTTGTTTGTTTCTCTATCGAGTGAAAGCGTGCTTCTCAATAAGAACCACGTGTAATTTTGCAAAATTACCTTCCATTAGTGACGGCTCAATTTATATGAAGTGATATTGTTCCCATTTGCTTCAGTCTTATTTTTTTTGCTTCGCAAGAAACACGTTTGTTTACCCAAGGGCCCGAAAGTAAAGGGCTCAACCTCTTATATAAGTTAATGTTAATATCAACACGATTTTGTTTGCGCACCGTTTAAATGGCGTTTCGTTGATACTCATGAGTTCTGCGTGAATGTCCTCTTCGAATTCATGGCATTATTATTGTTACAAATAAGTTAAAAAATTTAACACTACTTATAAAAAAATGTGATTTAGGTTACGTTATGGATAAATTAAGTTTAGGGGGCATCATTACTACAACCACAGACCATCACTCACGCAAAAAGATCTGGTAAATTATTGTTTAATGTTTACATCATTTATGGTCAGCACTTCACAGTAGAACATAATTAAAATAGTTTTATAAAAAAATTAAATTTTCATTTTTAGATTATTACCCACAAACACTTCACATTAACATTCACAATCACCTCCAAGTAAATTGTATATTCAATCGAGTTCCGCAAGGTGTCTTTGTCATACACAAATTATTGGTTCAAATAATTATTCTCGGGATGATAATAAAATAAACTAGGTGAACCCGTGCGAATTCGCTCGATTATTAAATTATAAATGATTGTCTGCCTTCTATGCGCACATAATATGTCGACAATATATTGTGAAAATTGGTTTTTGGAACGATGTAGCATGCTGAAAGTGTCTCTGATAGCCAATCGACAGGATGCGTATTGCAGCATTGTAAGCGATGTTCGTTGTGCACTTGCGTATTCATTACAGTTTTTTTTTCTTTTAGATCTATGTCAACCTTCATCTCCTTATGGAAAAAGCAGCCATTGGGTCGAGGCAAAATTAGTAATATATTGTACTGTATTGTAATTGGAGAATTGTACTCTTCTAAGTGGCTGATCTTTTGGGTGAATCATCAAGTCACGCCCGCACTTGGTGGTTCGCTATCGTTTGCTCTAAAAATAATAGCAACACCATCCTTAGCCTCCTCCTCTTTTTTCTCATTGGGGCCACATTTCTGACATGGTAATGCCATCCCGCCAAAAAAATGCTTCAGAATCCTTGGATTTTTAGTGATATTTTTGTCAGTGCAGTTTTCCACTAATTGATCCAGCTCCGCGAACGAAGCCTTTGTTTGCACATGCACACGTTGCCGTACATTGCCCAGCCGGGTCCGACCGCTATAAACACTTCTTTGTCGTCTCGTTCTTAGCATGTTTGAAAGAATATAAAGTGTCCGATCACAACAAATTTTCGTCGTCTTGTTCCTTTAAAAAATAAAAAAACAGCTGGGCTGAGTTTGAAACTAATTTCATATCTATACTCAATCCCACATTCACCTTTCAGTACAGACCATATGGAGATAGCTATTCTGCTACCTTTGCTTAGATCCCACACAGCTGATCAGATGTTTATTTGCTTATATTTTCGCTTCTGTCAAAACAAATTTTATTTTCAAATAACTTTTTCGCACTTTTTTTGAGTTATAGTTCGCACTGATTCAGCTGTTTTAGTTCCAAAACTATAACATCCCAGTGTTCACTTAGAAGTATAACACTATTTGAGCATGGTGTCAACGCCTTTATACAGGCCGCAGTGGTGTAGATAGACTCTGGTCAAGGGGGGGGATATAACCGGGGGGTCTGGGAGAAAAATTTTGAAAATTATAACTCTAAAACTAGGTTTTTATGCAATCTAGAGGCATACCGGTAGTGGAACTCATATTATACGGAATAATTGATGGAGACACGTGGACCGCGCATACCGGCATCGGGCATTTTGGCTCGTTCTCCAAAAGAACGAGATAAACACAGGGGAAGTGGTTTGTGGTTTGATGTCATAATGATCTTACATTTGCTTTATTCTTTTTTGTATGTATACGTATTTACTTCATTCTCATAATTTTATTAAGTTGCTTTCACGTAGTTTTTGGTGCTTTTATTAAAAATACCATCTGTCATTTATTTTACTTAGGCTTGAAGAAATTACTTTTTATTACATTTTATAATAAAATCACTAGATAACAAATTAATACAGGAATCTGCATCAGTCCACTTCACTCCTTTCTCCGCTAGCACTGATCACTGAAATATTGTTTCAGCATAGTTACAACAAATAAATCTCATAGTTTTTTTCACGCCACTAGTATCACCTTCACTCTCACTTTTTCGTTTTGGAGCAAAAAACCCCGTCAGTTTGCACTGTTTGGACATCACAACATATTGTAGTCACGTCACGTCGCGTCGCGTCGCTGCGAATTACGCAAGGTCACAGAACCAACTGACCAAGTTATAAACACATCCTATACGTCAAAGTGAGATCAGATGCGTTACCGGTGTTGGCCGTTAGAGGGAATATAGGTAGCATGGTGTAAAGCCTTACTCCATGTATAGGTAGTGGGTGAATCTAGTATTTTTATTGGCTACTTCAGTTCCAACGAGAAATAATGTGGGCCTGTATAGCCTACAGGTTCACTCATTTTGATAAATATAAATAATTGTTCAAAATAACGTTTTTCTGGTATATAGGACTAAAAACATTCAGGACAAAATGAATAACATTATAATTTTTCTGTAAGATGTAATATTATAGGCGGCGAATTTTAATCTAATACCAATTCGGCTGTGAATGGCACGTTTTCAGTTGCGTTCTCAGACTGATTTATCGTCTGTCTTTCATAACAGGGTATTTGCAAATCGGGGACCATCAGTGACTAAGGAACAAAAAATGCGAAATTTTGCTTTGACTCTGTTACAGTAACAGTTCACTTTCAGTTACGCATTCGCCGCTACCACTAATATTCCAAAATACTGTATTGTATTTTTAAGCCTCTTGTCACCGATCCTGCTGCGTTCGTATGGCGCGCAATACCTCAAAGATTTTAACATTTTTTCGCAGTTTTTAAACTACCGTACTAAATAAATAATAACAATAATAACTTTATTTATATATTGTTACAGGGATTTTTTATTTCTTATTGCGGTAAAAGAATTACTTCCTAGTTAAAAGTCGTAGCCTAAATTTAATTTTGTTTAGTATAATTAATTTTTTTACATACTGTAGGGCCAAGGGGGGGATATATCCCCCTTATCCCCCCCCGTACCTACGCCACTGACAGGCCGTGCCTTCAGCTTTTTCTGTTCAAGCAAAAAGGGGTTGATTCGGTCTCGTTCAACAATGAAAAAACATATCGATGACGTACTGTTGTAATAAACGGCCACAGAAGGGAATTGCCGTTGAAGTTGGTGGTTAATGTTCTGTGGCTTCGTTGGAGTGCAGCGGTCTTGCGACTGCTGGTCGGAACGCTAAGTGGCTCTTCACGAATTCAAATTTTGATATCTTAGAGCGACGCGACGGTTGAAATCAGTTGGCACTATGTTGGTCGGTAACCCCAAGTCTCCTTTGTGGGTAAAAGAGAGGATACGAAAATGGCTCGATGCGGTTGTCTGTACTGCTCATGGTGAACAGTTGTTTTCATAGTTCTTTTACGACATGGTCAAAATCCATGTCACCTGAGTTTGTATTTGCAAATATATAAAGATTTTACGAAAAAAACATCAAGTCTGGTCGGCGTTGAGTGTGATAACGGCTGATATTTCATTCGACGTTATAACGTTGTAGCGGTTTGGGTCGAGGCCGGTGGTACGACAACCAAGTTGACTTTCGGTGGCTGAATTCCTATAGCGTCACCCGGCGGCTCGAGCTTTGTCTTCTTATATGACTTCGCGCACCATCTTGAACGCTTGGGTAGATTGGTTATTCTCTCGTAGGATTCTCTGGAGTATCAATTAATTCTAGGTTCATTCTAGTAGAAATTCGTTTGTGGAAGGCATTGGTAGGGCCGAGAAAAATCACCTGCCCGTTGCACGGTCGTTCGTACTCTCCTTGTGCATCTTGCGTTGGCTGAGCGGCGATTTTCAGCGTTGTTGGTGGCTGAACAGCAGCACAAGTTCTTTTGGGAAACTTGACGGCTTGTATTCGTAGTTCACGTGAAGACACCAATCATTTTTATTCTTAAAAATTACCCTTGAAAACATTTAATCCATACAAAATCAAACCGTAAATATTCCTTCAAACAATTATTTCAAAATAACCTTTAAACAATTTAAAATTAGTTATTTACAAATCAAATGATTCTTCTAACCTGCATATAAATAAAAACAACCTGAATCAGCTGTTTTAGTTAAAATCAACAACAAAAAATGCTCATGACGATGGGCACTTGAATGGGCACTTTGAAATGCCGTAGGACGCAAAACGGATTTTCCCAGACTTGAGACTAGTTCCAATTGATTTCTGGTGGCCTAAAACCCCAATGTTAACATAAAAATCAAAAATCCTTGGACGAAATAAAAATTTTTCCCGTACAAACATTGCTTGTTTTAGAGTATAATAAAAATATGAATAGATATAAAACGCAAAAAGGATATATTATTGTAATAAAAACCAATGTGATCCCCTTATTGATTGTCTTCTTATTTAGAGCTCATGAATAATTAGATATACTTTTTAGTGAGTTATTTACACAAAATATACTAAACAATATTTCCCTTACATATGTTGATCATACTCACATTTAAAAAATAAACCATATGGAATTTCGCTAAGGTCGCAGGTCTGCTGCCACACGGGTATTTATCTTTTCCTTTTTATGCTTCTGATGTTTAATATACTCTTCTAATTTATTCTCTAATCCATTTCATTATAAAAACATACAATACCAGGTTTTACATACTGTACCATACTCTCCCCCCAGACCAACCTTCCCCCCCCATATACATGGACAGACGATTGGTAGGAATTTAGATTTTACCATGCATCTAATATTTTTTTTTTAATTAGGGGAAAACACTGTTCGGCATGGGTCTTACCACAAAACTCGCCCTTTTTTAACAGCCTACTTTATTTTCAATGAATTGATTAAGGAGGTAATTTCAGATAGATAATTAAGCTCCGAAAGAAGGAATTGCTATCAGCTGCAAAACTAGAAAAATAATATTACTTTTGACTGGCCATAAATTCAGAAAAGGAAAATCAGTGGAAATATAATGTTATGATTTTCAAAATACATGGGATTGAAAGAAGTCTATTCGGATTTATGTTCTTTAGTTTTTAGTGATAGTAGGCCTACTGTCAATATGTTTATCATAGATCGCAAACGGTCCGGGATGTCTGGATTTTTTATACAGGTCATTTGGACCAAACAAAAGGATAAAACACCAAGTTTGCAGAAACTGTGTTTCTTAAAATGTCTTTTGCAACCGGCGCAACAGCAAGAAAATGTTAAACATTTTGCACTTTTTGCCCGTGCCAAATATCACAATTTCTAGAGCAAAATGTGTAGTTAGCAAAATAAAGAGGATGACATTTTCTACAACTTTTAAGCGTTTGGTCTTTTTATAGGCCTAATAGTTCTTGAGCTACAAGGATTTGAAGTGCACAAAATACAAAAAAAAATTGTTTTCACATAAACCTTACATTTGCTGAATGAAAGTTTCTTCTGCAATACGGTAGTCTTGTTTTATATTTCATCAACATTACTTCAAGATACCAAATATTTATCAGAATCAATCAAGCCATTTTAGAGAAATTTGGATTCTTTTTAAATTATTTTCCAGTTTACCAAAGGGTTAACGGGTCCAACGTATCTCAGTTGCGCTATTATTAGCATTTCTGACACGATTAGATCTAGAGAGAACTTCAAATGAGGGACTTCACCAACTTTTTAAGAAAATCAAAAATATAAATACTATTATCTTGTAAACGGCCACCATTTTCCAATACAGTGGACAGCTTTGATTTTTCTTATGGAACACACTACATTTTAAGGTGGTTTTGAATTTTACTCTTAATTTTAAGTGCTTTTAATTCTGTTACATGTTTTCTTAAGCTCAATATGTAAGGAGATACGAGTATTTGAAGTTAATTTTCCTCCACTTGTAATGCATTGGGTCCATTTTAACGGTGCCATCCTCTATGGAGTACTAACTAGCATATCCAAAACTCTTCATTTCCATGAGTGCAAATCGACTAAAAATGTTTATAAATAATTTATTAAATCAAATCAAAAATCTCATTTAAGCATCGCACATAGGACAAATAAACAGAGCGTCCCTATCTTAATAGCATTGCAGCAAATGAAGCAGAGGCCGCCATATTGTTTCGGTATAGAAACATAAAACGCCGCCTAAAACCACGTAATCTGACAGTGTTCATGTTTCAAATAACTCGTAGTTTATACCATTTAGCATTGAAGCTTAAGGTTGAAATTTCGCATGTGAGGAGCCCTTTAGTTTTGAACAGTAATAGTATCAATCATATTTCCAAAATAATTTTTTTTACTAAAAATATGATAAAAATTTACAAGTTTTATTCAACTTTAAAACATGACATGAAAAAAGTAGTCGGCTGCTACTTTTTTATTTTTTGGTCATGTAAAATGAAAACGGTGGAAATTGCTGCTAAAGAGTTGAATTATTTAAATCATATTTTTTGTAAGAAAAATAGTTGCCGTAGTTTGGTCGATAACTTAGTTATTGTGGAAGACTTTATCCGTGCGGCGCCTGAATAAAAACAAAATAAATCCCAAACTGTTGTTTACAAAAATATAGTTGACTACAAAAATACAAATATGGTATCAAATTAAAGGTCTAAATCTTAAAATTACTATGGTGCCAGTTATAAATGGTTCAGAAGCAGTTTATACATCATAGGAACGTTACACGTACATTCCGTGGCGGCAGCTTCTCTTAAAAAATGTCAGGGCAAGCTTCTAGGTTATCAGAGTTTACGATGTGTAAATTACCTGTAAAACAATTATATTTGGTACTATAGTGATTCTGAGATTCAGACCTTTAATTTGATACCATATTTGTAATTTTTTATAAACTTTTTTCCAGGCGGTTTTCATGCAGGCAGTTTTTTTAAGCAGGCGGTTTTGAAGCAAATTTAGGCTGCAAGTAGCGGTTCGTGTGATCCGTCTATTAGGTCGCTGATTTAAAGGCACTTTTGTTCCTTATTATGTTTCATTTAACCCAACCGTTTTCGAATGACAAAATACATCTTACATCTTACATCCTGAAGCATCCGTAGTTCCCTTCTCCTTCGATGGTTTCGGGGAAATTGGATTTGTCAAGGTGCCGACCGACAATATAGAAATACATTTCAAAACGGAAAAATCAAACCGTTTTAACCGTTCATGTCTCCTTAACCAATGAGTTAAGGAAAAATTAAAAGGATAAAAAGTTCTTAAAATAAAGCATGAAATCCAAAACCGCCGTAAAATATAGGGTGTTCCATAAGAAAAATCAACTTTGTCTGCCTTATTGGAAAATGACGGATATTTATAAAACGTGAAATTCACATTTTTGATCGTATAAAAAAAGTATGTGAAGTCCCGTATTTAAGTTTTCTTGGCATCTAATAGATTCAGAGATACCAATAGTAGAACAGTTGAGTTACATTGAATACCCTTTGGTAAACTGGAAAAATATTAGAAAAAATCCAAATTTCTCTAAAATGGCTCTATTGATTCTGATAAATATTAAGAATTTAAAGTACTGTTGATTATATATAAAAAAAAGACTACCCGCATTTTAATGGAAAAAATCATTTAGAAAAAATATAAGGCTTTATGTGTGAAAAAATGAAATTCTTTTGCGTTTTGTGGACATTAAATCCTTGTAGCTCAAGATCTACAAGGCGTATAGAAAACCAAACATACCAAAGTTTTAGAAATTGTTATCGTCTTTATTTTGCTAACTACACATTTTCCCCTACAATGGCTAGAAATTAAAATATTGGTAAAAAATGTAAACAAAAATCATAACTTTTAACATTTTCTTGCTGTTGCTCTGGTCACTCAAGGTTCACATTTCAGTAAACATGATGTTATACTCTTCTATTTGGTCCTTACAACATATCCAAAATCTAGACATCACGGACCGTTTTCCATTTTCATCATTTTTATTTAAAATTTACACCAAATAAGAAGCTAAATTTAGTCACATGCAGCCTCTGTTTATTTGCATATTCCTTACTCCTTATGCTCAAAAATTATATTTCATATAAATGTAAAACATTTAATTTGTCTTGCCTTTACAAATTGCCATTGCAGTAATCATTTAGACTTTAGACCATTAATGTTAGTGAACTTTAGGACATCAGAACATCAGAACATCAGAACTTATTTTTTTATTCACAAACCATAAAGTTGCATACTTTAAATAATATAAAATAGTATTATTTTTATATATTTTTCTGTTTTATATAAAGGATGATACATAATAATTGTATAAGTTCTTAGATATTGGCTAGAATTAACCAAATGTTTCTTGAGCGTTTCCTTTTCTTCTGTTGACAGACAAAATCAACCAACTTTAGACCATTAATGTTAGCCCATGCCTTTAAAACCAGCTGTTGGAAGGAGTTTAAAAATAAAATCATCGCAAATATTCAGAAATGTTAATTTTTTTTATTTAAGAAAGCAAGATAACGAAAAATAAAAGATCTGCTAATATAGAAAAGTTGAACTTTCATTTGATTTTAATTGCATATAAATCGGTCCGGTGAAAATCTCAGATTAACTATCCAAGTATTGAAAAAGTTTACTTAAATATTAACGTAAATATTTTTTAACAAAAATAAAACCTGCTAATGTGAGACCAAAAATCTTCGTTTTGGTTCAACCCGTATCTAAATCGGCTCAGTGGAAGTCTCAGACGAACTGTCCAAAAGTTTGAAATAGAAGACTTTCTACCCCATGTTGAATTTAATTAGAAAAGTTTATTTTTCATGTTTTACTCAGTTAGAGTAAAAAACATTAAAACTAAAAAAAACATGCTAGTACAGAACCGAAACCCTTTGTTTTGGTACAACCTGGATGTAAATCGGCCAGTAGAAGAATAGCCGAACTAACTGTCTAAAGGGGTTTCCTTACCCCCCTGGCTTTAAATAATATTTAAATCTATATATTATGTAGAATTTTTATGGGATATTAGGATAAAGTTATTTAGAAAATTTATAAAAGTTTTAGTAAATCATTCTTAACCCCCGTCTTCCAGTTGGTAGAAGCAATATTGAAACACTGCAAAATGGTTCTAAAGTATTAAATATCTGAAATTTTATTAACTAGCTAGTACTAGTATGTAATAGTAGCGGGTGGAGAGAAGTATCAATATGCTCTATGGCATTTGTTAACGTTATTTACCATTTGAGCATTTGTTAGTTACTAACTAATGCTCAATTATTAGATTAATTACGGGAGGATAATATCATACGTTGTAAAGGAAAAACATAAACGAGTAATCGACGAAGAATAAGTCAATCATTAATTGTAATAATCACAGTAGACGGCAGATGAAAGTTCTTACAAGCAAAGAACAAAATAACTAAAATGTACGTTCTATGCTTTTCCTCTACTTTATGTACGCTACTTAAACATTAAATAATATAGAAATTTTGAAAAATATACTTATTCTTAATTTTAAGTAGGTCTATAGAAATCATTGCGAGAGAGGAAACTTTTTATTTCAACATTTTTCTTGTTGCGGTAGAAAAACACAGTTGAATAGTTCAATTAAAGCAAGGACCGATAAGATTGATTTTCCTCCTTTGGAAGATGAAGCTGGTGTTTAACACACTGCATATATCATCCCTAGGGAAGGGCAGGAAGGCGCTAACAGGCCAGTTATGCCAACTGTCGGGGAAATCTGAATAACGGGCTGTCTGGCGCCCCAGGATGTATCCTTTACATGGTCATAAGTCACCTATGTAAGCGTTCCTGCTGTCAGGGTAACTTGCCCTCACACACTTGAAAATAACATTTGTCCTCATATGTGCTTTTAATGACGTCAAATCTGTGAACAATGAAACCCCTTCTTTGCTTCTAAAAGCCTATTTGGGGTGGGCGAGCCGAGGGGTTAATAAGTGATCAGTTACAGCAGTTACTAATAAATTGGTTGAGATAGGCCTAATACAATTTGTTTTAGCTAACTTTAACAATTAAGGCCTCATAAGAAAACAGGGCAAGCGTTTAGTGATTCCTTTAATACAAGCTCAAGAAATAATAAGCTAAGAAATTTTCTGAATTTTAAGAAATTTTTTTTCTGCCCCCGTTGCAGCAGACCTGCATACTCAGCGAGTTTTAAATGCAAAAGAACATATTCCAATCCATCACAGCGAAATATGACATGTTTTGGTAATCTCCGCAAGAATAACATGGGGAATGATCTGCAGGTTTGCTGCAGCAAGTATGTTAAAACTGGGTATTTTTTATTCAGTATTTAGTAGATCTGAACTATAAGAAGCCATATACCAGTTTTATCAAGATATGTTAATAAATAAAGAAGATATAGCATTTTTTATTTCTCATAAGGATAACATGGGGAATGAGTATGCAGGTTTGCTGCCACAAAAATGAAAATATCAGGGATTTTAGACTAATATCCGTTATCCGTTGGAAATAAATGCAATTCTTATGGAATAAAAATGAAATTTTAACTGCTCATAACTCTAAAACCACTAGGTTTAGGAAAACCTTTTAAATAAAACAAAGTTCTTACAATTAAGTGTAGAATCCAAAAAATTCATTAAATATAGGGTAATCCTTAATAAAAATCAAAGATCTCAAATTTATATTGGAAAATGACGGTCAGTTACAAGAAAACGGAATTCATAGATTTGGTTGTCTTAATAAAGTAGGTGATGATCCCCATTTCTCTAAATTTAACAGTTTCTGAAATGCCAATATTGGCATAGTTAAGTTGGACACGCTGTGTAATATATTCATAGCTGTTAAACCCCCTTCCCGTTGCAGAAGACCTGCGTACTCAGCGAATTTGAAGTGCATAAAACATATTATTTTATCCCATCGTAGTGACAAGTGACATTTTTGTATTCTCTAGAAGTATATAAGAACGTGATAATAGATATGCAGGTTTGCTACTACATGTAAAACTGTATTTCTTAAATCCAATAACCAGAAGACCTCTACTATAATGAGCCATATATCCAGTTTATATGTAATAATACTTGTTAAATAAAGAAGGAAATGGATTTAATTTTTCCCACCACATTAACATTGTAATGGGTTAATGCAGGTTTGCTCCCACAAAAAATTGAACATATGGGATTCCATGCCATTATCCAGTAAATCTCAACTAAAGGAATCCACGTACGCAGTTTGATTTTCATACGTTGATAAATAAATTGGATCAAATGCTATATATTAATTTTGAATATGGCATTGTTCAAAAATAAACTTAAAATATATCTTAACTATGTAAATCACTATATTAAAAAAAACAATTAGTTTATCTTAGTATGATGAAATTCGCTTCCAACGACAGTCATACAACGCGAAGTATTAATGAGGAAATAGGGGAGTGTAACATGTAAAATTAATCCTATAATGCTTGCCATCAAATCGAGGTAAAGCTGGGGTTAAATCCGGGGTTATGCAAATTGGTCACCAAAGCAGTGTGAACATTTATTTTTATTGTTTTAAAAATGCAACTTGAATTAATTCATGAAAATCATGCATTATTTTGACAATTTATTTTGATACATAGAAGAAATAATTTTACTTTCAAATAATTGTCTGTTACACACCGTGTCTTTGGTTGGCCAAAATTTATTTAAAGTAATTTCACATTTATTTAAAATTTATTACAAAACCTTTCTAATAGTAAAAGAAATTGCAAATAAAAAACTTATTATTGTTGTTATTACTGCTACTATTATTTTCCCGTGTTAAGCCGTGATATAACGTCCAACCCTATCCCCTGCTTGTCGTAAGAGCCGACTAAAAGGGGGGGGCGCACTCTTCCTTTTTTTACGTCTGCGTCTCCTTTTCACAATTACATATCCCGTCTCATTTCAATATTCCTGTTATTTTCCAAATCATTCTGACCCACTTGCCGGGGTGACTGTGTTATTCAGCCTCCATTGCGTTGGGGGTCCAGGACGCGCAGAGGGTACGGCTTAAAAGCTGGGTTCTGCACCTTACGTTTAGGTGCTGGAGGAAACTTTGTCAGGTCCCCCCTTTGTCAAGTTTTATAGGTTCAACTACCCCTGGGG
The DNA here is from genome assembly GCA_035578135.1 of Flexamia atlantica. NCBI lineage: Eukaryota > Metazoa > Arthropoda > Insecta > Hemiptera > Cicadellidae > Flexamia > Flexamia atlantica. The sequence continues at coordinate 174,460,783 of JAQJVK010000001.1, forward strand.
GATGGTTATAAACTTGGAACCCAGTCATCCTGGGGAGCAACGTGTCGACGACGCGACGGCGGTCATTGCTTGTTGGGCCGCCCCTGCGGATGTGTTCAAGCTCGTCGTGGAGGTCAATCAAGGCTTCTCTTGGGTGTTTATAAATTAATATCGGGGTTTCAAAGCCTTGCAGTATATATTATATTAAACCTATCTTTACAAATAATTCATCATTTAAAAGAGCAACTGAAATAGTTTTTTTCTACATGCATTAGATATCATTGTCATTTGCCACATGACACGTATCGAACCGATAAAAGAAAACTTCTAAAAACTTCAATAAGGAACGTTAGGTTAATTGATGCAACCTTCCTTTCAATTCTGTTCTTAATATTAGTTACATCAACTAATAGCAGACACTTTATTTTAGACGTTTGATTCCTAATAAAATTCATAGTGTGAGATCTAGTAAAGAGAAATTTTATGCAAACATAATTTGTCATTTGCCGCTCGCAATGCGGCCTCGTACCGATCGCTGATTTGGCGCTGTGATTTGCTTTTAGTGAGAATCCTTGTTCCAGATGCACACTACACATTTTCTTCTTTTGAGGGTATAAAAAATAAAAATTACTACATTTGTTTACTAAGCTGATGTACCCGAAATGGAATAACAACGAAACTTAAGTTGCACCAATTATCCTAGCAGCACTTATTAATGATTTAGAAGTTTTTTTAAATATCGGTTCGATCTGTGTTGTGAGACTAATGACGATCACATTGAATTTTATTTATTTATTTTTTATTTATTTTATTATTTTTTTTTTAAAGAGGGTGGCGGCCTCTTTTTTACCTTGCCTTTGCCCCGCCCACATAGACTATTGATCTGTGCGTGGACGTTATCAAGCAAAGCCAAGGAGTGAGCCGGTACAGTACAAGGGGTGAACAGTACTGCTAAAAGTAAGCGACACGCCCGTGTCTCGAACCTGCGACGCTTCGTGGCCACAGTTCCGAGGCCGAGTGCGCTACCAACTGCGCCACCGGCTCACTAAAAACATTTATTCAATTTAATACTCAATTTATTGAGTATTATATACTATTGAGTATTAATATACTAATATATTGAGTATTAATATACTTAAATATTATTGAGTATTAATATACTCAATACTTCAATTTAATACAATAGAATTCAATTTAATACTCGTAGAAAAAACTGATTGAGTTGTTCTTTCAAATGATGTCTTATTTGTTAAAATATGTTAAATAGAATAGATACTGCAAGGCGTTAAAACCCCGATGTTCATTTATAAACATCCGGATCTATCAAAAGGTTCAAATCGAGTACGTTATAAAATACAAAATGATGTCCATTTTAGTTTTTAAAGCTTATTTTCTCGAAAACTTTGAGGCATTTGTTTAGTTAAAGGTTTCATATATTATTTCAATCAATTTTAACGATTTTAACATGCACTAAATCTAAATTTTTGTCTAAGATTTTTTTTGAAAATAAATTTTTATAATTTTGAATTTATTTATTGGTTTAGTCTTTGACATTACCATTAACATAGTTAAGCTCAAACTACCTTCAGTGAAAGCCTCCATAACCAATATTCTGAAACAGATCCGGTGCTTGGACCAGATCCAAAAGTGTATATATTACCCCAAGTATTTATCACTGAGAGGTTTGTTTGGTTTGGAAAACTGCCGCGCCGCAGGCCTTCCTTGTAAATTAGCTCTACCAACATATTGGATTCTACTGTTCTATCGACATTATGTTTCTGGAGAACTAAAAGAGTTGCCGTTTTTCTAAACCAGAATATATATTTCCCTTAAAAACATTTGTTCATAATCATGTCATTATACTAATTTTTATCAACGTCATATTTGATATTAAAAGTAGAGGACTACTTAGCCTAATAACTGAAATAAGGAGTAACTTGTTTTTTATAATAACACTACGACTACTGATTTAGAGAAAAATTAATATTTTACTCTCATAACGATTAAAAAAAAACTTTCATCAAGCCTATTTTTTGACTTGATGATTACTTAAATTAAAAATGTTCAAACAAACTTATGTTTGAAAATTAATATATATAATGGTAATGTTATTGGAATTCAATTTAAGTTTTTTTTATCAGGAAGGTCACCAGTCCAGTCAAAACAGGTTTTAATAAGAAAGAATTGCAAGTAAAATTAATATTTTTTTTATGTTCATTAAGACGTCTTAATTTAAGCTACATTAAATTATAATAGCTTGTTATCAATATGTTTTTAGTTATTAGATAACAGCACTTCCAAATGCTTGCAAACTAATGGAAAATGTTGGGTTTCCGACAGGAGTAGGTGGTTTTTACAATCAGAAGTTATATTTTAGCACGAACAGCTCAGTTTTTTTTATAAATAAGAAATTTAAAACTAGAATTTTCTCCGGATAGATGAGCGGGAGGTCCAAATGCAAAAGAGTTAGGGCACCTTAGAGAAATTACAGGTTTTATACAGTTAAGTTTTCCTCTTATTTTTTACATTTTTAAACTATTTTCAAATGTAGTAGCCCATCAAAAAATTGCAACTGAAAGATTCCGAAAATTAAAAGGAATGGAATAACTAAGTGAACGTTAAAATCTAGGTTAAGACGTTGTAACCAAATCATCACTAACTTTTCTTTTCCTACATAACAGAACACAATATAACATACGGTTCTTATTGTGTAAATTGCTCCTATAGGCAAATATTATGTAAAATTCAAATATGCATCCCCGCTTTCATAAAAATGTATGAACTTCTCCCCTTGAAATCACTTGTTCCATGCGAATCATTTGGTTTGGATGTGTGCGTACATTGAATTTAGATTTCTCATTTATTTCCCTTTCTTCATAACTAAAAACTGTTTGCATTACCTTTCTTGAAAAAATTTGGACAATTCGTAACAATAAATAGAGCAGAAAATTAGCAGTGCTAAATTAGTGTTATTCATTGTGTTAGAAGTCATACATGATATGTGTCTTAAACTATCACTATACCCTCAGTTCATTCGTATTTGCCACACACTCCTAACCCAAAGAGGTTGTTCTTTTGTGTGTATATAAAGATGCCATAGGTAGGTAGAGAAATTAAGATTAACTGATGAAATAGAGATATTGTAAGGATTCAGTAACGTACTGTTTAGGAAATTTATGCATACAGATTGCACCACATTTTACAAAAGTTATTTTGAAAATTCTGGTAATAATTCTTCGTACTCATTGCCGATTTTGTAGATAAACATCTGTATCTATAGATTTGTGTAATTAACTTTGTTTCCCATTGTGGAGCAACTGGAAGCTAATACGCTTGATGAAATTAAACAGTAAATAATGTATTTTAAATATTTTGTTTTACTATTTTGTTATAGATCACAGTGAAATCACAGAATGGGATCGAAATAAAATTAAGAAATAGATATTTTTCAAAACGAAAATTTCGTAGTGGAGTTTATTGGCATTACAAATTACATTCTTTGTCATAATCATGTTTATAAACGTGATCGAGGATTGTTTGAAGCGATCAAGGGGTAAATGCTGGAAACGTGTCTATACATTCAACGTTGGCGTTAGCCAGTACTTACATAGAGCCTGCGGAGCTCTTTAGGACCAGGCCTTTCTGAATTAACTCATAAAACGCTGTAGAATAAGTTAAAGGAATAAATCTCATTCATTTTCAATGAACTTCAATAGAATGCCATGAACAATAAATTATTGGTGGATAATCTGTAATTTTACTTATAGAATAGTATCTAATTAACCATAACCTGGTAGAAATTGAATTCTTAGCCTATGCATTTAGCACAAGAGTTAACAAACGCTATTAATTTATACTGATTACTTTATTGAACTATTTATATATTTATAATTAAAAGATATAACAACAAAAATAATAAGTTTGAATAGCAATAAACACAATAGCTTATGAATTTATTTAATGATGTTGCTAGTTCGTGTCTGTTAATTATGAAAAACTAGGTTTACATTAGAGGGATTAATTTATTGAGAACATGACAAAGTAGTGAAGATCAAAATAAATAATAATATAAACTTTTATAAAGGCAAACAAACAAATTGAATAATAAAAGCGGAAATTTATGAAATGACAGGCCACAGCCACAAACTCCCCACCTAGGAATAACGAGAGGTTTAAGTGATGTACTTTGCAGGAAATCACAGAGTGGGTTTTTTGTTCAGGTGTATTGTGAGGGGCAGAAGTTCAGGATGGTCTTTAGGCTCTCGTGATTTGAAGCTGTTTGATATTGTTGGGGATGTGTTCTTTTCCGAGTATTTCTTTACCAGACGATCTTCTGACTCCGTTGTTTTGTCACTATACAAAACGTTTGGCTGAATGTGATTTTGAAGTAGAAATGCTGGTTTCAATCGATCGATTGAAATGGAATCTTTGCCTCTTGGTAATAATATCTTGAACGATTTATCACTCCTTGGAATAACTCTGGAAGGTCCTTCATACGTTGGTTGAAGTGGTTTTCTTATGGAATCATGATGAATGAAGACATGAGATGAAGTCATAAGATCAGGGCGGATAGTATTTTTTTTTCTTGCGGTGGTGACGAAATGACACAGTTACTGGTAAGGAGTTGTGTTCAAAGATTTGTCGGGAAACTCAGAAATAGGTTCAACAACATCTGTGTCAAGATTATCAAGAAGGACGTAATATTTAGTCTGGTCTTGTGTGATACTATTTGTGATCAATTGGGCATCTACTTGACGCAACCAAACTCTAACATTCTTCCTCCAAAAAGGTTGAATATTCACTTATAATAGACTAACCCGTACAGCGCAAAGTGCCGCAAAAATATTAACCATACAATTATTTTCCACTATATAGACTCTGGTATAATACAATATCTAGAGAATTAAATAATATGGTAGTTTTTAAAAACTTAGAAACACAATTCTATACGTTTAATCACTACCAAACTACCTACTTAAAGTAAATTACAACATAAACCAAGGAGGTTAGCAGGATCACACTCAATCGAAAAACACAAATGTCTTTTAATTCGGGCTGGAAAATCTCTCGGTTGTGTAGTCGTTGGTAGATCTCTCGATAATTTCTTAGAGATTCTGTAATTTCGCGGCCATCAAGGCTCTTCTATCACCGTCGGTCAATATCGGCATTATCTGTCTCGGTATCATCAATCATAGTCTCTCCGACATATTGTGGTCGTCAAATATTTCGGCTTCGTTGCGACTGTAAGTCCCTTGGTATAGCATTTAAAATATCCCGGTCGCATCGCAAAACAAATACGTATCTAGATTCGACTGCGGCTGCAAAAAATGTCTTGGTCTTTCGAGGCATGGCCAATAGACTCTCGACATTTCATGATCGTAAAATCATTGCGAAATTCTCTGTTGCTTGTCGGCTGAAAAATATGGCGCTAGTCTTATACGGCCACCAAAACTCCCGATTTCAATACGGTGCCATGTCTCTCGGTCATTTCGCATAATCATAACTTGCTTATATCGCGGGTAGGAAAACATTAGGCGTATCTCAGATCAGCCATGGGATTACATTATGTATGTTTGAATTTTATAATCTTTTGCTATCTCAAAATTTTAGAGCAATTTGTAGACATAAAAACTATTTCGGTCGTATCAGTATAGTTTTGATCAATATCTTGATTTTAGCAATGTTGCTTGAATTCCAGTAATATCTTGGCAATAAAATCTCTCAGTTTTATCTCCGTTAAATGTATTGCAGTCATTTCGTGGCCATAAAACTCGAATATTTTGCTTAACACATTCTATAGTGATGTAAGATCTAAAAACCTCAGGAATGATATGTTTGAAGTCTTCAGGTTTAGCTGCAATAGATATTCAGTGAACTAATAAGTAAGGTGGTAGAATGTCATCCCAGTTTATTTTAACTAGCCATAGTTGTTGCATAACGATTTTAGCCTTACAATTAATTACTGAGGCAACAAATCCTAGGGGTCAAACAGTTTTGTAATGTGCGAAAGAACACTTATTTTTGCTACCGAAGCTGGGGATTGGAAATCAATCTGAAACTGGAAGTCATCACTAGCAAGTCTCCAAAAAGGTCCTAGGATTCTTACCGCTGTCTATTCTTTGATCGAATTCAAGCGTCTTTAACATAGCGTTTGGGAGACAAGAGAAACAAGAAGTTGAGAGTACTTATCCCCTTTTGTAGTGGGAAGCAGCCTGACATGCAGAGTTGATGAACCTGGTTTACAACTTCTTGACACTCGTCAATTGAGTTAGCACCTCAAAATATGTCGTCAGCATATCTACCTTCAGACAAAGCAGAAGCTCCAAGAGGATATTGATTATAATGGTCTGTTACAGGTTTTTTCATTGTTCTAAGTGATAAACTATAAGTTACAGTTTTCGATGTACTAAGCTATTGATAAACTACTACTAAGCATATGATAAACTATAAGCGATATGTACTAAGCTATTCATTATCGTACAATAAGGTTCTTTTTTAAGTCCCAGTCATCTCGATAACCCATTATCTGCCGATACATGTCTCAATGTCTGCAAACATCACGAATTTAAATTACCTAAGCCAAATGAGGACATCAGATAAATTAGTTTGTAAATTTTTGTGACCCATTGAAAACCACTCTTATAGTGTTGTGGTTTAGCTAGTATCACGTAGGACATCATGATATGGTAAGTAAAAGATAGGAATGTTTCCAATAGCATCACTTGACATGTGATTGAGCATGTCTATTCATAGCATCACTATTCATGCTTTGAAGTCAAATCAGAATTCAGTTTGTAATAATTACCATTAGAGATAAAACTTTTTTGTTTGAACTCAAAACCGTAAGAACAGAAGATCGAGAATGTCCTAGTTGCTCAGCAGATTTCATAATTGGGAGTTTAACTATCTATCTCCCACTTTCAGTTCTATAATGAGTCGACATTAAGTGTTCTACTCATGTTTTTTTCAGGAGATAAAACTGAAATAGTTTCTTTAGCGACTTCTTCCCTATACCCAAAACGTACGTAAGTTATCTACGTTGTTGTCAAGCAAACAGTGAGACATTGATGAACAATTGTTTTTTCCATAAACCCACTTGGTCCAGATAATACCCGACCAAAGATTGTAGATTCAGCTTTTGGTTTGAGGGGCGGACTTCTGATGAGTCGATGAAGAATGATTATTCAGGAAACATCAGCTCCAATAATAAATATACAGGTCGAGGATTTATGAAAGCATGATCGGCTAGTTTAAGTTCTTTGATATGAGGCCAGTTTGATTGATTTTTTTGACAGCAGGTAAGTTAACGGTGGGTTTTGGTAGAATATGAGCTGTCAAGGGTTAGATAACATTGTTATCAGATTTACACTAAATGTTTATGGACACTATTCCACGTGTAGTTGTTGACTGATTTTCTCCAATGCCGTTAAGAGAGATTGAGGATGATAAACGTTAGAGATTAAGAGTTTGCACCAAATACTCGCTAAAGAAATTATTTCAGGTCCTTGATCCATCAAAGCTCTCGCAACAATGCTGTTACCTTCAGCACCGACTACTTTAACTTGGCAGTAGCCAGTACTACTACATGTCAATTTCCCATAGAGAGTGAGTGAATTGAAGATACTAGATACCATGATAAACTACTCTACGATGAAGAATTCTATGTATTTTGAAACTGAGAAATAGATTTAATTTGAAAGGACGAGTCATTATAGCGATTGCAAGCGTCATGAATAAGTTTTTGGTAACGACTATTACATTTCATACATGATTTCTGAGATCGGCATTCTCTGAATAAATTAGGAAAAAGACAATTAAAACACGAACTATTACTCGTAAGGAACTCTTTGTGTTAAACAGATGGTTTAGCTTGAAACGCTTTGCAAAATACTATAGTATAGTGACCATTACTACATAATTTGCAACTACTTTTCCCTTTAGGTTGAGATTCTGCTACTAAAGCTGAATTTACTTAGGATTGTGATAAAGTTTACTCTGAAATTTGGGTGGATTTACCGTTCCATTAGAGTGAGCTACCTCTCTAGCTTCGATGTTCTCCAGAGCTCGAACACGTCCTTTGATGAAGCGAAGACGGTTCCGGTCGTGCAGGTTTTGAAGCGAAGACGGTTCCGTTGAAACTTATTGATGGAGTTCCCAATCCTTGTGTGCCTGTGGATCTAATCGATGAACAAGCATATAGACTAAGTTATGATCCCATTGAATAGTTGGAGAGTCAAGGGATTTGAGAGAGCCCGAAAATGCATTTGCAGTATTTACTCAATGGCTCAGTCCTTTAGCAGGTATGTGTTTCAAAGGTTGGAGATTAAAAATATCTTCTACATGTTTGTTGACTAATACCTGTTTGTTTAGGAGCCTCGCTACCAACTTTTCCTAGACTGGAAGGAAGGTTTTCCTAATGATTTGAAAACCAGATATCAGTTGAGCAGCGTCACTACCAAGCTATTTTTGAGATAGTGTAGCCTTAGCACGTCTGTCAAGACTGGGTTAGATATAACTAAGGATTGTAAAGATCATTACAAATGTCTGAGACCGATAGCTACCCGAAAACTGAGGCAGAGATATTTTAGGAAATATATGTCTGTTAATTGATTTATATTTAGTGTTGTCTTGCGTTTTGAAGCGTAGATGTCGAAATGGAGTCCAGAAGATCCAGCATTGCAGATTTACTGAATGCATAAGCTTTTTGTGCTTGGCTATAGTGATCGATGACATACTCAAAATACTGCAACATTTCAGGTCTTGATTCAAAAATTCTCCCATGACTTTGTCAAATTTGTTACGCTTTTCTTTCATAACTTAAAGTCTAGTTTGTATTTGAGCCTTGGTGATTAAAGAAAATACTTTGGTTTTGAAATAGTCAAATGTATTTTCTAAGAGTTGTCTTATTTTTTGAAGATTCAGTTTTGATTCCAGTCATTTAGGGGATAGGATTGAAAGGTAATAGGTTTTATGTACAAATTCAGAAATGACGATAAATAGGGTAGATCTTGATAACAATCATATTGTTGGATGAGAGAAAACAATAACTTGCAGCTTAAATTATTCCGTATTTGAAAAAGGACCCCCTATGTTTTGATAAAATATTAAATAATTCTACGTAGGTGGTTAATTAAACAACAAGTAAATTATTTTCAAGATGTTGATACATTTTGAGAAAACATACAAAGTTAAACAAAAACAAACTTAAGATCAGTTTTAGATCAGCTGATTGGAACAGTAAAAAGAAAACTCTTTAAACAGGTGCCAAGGCAATGAAAAGAGTCTACATCACCCTTAGAGCATTTTCGTTGGTAGGTGTAAAACGCTGTCTTCATTATAATAGCGGGAAAAGCGATTTTACAAACCGGAGGGCTAAGAAATTGAGTGCCTCATTCGCAAAAGCCAAGATCCTAAGTAAAAGATTGCAACCATTTTAAATTCGCAAACACGAGATGACAAGAGTAGTGCAATGTACGATGATGGAAGAGAGTTGCGATGATCGCCATTGAATAATGTATAAAGAAACTTGAAAGCTTTTAATTTTTTTGAACGCGCTTAATTCACTTGAGTGTAATCATAAATCGGTCATATTAATTTATTATTAGTATTGGTCATTATTTGTGCACACCCGGTATTTATATTATAGAAAAAATCATTATGTCTAATAAGTGACTATAGTCACTTATTAGACATAATGATTACAAACAATTACAATGATTTATTACAAACATGTTTGATTATAAATTTCCCTTTGGTCATAATCGGAATTAAGATTTCGATTGCTTGTTTAATTACTAAGCCTAATTAATTGTGATCTTGATGATAAAATACCCCGTTGCAGCAGACTTGCATACCAACGAATTTAAAATGCATAAAAACATATTTTAATTCAACAGAGCGTGTTATGACGTTTTTAAGCTTCATAAGAATAACAGGGGAATGAGTATGCAGGTTTTCTGCCGCAGGTGTGTTAAAAATTGGGTGGTTTTAATTCAATATTTAGTAGATCTGAACTAGAAGAAGCCTTAAACCGAGTTTTATCAAGATATGTTGAGAAATAAGGAAGATATATAGAATTTGTATTTCCTATAAGGATAACATGGGGAATGAGTATGCATATTTGCGCCACAAAAATGGAAATATTGGGGGTTTCATACTTATTTACATTTGATCTCATCTAGATGAAGTCACAAACTAAGTTTTATCAAGATTTGTTGAGAAATAAGCGAGATAAAGAATTTTACTTATTTCTCATAAGGTTAACATTGGGACAACGTACTGTGTTTACCACTTTCATTATCTCAGTAACTAATGGGCATAGAGTAATGATGTATAAAAATTCGAACGAATGGTGTTTTTTGCTTCTGGGGCCCCAAAACGAAAAGTTATCATGGTCTCGAGCTCAGGTCTTACTACGAGACCTACGGTAAAAGCTTCTTCCCTATAGGGGAAATTCGCTCATACAATAAGTAGCCATTATGAAGATAAACAATCATGGTTTGATTCTCGATATATTTCTTGCTAACATGTTAAACTTCCACAACACTATAAATCAGTTATAACAATCTCCTTTGCGAGTCAGGGAGAGGGTTATTGTCCCCATAAGAGGTTTTACATTGATTTATCACCTTCTACGACCAATATTCCTTACAAATCCCTCTAACACTTTATAATAATAATAATAATAATAATAATAATTCTTTATTGTATATGGCACCATTTGGTGCATTACAATGTTTTACAAAATATTCATTATATATATTACAGTATAACATTATTAAAATTTTAGGTTAAAAAATTCATTTGTATCATAAATACAATGATTTGTTAAAAATGTCTTCATGTATTTTTTTAATTTGTCATCACGTAATTTTTTTATATTTGATGGTAGCTTATTGTATAGCTTTATATTTGTGTATGTAAATACTTTATTACAGAATGTAAACCTCTCCCAGACCTTCTTAGATTTTTAAAAAACAAAAAATAACTGCTTCGTATTTATTCATATAATATAGCGATGAAACTTGTAATGAAATTTGGCAATTTTGTAACTAGGTATTTGACACAAAAACAAACATGCAACTATAAATTACCCGACAGTTGGCATGCCCAGGGGACGGTCAACGCTGAAAGTCTTGAAATTCTTAAATGTAAGCATACCTCGATATGTTCCTCACTTTAAAGGTCTTTAAAAATGGAATACAGCACCGCAAACCAGGCTACAAAATAATTATTTGAACAGACGTTAAAGCTCCTAAAAAATTATAACATTAAAATGTTGCAAAACGTCTGGAATAGAGTGAATACCTCTAATAGTATTGTACAAAAAATGTTAAAACTTTGCTTTTTCGTATTTTTCCTGGAAATCTACAAAATGTTGTTATGTATCATAGGTCTCGTATTCATGTGAGTCAAATTGACCGACACAGTTTAGGGAACAGCGAGGTGCAATGGAAAATCTGAGATAAAACCCCTTAAGTGGATACTTTTTTATTGAAACTACGATTAAAAACATAATTTTATAAGCTAAATAATAGATTAACTACGAAATTTCAATTTTCTCAAGACCAAACTCAAAAATAAGAATGTGTTATTACATATGGTAGCCATCTCATACCATTTGAGGGAAAAAGGAAAATTCATCGAGGACGCGATTCATCGTTTTACTTAAATCTGGGGTAGATCACGATTTGCAACCTTAAGGGTATAGTTCAGATAAATCATTAAAATCATCAGTCAATTTGGAAATTTTTGTAAACATGAAATAAATAATAAATGAAATAATGAAATAATGATTTATTCCAGCACTTAATTACAATATTATTACAAAAATCCTCTCTATGGAATGAAACTGACCACACTTACAAGTATTCGTGGTCAGCTGAAAACAAAACAAGATTAAAAACAACTATAAAGTTCCAGAGTCCAGGTATTTCCGGTTAATTCCTGTGAGCCGCGCTCTGTGACGTTTGTGTCAGACACAGCTGACTACTTACACTATTGTAGATGGAAAAAATAAAATAGCTAGTAAAAATTTGATTTTATAATAAGTGCAAAATTATAATTTATCTTGAGATAACAACCACTTTTTTAATTTTAAACAAAAAGCTCTTAAACTCATGGATTCTTTTATCATAATGGGCAATTTATTGAACAAAAAAGGACCGCTATAACTAAAGGAGTGCTTAAAAGAAGACTTGTTTACCTTAGGAGTTCTAAATATACATTGCACATTACAATCAATGTATATTTGAACCAAACACTTGTTATCCTTTTAGTGAGCGAAGCCGCGGATATAACTGCTAGTCTACAATAATTTAAATATTGCGGCAATATTCGTGAAAAAATTGGTATCCTGTGTCTTGAAAACCCATAAACATGGGGTTTTTTTGTTTAAAAATAATTAATCCGAATGAACTCAGCTTTGATTTAATATGGAAAATGGAAGTTTTTTAAGTAATTCTTTTTTTTAACTGTAGGTAGCCCTGGAAATCAAAATTTTCCAATGGTAATTAATATTAAATAGGACTAGAACATAATTTTAAATCTCTTGCAAAGGCAACTTCTCAAGTTATATTTATCTCCTATCTTTTGTGGTTTCGTTGTCAAAATCAAAAAAACTTCATTTCCCCATATAAAGCCATTGATAAATATGCAGCCCTCAAGACATTTAAATCGGAGGATACCCATAAGGGATACCCATAAGAGTGACGAATACCAAATACTGTGATTATTGTAAAGAGGAAAGGTTATTGCAGTGTTATAGAAACTAAAAACATGACAACTTTATTTTTAAAAATATGAGAAAAGTTTAGGATGATATATATGCTGATTGCAATGAAGAGGATACAGTGCCAGTTAATGCTTAATGCCAGTTATGGAAAGTATTATGGAAGGATTGCAATGCTAAGGCAAATAAAGGAATGTCCACAGACAAAAAGGAAAGAATAAAAAATGATTGTGGGAAACATTGTACGATTGGAGTCTATCACAAAACCATTTTTAATACGATTCCCCAATTTTTGTTAGTGTTTCAGGAATACAAGATGATGATAAAAAACAAGATGTGATAAGTCTGGGTAAAGACCAGAGAAGGAAGGTGATCTATTAATTATTTTTGTTGATGTTGGGTTACTCCCCCCTAGGTAACAACAAAAAAATCATAAAAATTACACTTCACCAAGAACATGACTTTCAAAAGTAGGAAGGAAGATGATCCAGAACAGCAAGAAAGTGGATGTCAAGAATAGATGTCAATATCAGATGAAAAGAGTCTTACAACACGTAAAAAAAAGTAAATGGCATAAATGTTATAATGCGAGCTGGGTAAATACCCGGTGGGTAGGTAAAAAGTGGGTACTGTATTTACCTGGGGACTTACCCCAAGCCCCGGGTTAATATCTGAAACACTGGTGCGTCATGCCATGACAAATCAACACAGTGATTTTACCTACTTTATATTGAATTTTTACATAATCAAACTTAACATTACCTAATTTAACCTAACCAGCCTAACTTAATCGATCCTAACCAGTGGCGGCTCGTGAGTATATGTACTGGGGGTTCACAGTTAAAAAATATACAAATGATATAAATGTATTATACTGGAGTTATTGTCTTAAAATAATCGGTGTTTGAGTACGTGCGTGCGGTAAGACCGCAGCGCCTGCATTTCTTGAGATACCTGTTGTTATACTCGAGTGTAATGCTTAAAGTACTAAATTTAATATGGCACCACCCTTCCTTTGACGATTATGAATAATTGTATTTTACTACTATCACACATTAATATGATACTAACCCACAATTAAACATTAGATAATACTTCACTATTTTTATTGACTGTAATTTTCTTTTTTAATCTTGCACATAAAAATAACCATAATTTTATTTTAAAAGAGAATTATTCAGAGTAAAGATATAAATAAGGCCTACACAGTTAATTTTGAATATTAATAAATGACTAAAACCAATTTTATTATTGATCTATAATCCTGAAATATACTGAGATAATTAATATTATAACCATAAATCGGAAAACCGAATATTATTTAAATAACTAACTGTGAACTGAGGCCTACAATTATTATCCTCCATCATTGATTAATGTTCTTCTTGGTTAATCCTTGAAAATAAAAATCATTAACCTACGATTAATTACGACTATGTCTTGATTACCGAAAAAAACCCCGGCCGCGACCACACAGAACTGACTCCTTCTATTTCAAACTGTTGAACTAAAATATTTCGCTACAAGTTTTAGTAAATTGTATTCGTTTAAAAAGTACAATACAAGTTTTGCAGCAAGTTTTAAATAATTTTACACGCTTCTAGTAAATTTTATTCGTGTAAATAGTAACGTAAGTCTTAAACAATTTGTTATTAATTCATGCCCCAAAAATATAATTTTACATAGCCAGTTATGTTTTGACACGAATAACATTACATTTGCAATAAATAAAAAATGCCATTACCATTAGTCAGGAGCGTAATAAATATTTTTGCAGAGGGTCAACTATCGCGCGGCCGCTACGCCAATTGTTTTCTTTTAATAATCAAAGTATATCATAAAAACACCAAACGAAATCACTAAAATAAACATATTTATTACTACAAACAACATTAAAACACACAATATTATATTAATAAACTTAAACATCAACCGAAACCAAAAAACAACAAATGTCAAGTCTCGTTAAAACGCACATGAGTAGTGGCGAGGTGGCGTTTCTGGCCCAATCAAACTTTGACAGCCAGTCAATTTTTTGACAGCTACTTCCGGTCACGTGACCGGAAGTGACGTCATCAGCTGTGACGTAGCTGTGACGTGTTGGTGGTGGGTATTTAAAGTTTAAATGCCCTGCTGTGCTGGGTATTTAAATTTTAAATGGCCGGGAGTGTGTCAAGGTCGTTTGGGGATGTTTTTAAAAAAGATCTTGCATTTTCGGAAAATCCGAAAATGCAAGATATTTTATTTTTTTTATTTATTTGTTTTTTTTACAAAAGTATTATTTTACAAGTTAGTAAAGTTTGCTCCCAAATTTGAAAAGTAAGTTGTTGTCGGTGCTGAAATTTCTTGTTTATTTTCATTCTTCTTGTTGTTGTAAGTTGGCAAAAACACATTTTTATCGTTTTGATTGTTTGTTGCATAAAGTTCTAAAGATAAACCAAACCCAGTGGTTATAAGTTGTTTTAGTTCTTCACCAAAAATTTCCAAATCCTTGTAGGTTGTAAGATTGATAGTGTTGTAGTGAATCCCGCGAATGTTGAGAGACATGACTAGAGTTGTTTACTCGACGAGAGGTGTAGCAGGAATGACTATTGCAAAGCCGGTGCTGCAGGTACCTCCGATGGTAGTGGGGGTAGTGGTGGGGGTAATGGCAGGTGTTTGTTTAATCACTTTGAATTTAATCGTTGCCACAATAGACCGAGTCGATGTTGCAATTCTTCTAGTTTATCCAACCGGTTCTTTTGATATGTTTTGCAACTACATTTACAATAGCAGAAAGAATTACATTTTGTACAAGCTTGTCCGTCAACTTGATCTTCAGGTATTCTAAAACATTTTTCTTTGCAACAATAAATTATAAGTGTTAGATTATTTCTTTTGGATAACATGTTGGTTGTAGCTTGTCTTAAACAGAACTGAGTCTCTCAACGTTAAAGTTTCGTATTTATGTAAAGTATTCGAATAAAACTATCGAATAAAATAATCGAATAATACTATCGAATAAAATAATCGAATAATACTATCGATTAAAAGTTCAAGGTCATCCGTTTGAGGTTTTAAAAAATACAACATATCAGTATATAAAAACATATACTGATATGTTGTTTTTTATCTTTTTATTTAAAACATTTTTTTTACAATGTTATTTTTGTGCGATGTGCAGAGTTAGTTCCGTAGAGTTGTTTCCGCTCATTCCGTGTGACACCAAATATAATGATCCTGGTTGAATTTCCCGCAGATCTTCATTTTGCAGCAACTGGACGAATCGTTTTGGAAGATATACTTGAAACTTTGGTTCATCACCCGGTGTATATGCTGCATCGGATAAAGATGCGACGACTGCGTCTCCATGCGTTGTATCAATTTTCTTCATTTCATGAACAATATAATGTTTCTGTTCTTTTAATTCTGAACATTTCTTGATAATTAGAGTATTTGATTTTGAATGCAAGTTGAATTGTTCAACTAAACATTGGAGAAACTGTTGTGATGCCATCGTTCACAGGAGATGTTGTCTGTTCGGAGTATGGAGTTAGACTGATACTCGGGGTGTGTTGCCTCTTCGTTTATATAACCTTCGGAACCCCCACTACATTCTTCCGTTTGTTGTTGTAAGTAAGCAGCCAAGTGATACGCGTTTTGTAATGCGCATTGAGATTGGTTGTGTTTCGGATTTATTGTAGAAACACAAATATTTCTAGCATCAAAGTGAAATGTTTTGTCCACTTTTATGTTTAAAACTTCTTTGTTTGTGTACTGTCGTATCCAATTCTTTTTTTCCAATCCTCTGGTATATATGTGTGTAAATTGTTTGCAAAAATGAAACATAATTTTGTGTACATTGTTGTACGGTAGGAAACCTTCATACCAATGGATATGATGAAAATTATTTGTTAGCCATCTGTTTGTTATTTTAGCTTTTGACTTTAGTTCATGGACAGAACACGGTGCTTCAAATAAAAACGGGTATGCTACTTGTGTAAGCAAATCCAAAATTACCAATTCTTTTATGATAAATCTATCATCGTTTCCGCGAAATGCTTGAAATTCAATTACACAAGGTTTTGCTGCCATTTCTTCATCCTGTCTGCTCATCATGGTGTCTGCTGATCAACTGTTTTCCACACCACGGTAGGTTAGATATATATAAACCAGGCCGTACAGTTGTAGGCGCGTTGGTGTATGTTTAACGTGGGCACCATCCCCAGTAGGCCTACCCCACGGTTTATTCTTTTGTTAAATTACATTGTAGTTTTAACCTAGCAAAGTTTCTTCTTCTGTATTATTGTTGTTGTTGGTTTCTTCTTCTGTAATGTTGTTGTTGTTGGTTTCTTCTTCTGTAGCCTCCGTTGCAACTTCAGTAAAAGGTTCAAAGTTTCTTAACTGCCTCCACATTTCCACTTCGTGAGGTATTCTATTAAAGATGGATGTATCTATTGGTCCGTATTGTAAAGTGCTTTCTGGTTGTTTTTCGCATGCATCTACCAAATATTCCTTAATAACAGAGCTTGAAAATACTAATTGTTTCATATACCTGGTAATAGGTGATGTTGCATAGTTTAAAATGTAAAATTCTTCACGTGTTAGAAGAATTTTATTTTCAAATTGTGTCGAGTCTCTAATTCTTACTTGTTGTTGACCACGATGTTTAATAATGTCAATTTCATTGTCACAATCCAAAAGTCGAATGTTAGTTTTTCTTCCAAAGAAACTGTTGGCTAAATAACATTCAATAAGATGTAGATGTTTTAAAAAGGAATCCCAAGCATTTTCTGAAAATAAAACCATCTTTGTTCCATGGCTTAGGATTACTGCGGGAGAGTAGTCTAATGATTTTACCAATCCTATCGACACACTTTTACTCATGCAAGATGAAATAGGATAAAAGATGCGAAGGAAAACTTCAGTTAAAATGTTTGGGGGAATATTTTCTTCAAGTTTTCTTTTCTTTCTTACGTTTGTTTTATTATTTTCCAACTTTTTATTTTGTTTTCCAAACTTTAAAAAGTCATCAATTTCCTTTACAATATTTTCTTCAAAATGTTTATCATCATTTTCCAATAAAGGTGCTGTTTCAGAAACGTCTTGTACAACTGATAAAGAACTCATTTTGTTTATAATGCTGTAGACGATGTTACCCATACAACTGTAGACAGTAAACTAAACAATTTTCGTTCCCGCTCCTGCTTTTATAACCGAGTGGTGGGGGTATTCTTTTTTCCTTTTCATTTTACAAAACTGCTTTTACAATTCCTGTTAAAGGTGTATATGTAACAATTTTGTCATGTAAAATTAAACAATAAGCAGATGTATCTTTGGGCACATTTTGTTCAAATTCCATTTCTATTTTTATATCTACACTGGAAGATTTTACAGATTCGTTTTGTTTTGAACAATCAACTACAACAATCGGATAGTTAGATTTAAATTGGTTTGGCGTTAATAAAGGTGTGTTTGATTTTCCATAATATGAATTTTGGAAATTTGCGTACATATCGTACAAAACGCTAAACCTGTCTTTTGTAAAGTTTATGTTGAAGTTGTCGTATGGAAAGAATTGAGAGTTTAGAAACACCTTAAAATTTGTAAGTTTGCAATGATCAAATTCACCAGCATGTTTAGTTATTTCATTTCTTCTTTTTGTTTGTAATCCAAATATTACATATCTTGCCTTTTCCAAATGAGTAGAAGTTTTTACAGTCCATGTATGACGTTGTGTTTCCGGTAAAACCGGATATTCATGAAACTCCCAACTTCTGAATGGTATTACGATATCACGATCTGATTTTAAAGTTCTTAATAATGAAATTCTATTCTGATCGTTTAACCGTACATGCGGTACACTCCAAACAATCTTGTCTAATTGCATTTTCCATTCTAAAGTAGCTTCCGTTGTTCCATCAGGCGCCATAATAATATCTTTGTCGTTTGATGATCTTAACAAAACTAATTCTTGTTTTACGTTTATTATTATTTTTCGGTAATCTTCGGCAAAGCCTAAAAGTAATCTTAAAGGAATGTAAAAGTCAAAATTGCCTGAACTGTTTGGAGTGATTATATTGGAATCGGGCGCTACCCATCCTGCGGCGGCTAGCATATTTTTTTCACTCGGTGTTAAAGATGCTAATCCTTTTAATGTACTTGTAATTCCCACCTTTTTTGTTGAATCTACTGTAACTCCGGAAATTTCATATCTTATTTCATCAAACAAATATGCCATGGGGTTATTTATGAACGGAACAGTACTTGCAGTGCTTCCATCTCTTTTTGTTACTCTTCCTTCGATATACAAATAACTTTCACATGGAAGTGTATAAATATCCTGTTGTTGTATGGTAATTCTAATTTCATCATTATTATTTAATTATGATGAAGCGTAAGGGTTGTGCGTATGATATTCCTTTTCCCATAAGGTTTCGTCGAATGTCGGACCCTGCGCTATATCCAATATTTCCATTATTAATAAGTTTTAATCCAATTTCTTCTAGAAAACGAATGTTATCACTTGTTAATCCTTCTATAGCTGAAGTGCTACTGACTTGTTTACCAGTCAGCTCTTTCTTTTTAAATGATAACCCCATTGTTATACGGTTGATTTTATATGTATTCGTATAGTTATAGGTTCGTCTCTAAAATCAATATGATTTCCGTCTTGATCTAGTATGTTCACCACAATGTCTGAAATAAAACTGGTGTTTAACGGTAGGTACACCAAGTTTTGTGGCTTTTCCACAATTTTAAAACCCGGAGCGACCGTTGGATAGAATGTGTGCAATATATGAGTATTTTCACCATCTCTATAAGAACCATGTATAATATTACATGTAACATCTATACTGTTAACTTTCATTATTGTCACAGTTCTAGCACCTGAATGGTTAATATTAGGTTCTAAAACTTTTGTTGTTTTAGGAAATCCTAATAAACTACCAATTGAATGTTCTTTGCTAAAATCTATATAATATTTAGATTTAATTTCAGCTTTCATAGTATTGTTATTTCCTTTTATTGTTATATTATCTTTTCCCATATGATTTTGTATCGCTTCATTTATATCATCAATTTCATATGCTCCAGTGGGTAAACTAAATACTTGTATATCTGAATATTTGTTTGTATTTTTATCTTTTGTTTTGTAATAATGTATTTTGTCATTAACATTTTCAGTAACGTTGGGAATAGAATTATAAGTTATTATATCTAATAATGCGGCTTCCCATAATTTATCTTTTTCCAAACGTAACGCAGGGAAAAGAACACTTCAAAAGTAGATGAAGTTCCAGTAATGATACTGTATAGGAAGACATCTTATAGTTGACTAACGCTTTTTGTTAAAAAATCTAAACATAAATGTCCACAGATTACCGTATCATCAGGTTGCTCTCTTTTATAATTGTATAGTACATTTTTAGCTGTTTTAAAGTAATATTGTAGTTCTTTTGGTGGTGGGAGATTACCAAAACTATCAAAGTAGTAAATAGTTGATCCTAGTTTCTTATAACATACCCAATGAGTGCCTGATCCTTTACTATTATCTAAATTTACTATTCCGGTTTCATTTTTCCAAAATTTAACAGGTAATGCATCTTTCATAAACACTCCTCTAAAAAATGGAATTTTTAAACAAGAAACATAAGTAATTAATTCTTTATCTGTTAATTCTTTATTTGGAATTAGTAATTGTTTTTTTTCTGTTTAATACACACGATACGGTCTTAGGTATAATCCTCCTCCTTTTTTTATCATTGACCATATTGTTTGTTTCTTTTTATTTTTACCTGCGGTGGATCGTCGTTTTCTTCTTATATTTCCTCCACGTTTCTTTGCAGGTTTTCTCCTCCTTTTTCCACCTCCTTTCTTCTTTCCACCTCCAAACATCGTTTTACCCTTCATTGCTGCTGATACCGCTAAAGCTGCTGCTTTTTCACCGATACTAGCGTCACTGGATGTTACTCTTTGCCAAGCTTTTTCAGCAAGTGCTCTATCGGCTATTGATCTATTTTTAGTATCTGCAAACTTTGAATATGCTATATCGTGTTGTTTGCAGGCTTGATCAAGTTTATTTATTCCTAGATCTCCTCTAGCAAGTCTTTTTTTCAATTTTGTTCCAGGACCACAATATTGATAACCTCCTGGTAAATGTAGTTCTACAGGTAATAAATCGATAGCTTTATTAACTATAGCTCCAACCGGCTTAGTAATAAGAGAAAGTGCTGTTGATGCTATTCCTCTTCCTCTCTTTATAACGTGTCGATTATGACTGATGCGTTGAACTTTCAACATGGTCTTTTATAGTGAAAGGAAATGCCGATACTTGTTTATTTTATAAATGCTTTATAATGAATGATGCACTTATCCTTTGACATTGTTTATTTATAAGTATGTTTGTTTATGGGTAAATAATTTTTCCAGTTTTGTGGAAGGATTGTATCTTCTTCATCATCATCATCTTTAGAAGTTCTTAAAGTATCAGTTTCCTTATTTAAAAAATATTTTTCCATAACATTCTTTTTAACCCAATTTAATTTTTGATCAGATTTTATGGGCTTTATTGTGTTATAAATATCATATAATACTACACTTAAGAGTCTTACAATGTAATTTACATTAACAGCATCAGTAAAATTAATAGGGTCTTTTAAGCTAGTCAATCGCAAGTCTTCACAAAAAAAAGACTGCTTATTTAAATCTTTTCTTAGAAAAAGATTATAGTATATGTTTCCCTTCTCATGCATTTGTGCTACTGTAACTACATCACTGTCTCTTATTCCTTCTGCAACATTGACTAGTGGTTTCCCTTTGCAATCAAAGTATTGTTTACCGTTTTCATATTGTTTTATTACAGGAACTTGTCCTACTGTTGCTACATCAGTTTCATCCAACCCTTTTTTAACATTAGTAATTATTTTTGCATCCGCATTCCATTTGGTATCTTTTAATTTCATTATTTGACTTATTGTAGCTGCATGTGATTTTGCAGTTCCTTCCTTAACGTTAGTTATCACTTTATTTTTGCAATCAATTGTATTAATATCATACGTAATACAATGATCTGTAAGATATTGAAGGTTTACAGCATCTTTCATATCTTTAGGGTCTCCAATATCATGTATTACAAAGTTGTAAAAGGAAAATTTATCTGTTTTTTCAGGGATGACTGAATGTAAATACTTTTTTGTAACTGAATCTTAATCATTAATAGGATCTGCTATATTGGCTATTCTAAGATCTTTTGCATCATATACTTTATTATTACTCCTAGGATCATATCGTAAGGTTTGGTTTATGTACCACATTAAATATTCTTTATTTACCGAATCATTCTTATCTATTGGTTTTGGAAGATTTACAATTCTATAAAAATTAGCGTTATACACTTCATTTTGAAGCTTTAAGCTAGGTAATGTTTCACTTCTTAAAGTTTTAAAATTTACCGCATCATTATCATCTTTTGGATCATTTACAAACTTTAAACGTTTGTTATTTATATCATAATCTCCATCGGATGTTAGTGGTAAACCACCTCTTTTTCCATAAGATCCTGATTTGCTTCCAGTTTCGGAATACCGTCCAAACCTATCCACACTCATGGTTATACTGAATATTTAATCAGTTATACTTGTATTATATATACTCATATTTTTTTATGCAATTACTCCTCGATTTCGCAGTTCGCCGACCAAAGCTACCCATTCATTTTCTAAACCACTATGTCCGGCTTGTTTAGCTTCATATATCAACTTCATTCTGTCAACCAATTTGTTTATATCGTTGTAGTATATTATATTAGTATCATACAAGTTTTTCAATAATCCTTTTCCTGATAAACTTGATTGATTTGTTTTTCTCCTTTTATGTAAAATATTTATTTCAGCAGAAGATAATGATTTTCTTTTTATGGGTTCCCTTCTTTTTGGTGGGAAAAGTTTAGCAATAATAGTTTTATATTTTTCTGATGCATTTCTATGAACATTGAAATTTTTAGAATAATTTTTCTTATGCGCATTTGTATCCTCCAATATTTGTTTAAAAATGTTTAAATCCTTTTTAGTATATTTATTAGGTTTCGGCTTAAAAATAAGTTCAAACAATCCTTTTGTACCCTTGTATTGTTTATTATTTATAATAATATTGTCATGTTCGTCTACATCAAGTTTGCTATCTCCAATCATTAGCCCATTTTCTTCTATTCTAGCACCAAAAGTATGATATTTTCGAGTTGGTTGTGCAGAATGTAACATTTTTAATACAAATTGTCTTGCAAGCGGCCCTTTATACGCAATATCCGAGCCCAATTTGCTCAAGTTGGATGGATTAATAGGCTCTTCTTCTTCTTGTTGTTCTTCGCTTGTAGAAAGACCTTCTTTTTCTGTTAAAACATCCGTTTCTTCACCTAGTTCGCTTTCTTCTTCAGTTGTTTCTCCTTGTTGTGTAAAACTTGTATCACCTTCATATTCTTCTTTTTGTTCAAATTTTGAAATGGGTAAAATAGCATCTCCGGAAAAATTAAATGTTGAATGTTTAACATTTTGTCCTAATTGTTTTAATGGCTCCGTAATAGGTTTAAATGTTGATTCCAGAAATTTCTCTCTTTCACTTATTACTAATCTTAACGCTCTGTTTTTATGTCTAATAGAATCGCTAAGTGATTTTATTTCTTTTAATAGCTTTTCCTGATTAACCATGTTTACACCATGGAGACTTGTACGATAATGTTGTTAATTAATGTATTAAAACAAATTTATCAAAACCTATGCGGTAACGACCATCTGTTATACCTTTATCTTTCATAATTACCAAAAATCCATATTTTTCCGCCCAAGCTTTTCCACAAAGCTCTTTGAATTTATCAAATGACATATCAGCATTTACATGATCGTTGTATATATGTTTTAGGTTTGTATCGTCTTGTTTGAATAAAACTAAAATATTTGCATTGTCTCTAATTAGTTGTTTTGGAATTTTGCTATATGTTTGTCCGATATATATGCTATCAATATTATTATGTCTTCCCATGGCAAAATAGTTTCTAATAGTATCATGATTTTCACTAGATACATCATCAAATACAAATACAGAATAAGGCTTAGTCTGGTCTGGTTGCATAACACTGTCACTAGCATTAAATTTGTAATAGTTAACATCAGGCACATCAGTCAGGATCTTTTCCAACAATTGATACTTTGGTTGATGTAAGGACTTTGAAAAAATATATAGGTTATTAAATCGCAATCCTTTTGTGTTTGTAATTAAGTTAAACACAACGTTAGTTTTGCCACAGTTTGAAGGACCGCTGACTATACATCGTACAGTGTTTGGAAATAAACTGCCGTGTTTACCATTGTTGATTTTAACGTTATCTACGGTTAAATCATCAATGTTATTAATATTAAATTTATCTTTATGGTGAACAATCTCCATCTTATTCAAAGGCAGAAGAGTAAATAAGTTGATTTAAAACTAAATCAAATCTTTTATAGGTA
This sequence comes from Flexamia atlantica, assembly GCA_035578135.1. Taxonomy (NCBI): domain Eukaryota; kingdom Metazoa; phylum Arthropoda; class Insecta; order Hemiptera; family Cicadellidae; genus Flexamia; species Flexamia atlantica. Next base: position 174,484,975 of record JAQJVK010000001.1, read on the forward strand.
TCCACGAATCTTCAGTTTTATCAAACCCCAACCAACGTACTTTAACTTGGTCTTTTTTCCTTTGCAACACCTTTTCAACAAGATAAACATCGCCTACTGTTGACTTTAACAATTCATGTCCGTAAAAACCGCCTTGTATTAAATTTCCTTTGTTATCTTTTAAAATATAAGTTTCCGGTACAGTAGGTTGTACTTTATACACTGTAAAAACTTCGTTTGTCCAATTGGGCAGGTATTTTTTAGTAAACACTCCTTTGTATTTACTAATTCGAACTTTATCATTTACATTAAATTTTCTTGGTTTTCTTTGTTCCGCTTTTGGCTGTGTATTCTTTTTAATTCGTTGTAAAACTAGTTTAGCGTTTTTCTTATTCACTTTGTTAGGTGCCATACCGATAGTTCTATGAAACTTGTTGTTGTAATCGCTTATTAATTTTGGTAAGATATCAACCCATACGTAAGAACCTCTTTTCGAAAACATTTTATACATTGCACCTTTTAAGGTTCTATTAAATCTTTCAATTATAGCTGCCTTTTTCTCAGAATTTGTGGAATAATGATTTATGTTATATTTTTTCATTAACAAGGCAAAAGGTTTATTAAAAAATTCTTTCCCATCATCAGTTTGTAAATGTTTAATTTTATTTTTATCTCTTTTTATAGCTACTTCCATAGCTTTTGTTATGCTGTTACCAGTTTTGTCTTTTAATGGCAAAGCATCTGCAACTTTAGTAAAGCAATTAATAATCGTAAGTATGTATTTAAATCCTTTATTTATTTTACTATGCGGTTGCATTTCAATTAAATCTGCTTGATATAAATCATTTATTCCTTTTACAACAGTATTTCGTCGTGGAAACCTTATTCTTGCAGGTTTATGAAGTTCATTAACAATCTTTTCCTTTAAGTCTGTCATGATGATTTTACTAACAAAGTCAAGTTAGTATTGAGTGTTTCTTTTTCTGCATCCGCTTTTATAGTTCAAGGTCATTTCAACATATTTTAAAAAAAGGGGAAATCACAGCGAGCATGCTGTGATTTCCCCTTTTTTTCTTTTTTTATTTTTTTCTTTTTTTCTTTTTTTTCTGTTTTTCTTTTTTTCTTTTTCTTTTTACTCATTGATAGGATTGAGAGAGTAGTGGCCGAATGGTAGATTGTGAATTTTGTCTGGAAGAATGTGTCGTTTGTCATCATTGGAGCAGAGTGCTTTTTTCACTTCTGTTACGCTGTACAGTTGATGGTTGAAACTTCTGATGGTGTTGAATTTTGCAGTTATAGTCGTTTCTTCAAATAAGCATTGCTTGTAGTGTTCAAAATTTACATTCTTCTTAAGATACTAACTTTTTACTCACTTAGCTTTTTTAATAATATTTTTTTCTTCTTTATGCAATTGTAGTGAATACAATTTTGACATTAGTGCAATAAGTTCTTTCAGTAAAATTCCATTTGCTTCGTCTTTAAATTTTCCAAGTTTCTTTTTGTTCCGATCATTGTCATAATTTAAATGATCTTTTGGATAGTCACTAAAATCAAATTCATTTTTGTGAACAAATGTTCGAAGATCCAAATACATATCTTCAGTAAGAATTCAGTAGATGAAAGCGTCCGTGTCCATGTAGGCGATTCCGATGTTATCTCTACCGTAGAAGGCGACCATTTTGTTGTAGTGGAAATCATACATAAGGGTTTTGGAAATATCCAAGATTGACATTCCAACGTACAACGGACGATCCATTTTCACGCTTGTCTTCTTCATAGATACTGCCACAAGGTTTTCATTGATGATAACGGATGTTCCAAAGTTTGGTTTTTGTACAAGTTTTTCTAGTTTTATAGGATCTGTAATTAATTTAACATTTTTGTGTTTTCTTTTGTTTTCCAATGTTTTTCCAAATATCGCATTATTCATTAATTTAAAAAAGTCCTTTTGAAATGTTGATGTTGCAGCTGCTCTTCTTCTGGTGTTTGAATCAATGTACGGTTTTAACCAGCAAGATTGGGAAAATTTTAAAACTCTATGAATTTTGGTTATACGTAAACCCAATTGGAGTGCTTGTTGAACAACCCAAAAGTGAGCTACGTATCTTTGTTTATTTTCAAGAGTCATCATTAATTTTGGATGTTTGCCAATTGGTGAAACTTCTGTTTTTGCAAGGAGCGGAAGATCGTAATGAAGATCATGCAAGTGTTCTGGATATTCAAAGTCACAGTCCAATATGTATCCGGTGTCTCCGTCTTTTGAAATTTGCGAAATATCACCAATAGAGTCTGGATTAACCCATTCAAAGTTTCCAAAAGGAAGTGGATTAGACATGGCCCATCCGTATAAATTGTTGGCATCGAAATATCCTAAGAACACTGATGGTTTTTCTTTATCGTAGTTTGGAAGATATTTGTTGTTAGCTTTAACATGTCTAGTAACACTTTGGGTCAATCCACCTCTAACGCCCGATTCGATCATCAACACCATGTCAATATCTGTTAATAATTGAAGGTTGCACTTTGTTTCTTTTAGCATAGCTTGCCAAGCTAGTCCTGGAGAAGTATAAGAATGAAGAGGGTCTAATCCGTAAGCTTCAAAGCAGGTGTTTCTAAATTCTTCCATCACATCGCAGAGAAGGGTCACATCAAGTTTTACATAAAAGTCAGAATAATCTCCCAGAGTGTTCATTTCCAATTCGTCCCAAACTCTGCATGCGTGTTGATAGTCTTCAGGTGAAATGTCCAAATCGGTAAGTTTACGTTTGAAAGCTTCTGGTGGAGGAAGTGACGTTTCTTGAAATTTATGTAGTCCATCGATGTAATCATACGGGAAAACTCCTTTCCGAAGAACCAAATCCATTTTTTCTGCAGGTACAATTTTGCTTGTTTCTATTAAATTTTGTCTTCTTAAATTTTCAGAAAGTTTCATAAGACTGGAAGGCATAAATCGAAAAGAATCAACAAATCTAAGTTTAATTTTGCCCACCTTTATGAAAAGCTTATAAATTTTTCCATAGTTTGTGCTATAACGTCTATTTCACCGTTGTCTCTTGCTGATTCGGGAATGATAAAATGTCCATCGTATCCGCTAAGATTGTGAAAAACCACGGGAATAAAAGATGTTAGTTTGTAGTTGATGTTACATCCGTTGCAAGCTGCACCTCTGTAGGCTCCTGTCAGATGGTCATGGTCGCGAACTTTAACTTTAGTTTCTGTAAATTCATTATTACACAAATAGCATGTTGTTGTCGAATCATAAAGATAAATTTCTTCCGGTGTCATAGGTGACATAGGAACCACATTGCTATACATTGCTTCCACTTTCCCAGCGATGTCGTATAAATCATCAACAAAGTATCGAGCTGCTTCTTCTCCACGATAGATCTTTGGTGTAGATGTCAAACCATATTCTTGAAGATGTTCTTCGGGCAGAGTGGATTTTACTATTAAACAGTAGCTGTTTGGTTTGTGAAGTTGATACTTTGTTCTGCTTGTAATTTCGTCTCCTTCTTCTTGTTCAAGTGGAAGCAATGAAGATTCAAAATCTGCATACACTACAACGGGAATTCTGTATTGTTGGATAACTTTATCAAATTTTACTTGTGATCTGCTAGGGTGTGGTAATTTAATTCTTACTTCATAGTTTCCATTGCATAATCTTTTATGTTCTGTTAACCATTCTGAACCTCCTCTTCTTAAAGGTTTGTTTACAAAACAGAAACATCTTTTACAAGTTGTTTTTGGTTGTTCACGTTTTGATAACTGTTTGCAAACTAGAGCTTCAAAATCTTTAATATATACATAATGTGAGATATCACCTTTAGTTATAAATAATAAATCAGTATGATCTCTGCGTTCGGTGGGTGTTAAAAGTAAGGGATAGACATTGTTGGATGAATCTAAGCCAAAGATGTTTACAGATGCAAAAGGATTTTTCTTTTCAAATTTTGATATGTCTTGAATTGAAACAGGATAAGTCATGCCTTGAAAGTTATACATATAGGAAACCTCATCGTATGCTCTACTCGGTCGTTCCACATGATCTTCTACATATTTTGCAAGCATTGCATACTTGAAACATTCAGCATTTTCATTTTGTACATTAACACAAGATTTGGTTACTCGAATCTTCCTTGGCAAAGCAATATAACTACTACCTCTCATTCCATATCCATGTTTATGAACTCTCACATCTAAGCTTGTTATACTTAACAAACTCCATCCAGAACCTCTTCCTTCATGTTCTTGTAATTTTGTTAAAAGTTCTTCAAAACAATCATCCACAATTGAGCTTATATCCGATGCAAACATGATGGTTTTGTTTTTAGTTAAAAATCCTCTTGGTGATGTTTCATTCTGAACATTTGTAAATACAGTATCTAATAATATTCCAAACTTTATAAAATTTAATCTTCTTAGTTCATTCTTCAATGTTTCTGTTACTAATGTTTTTGCTTTCAATATAAATTGTGCTAGTTGCAATTGAGCATTGTCAATCTTAAAATGAGTTACTACACTGCCTGGTAAAGCTCGGGCGTATAATTCCACATCCAAAGATGGTCCGGGTGCGTATTGAATAACACTTGGTCTTGAATTTAGTTGTTGTTGATGGGTAGCCAGCATTTGATCTAATTCTTCCAAATCTTCTTCTTCTGCATTGTTTCTTGTTTCGTTGTTATGGTACACTTCTTTGTGTATTTGTAGTAAGTTTTCATTTTCAAAAGATTCTTCACAACTGATGCAGTAATACATGACGTAGGTGTGCTCTCCACAAAAGTTGCAGTAATAATAAAAACCACTCTTAAACTACCCCTATTTATAGCACTACCCCCACCACTTTTTCTGTATTAAACACAAAAAAGTGTTAATAACAGTTAAATTTCTTATATTTCAAAACTCCTAAGTGTCAAGGTCAAATAATGCAAGTTTAAAAAAACATCTAAGTGTCAAATAATGCAGGTATTAAAAAAATCTAAGTGTCAAGGTCAAATAATGGAAGTTTTAAAAAAAATCTAAGTGACAAGGTCAAATAATGGAAGTTTTAAAAAAATTCTAAGTCTCAAGGTCAAATAATGGAAGTTTTAAAAAAATCTAAGTGCCAAGGTCAAATAATTTAAGTTCAAAATAATACATATTATGCGTCGTAAGTGTGATCATCATTACTGTTGTTTAAATATGTTATTTCCAAATCGTTATCGCTTTCATCTTCCTCCATGTCCGATGCCGGAAACAAACGTCGCCGAACAAGAGCATGTATATATTGTACCGGATCATAGTTAATTGTTACAACAGGTGTTAACGGTGTTTCTTCGCCTATTGCTACTGGTACTTCCAAAATATTTTCTTCATCACTTGTAGCATCAGACGTAGCATCGGATGTAGCATCGGATGTAGCATCAGATGTATCTTCTACTGGAATCAAACTATTTTCAAAAATACTTTCGTCATCCGTTAAATCTTCTGGTTCAACCATTTTATATTTTTTTTCACAAATTGTACATCCAAAAGGAAAATTGTTGTCTGTTGGAGGCATTATAAAAGAAACTTGATATTGTAAAATAAATGTTGAAGCAAATGTTTGAAAATTTTTCTAAGTCCGAAAGTATTAATTATTAGGAAGTTTTACAAGTCCAATGTAAAGTAAAATAAAGAAAGAAGTGTTGTTGCCTGTTTAAACAGTTGCAAAAGAATGATAGGTTTGAAAATTTTTCAAAGTCCTAAAATATTAAATATTGAGAAGTTTTAACACTTAAAATTTTTACAAATCCAATGTAAAGTAAAGAAAGAAATGTTGTTGCCTGTTGGAACAATGGCAAAAGAATGATGGAAACCAAACCCGCAGTAAGGGTCCTGTGGTTTGGGAGGGGGTAAGCGAGGAGGGGGGATGACCTCAAGCCGAGTTGGGGTCCGGGATCTGCGCGTGTGGTTCGGCATCAGTTGCTCGCTAGACAGTGAGGTGGTAACATGTTCAGAAGGCGCCCTGAACATTTTATCATTTTTGCTGTTTGGTGAAAATATCTTGGAGTTATTTGTATAATAACATCTTGACGTAGGACTGATTAATTTTAAGGCATGGTAGTTGTTTGTGCTTGTAGATACCCTAGGGTTTGTAGTTTGTTTTTAATTTGCTGGTTTGGTAGTTAGTATTATTTTAAAATCTTTCTTTTACTTACAATATATTTCTGCCTGGAATGTTTAAATTTAAAGTAAAATTTTTGTTTTTAGGAATGTTATATGATATTTTTTTAATACCTTTCTATTCCAATTTCCTTTTTCCAACAAGCTTGTTGAGGACATTCCCTCTCTTGTCTTGTACTCCTTTTTAGTTAGGGACACCTTTCAATTCCAATTTCCTTTCCTTTTTTCCTTCCATCTTTTGCATGGTAAAACCAATAATGGTAAAACCGGCTACCGCTTTTGTAGTGATTACGCTCACCAAAGCGAGTCACTTACAACCTCTATACGTGCTGGATGGGTAGTTCGCCTACCTCCGGAGTTTCGCTAGACCTCAGTTGTTCTGCGTCGCTAATGGCGAGACACTGGCTCCTTTAGTGTTAGGAAATAAAAAACATATTTGTATAACATTTTTCCTAAATTTAATTAAGCAACTTGCTATTTCAAAATAACATTTTTGTTTTAGCTTAGCGTTGTGCGCTTATGGTGAGGTGTGTGAGTTCGCTTACGTGATGATCACACTGTAATCATGATGTGCAGCGCTGGGCTGTCTAGCTATTTTTTTTTAAACTAAATTTTATTTCTTTATTTTTTTATTTTTATTAATTCTTAAACTCTAGGCAGATTGTATTGTAAATTAGCTTTTTTTCTTTTAGGTTTCCGGGGGTGTACGGTTCTGTAAAACCGTACACCCCCATTTTCTTTTTAGTTATCGAATGACCTTGACCTACTTATTTTCAAGGTCAACAAAAAGACTTAGCGAAAATTTCTAAGTCTCAAGGTCATTTATATATAGGTAGATTTAGCTTTTCTTCTGTTAGGTTTCTGAGGTGTACGGTTCTGTAAAACCGTACACCTCCATTTTCTTTTTAATTATTGAATGACCTTGACCTATTTATTTTCAAGGTCAATAGTAGTTAGCGAAAATTTATAAGTGTAAAAAGTAGGTCAAGGTCACCAAAAAATACCCTATGAACGGGGGAATAGACCGCTAAGTAATTCTTTTAGAATTACAAAGTGGTCTATTCCCCCGCTCCTATTTTTTTTATTTCATTTTTACACTAACCTCTCAGTTTTAACAAAAGGAGGTATTTGTTGTGCGCACTGCATAATGTTTGATTTACACAACACATCTTTTACCCTTTTTTAATAATATACGAACATTGTTCTTTTTAGGACTAGATTCTAAAAAGTAAAAAGTCATTTTGTTATCCCGCTTTTATAAGAAATTAACCCTCCATTGTAAATTTTGAAAATAGGTCAAGGTCATTCAAAAATACCCTATGAGCGGGGGAATAGACCGCTAAGTAATTCTCTTGGAATTACAAAGTGGTCTATTCCCCCGCTCCATTTTTTTTTGTCTTGTGTTTAATTTGACCATTTAACTTTATCAGATAGAGATTTTCTTACTAAATAATAATGAACATTACTGATATTTGGAATTTGAAGATTTACTGGTAATTTGAGCAAGTAGAGTTCATCACAACATCTAAGAACAACATCCCTGTTACTGATCTTTTTTACAAAAACATATTTGTGGTTTAATTTCAATCTGTTGATTTTAATTCTTTTATAGTTTTCAATTTTTTCTGGCAATTCACTTTTGGAAGGTTCAATTTTGACTTTTTTAGAAGGTTGAATTTTGACTTTTTCGGAAGGTTCACGTTTGTTATGCAAATTACACAATTTTTCACCTACACTACACAACTTCACACACCTTTCACCTTTGTTCGCTCCTTTTTTTAAAATATGAGCACATTGTTCTTTCTTAAAACAGGATTTTCTTAATTTCTGAAGTTTTTGAAGTTTTTCAGAAATTTTGTTAGGAGATTTTTTTGGTGAAGATTTTTTGGAGAAGGAGATTTTTTCGGTGAAGATTTTTTTGGAGAAGGAGATTTTTGTTTCACAATAGAAACAACAGATGATGATGATGATGATGATGTTCTTGATGACGAGGAAGAAGACCTAGACGAAGACGAAGTGCCTGCCATAGCGCTGGATCCTAAGAAAGTAAAGATTACTCTGTTTACCCTGCCTTTATAACAGCTCCCCACCCATTTACCCCCTCTACTTTTCGACGTCAAAAAAATATTCATCCAAGCTTTCTAACACTGGCAAGGAAACAGTTTCAAAAGGTTGATACAAAATTTCATAAATGTCTTGGTTTAAATTTTGCGAAGTTTGAAGTTATTCTTCTATTTCCTGTACAAATTTCTGTTCGAATTGTTGGAATTCTTCTATATCCTGTAAAAATGTCTGTTCGGATTGTTCAAATTCTTGTTGTTCTAAGTTAAATGTTGGTGATTTCAAGTCTTCTTCCAATTTTTTAATGTAATCTATTGCACTTTGAACTATAGATTGTCTGTTAATTTTTTTTTGTTTTTGACTTTCCGGTACAACTAATTTAAATTTTCAAAAGCTTTTTTTAATCTGTGTTGTCTTCTTTGTTCCCTTCGGTTTCTACTTAATCTTTGATCAATCAGGTATTTTTGGAAAGATTCCATAACGTTTTGTTGATTCAAAATGTAGCAAACTATTAATTCTATAAAGCTTCTATCCGCTCAATATATTGTGGAAACCCGGGGGAGGGGGAATCACCTTCGCCATCAAGGTGATTGGTACGTATTTAAAGCTTTGAGGTTTGCATAGCCAGACCATAACTATGAGCTCCTTGTACGAGTTGTGTTTGCAGCGTATCTGCTCAGACAACCCTATGCTTCGGCAAATTAGGGAGGTGTCAGAGCCGCTGCCGCAAATCTTGCAAGGCGAGCTCATTTATGAGCACAAAAAACGGTGTGTTTCTAAAACTAAAATTTGGTGGGAAATGCCAAATGCTGGCAAAAAAATATGCGGCCTATGTCACATGGTACGTTTTCATTAACTGCATTGTTTTTTCTATTTACAATATATTATTTTATTAATTTTCTTTAAATTAATATTTTTTTTAGCGGCTTCCTGGTGCAAATCCGGATCAAGAACTGTACAGATACCTAAAACATGAATCTGAAAATGTAGGATACAAATTGAAGACGCCGATAACGTAAGAATATTGTCATCTTTGTGGTTGGTTTCCTCTGGAGCAATGTGATATTAAATGTATGTGTTTATAAACACATATCAATAGAAGAAATTAAATAGGAGCGGGGAACAGAGCAGCTTGTGGTTTAACCACTTACTGCTCTGTTCCCCGTTCATATGGTATGTTCAGATGACCTTGACCTAGTTATTTTGAAGGTTTATTGTAACTTAACAAAAATTTTCTAAGTCCATAACGAGGTCAAGGTCATTTAAATCTTAGCGGAAGAATGAAAAGAATAGCTACCAACATGCATTGTTGGTATCTATTCTTTTCTTTCCTCCTAGAAAACCCCCTTAGTCCGTGTCAACTTTGATGTAAAGTTTTGTACAAAATTGTACATAATAAAGGACCCATGATTCAAGTCCTTCGTAATCCATAGAATCCGAAGTGCAACAGATTTTTGTACCGTCTGCTTTAACAGCTTCAAGTACTCCACTGATGCAATTCAGATTGCTATGATACGTTTTTATGTACCATAGTACTCTTTTGGCTTCAACAAAGTTGTGCACAGCACCAAAGATCATGAGGGATTCCATGGCAAATATAACCACGAGACTGCAGCACACCTTATATATACTGTCGGTCCAAGGCGGTGGCCTCCTATGGCGACCTAGTTAACCCAATGGAGGGCGTTGTCCTTTGCCATCAAGGTGATTGGTACGTATTTAAGGCTGTGAGGTGAGCATAGTCAGCCTATAACAATGAGCTCCTTGTACGAGTTATGTTTGCAGCGGATCTGCTCAGACAACCCTACGCTTCGGCAAATTAGGGAGGTGTCAGAGCCGCTGCCGCAAATCTTGCAAAGCGAGCTCATTACTGAGCACAAGAAACGTTGTATATTTAAAACCAAAATTTGGTTTCAATTGGCAGATGGCGAAAAATATGTGCCCTATGTGACTGGGTACGTTTTCATTAACAGTATTGTTCTTTTCTATTTACAATATATTATTTTATTAAATATCTTTAAACTATTTTTTTAGGCTCTTCCTTCAGCCGAAGAGGGAGAACCGTTGCATAGGCAAATGATATACCGATTTGGAATCATAGGATACAAACTGGAAACACCAAGACCGCAAGAATTGTGCCAGCTGTGTGGATTCTTCCCATTTGCCAAATATCAACTTAAATGTATGTGTTTATAAACATATATTATATGTTTATAAAGACATAACAATAAAAGAAATTAAATAGGGACGGGGAAAAGAGCAGTTTGTGGTTTAACCACTTACTGCTCTGTTCCCCGTTCATAGGGTATCTTCAGATGACCTTGACCCACTTTTTAAAAACTCTATGGTGGGGGGAAATGCATATATATAAACCGTGGATTAAGTAAAAGACAACATTTCCCTCATCAGCACGGAAACTTTCCGGATGTCTTACAATGTTCATTGCACTCCTGTACAACATGTTCATTTTATGTTAAATTTAATCCATTTTCTTCAAAATGTAAATTTTTTTGCAATTTCTGTTACTGGAGAAAGATGGGTAAATTTAACATTAGAAACTGTCATGGTTACAATCAACCCTTTAATAGATCCTAATTGGATTTCAACAGTGGAATCATATATTGATACTATGGCTTTCGAACAAGGATATCATTATCTTTGGGTTGATGTTAGTTACATCAACTTTCAAAACGAAACAGATGATGATGATGGATATGATTCTGCCACATAAAAATAGACATTAACGGAACTTCTTTCCCTGCCTTTTAGGAAAAAAGAGAGGAACAGTGTTAATTAATAACACTGTTCCTCTCTTTTTTCCGCTTAAAGTTAAATGACCTTGACCTAAATTTTATAGTTAAGAAATATACGAAGTAAAAAATAATAGAAAATGTACATTTTTTTTAAGTTTTTGCGTTATAACTTTTACACCGTTGGTTATATCGAAAAATGTTACTGGACCTTTTTTGTTTGTCTTTTAATTCCGCTTAATTTGACTACCCGCACGATGGATTTGGAGCATTTTTGTTATATCCACTGCCATCGTGTACGGCGACGCAGTTCTAAAGTTGAACGGCGACGAAATCAAGTAACGGGGGATGCGGGGGGGGTGTTTAAAAAAAACCGACCACCCAACCCCTTTGGAAGGGGTTGGGGGGTCGGTTAGGTTAGGTTAGATAGTGACCAAGGGTTGAGGCTTTAACAAACACCTAAATATTAATAACCAACGCGAAAACTAAACTCACCATCAACAGAAATTAAAACATTTACAAAAACCCCAAATGTTAAAAATAATAATAATTTAATAAAAGATACAACACAAAACTAAAATCTTAGGTTTTTTAAAACTTTAACAAAATATTTAAGTCTCAAAAGTAGAGTTTTAAAATCAATCAATATATAAGTCAAACAAGTAAGTCTTTTGAAATTAAAATATCTAAGTCTAAAAAATAGGTCATTTAAAATAATTCTAAGTCCGAAAGTAGAACAATCAAAACTAGGTCAAGGTCATTTAAAAATTATAAAAAAGGGGGGTGGGGAAGCGTGGGGTCCCTACCTTATTCTACTACTTTATTTCTATACTACTTTATTATAACTTATACTACCCCTTAAATGCTATCATGCATGCGGTTACGGTGTGATCATCACGTAAGCGAACTCACACACCTCACCGCCCTATCATATCTTAACCCCTACCTAACGTTCCCCCTATTCTATCTCATACTATGTAATATTACAGTTACGGTGTGATCATCACGTAAGCGAACTCACACACCTCCCTATAATATTACACCTAACTTAATATTACAGTTACGGTGTGATCATCACGTAAGCGAACTCACACACCTCACCGTAATATTAACCCTGACAATTAAACCACGCAGGAAATGGAAAGGTAGGTGGATTGCCATTGCGACCGACTATTATAGGAGGGCGCCTCTCCCACAATAGCCGAACGCAGTGTGTGCTTGACATAAGCCATCCCACACACCATGGCGAACATTACGTTACAGCATAACCCTCCACGTAAGCGGACCAGTTACACCTTCACCGTAATGCCAAAGAGAAACGTTGCCCGCTTGCTTATATCAGCGAGCTCGAGACTCGACCTCGCTAGCGAGCCTTGACTAGTAGGTCAACGTGTCGCTCTGCCGGGGCCGGTAGCCTTGGCCGGGTCGCTAGCCACCGCTCTCACAACTTCGTCTGGCCTACTTGGACCTGGTCGCTAGCCTCAGCTTTCACTACCTTGACTACAAGGTTGTTGTGTCTGCTGCCTATAAGAACCCCATTCGCCCGCCTTGTGTTATTCTGCCACTCGCCACCATCGCTGTTACTATCCATTCCCACGTTTTTAACCATTTTTCCTATTTTATTATATTATCCATTTTATTATTCTTTTTATATCAACATGGACTCCTCTGCATCTTCTTCATCTACCCCCATTCTCCTGAGTCTGCTGCAGAAACCTCTGCAGCAGAAACCAACTACAATTCCGGTATCTATTGACCTTTCTTCTATTTCGACTGATTTTCTTCTAAAAAAACCAACTTCTCCCGTCCTCTCCTCCTCCATTAACGACATAATAGCTGATGCTGTTAATGAAGATCAACCCCAATTATTTAAGAATCCCACACCAGTTACAGAAACATCAACGCCGCAAATTGAAGAGATTCCCATCGCTCCAATTTGTGACGACATTTTAAGTGAAAACTGGATGGAGTTGTGCGGACTGCACCCTTCTTCTACCCCCCAACAAATTCAACCCGCACCAATCAAAGAAACCCCCACCCCCCAAACAATTCATCCCGCACCAGTAAAGAACATTAGACTGAAACAATTCAAGAAAAACCAAAAATATACAATCTACAAAATTGAAGAAAACAAAATTTATGTTTACAATGAGGAGAGGACGAAAATTTATGTACTTACTACACCAAAAACAAAAAGAATAAACATCCCATCAAATCCAAAATTCCTGATTGTAACAGCGCAGGGTGAACGATTAAAAATAAACATCACAAATTAAACCCTTTTCTTCCTTCCCCTCCTCATACAAAGTCCACCCTGGTGGCAAAATCGGCCCTTCTAAGGGCCACCCTAAGACTTTCAAATTTAGGCTTAAGTTTAAGCCTCAACCCTTGGTGACTACAAGCGGTTCATATACCTCTAAGTCCCAAAGGTTGAGTCAATAGCGGGGAGGCTTTCGCTAAAGCCTCAACCCTTGGTGACTAACAAGTGGTCTGTGTACCACTAAGTCACAAAGGGTTGGACGCTAAAGCCTCAACCCTTGGTGACTAACAAGCGGTTCACATACCTCTAAGTCCCAAAGGTTGAGTCAATAGCGGGGAGCTTTCGCTAAAGCCTTAACCTTTGGTGACTAACAAGAGGTCCGTGTACCTCTAAGTCCCATAGGGGCTTTCGCAAACCACCCCTTGTTAGTCACCAAGGGTTGAGGCTTTAGCGGAAGCCTAAATTTGAAAGTCTTAGGTCGGCCCTTAGAAGGGCCTTTTTTGCCACCAGGGTGGACTTTGGAGGTGGGAAAAGGTTTTACTCGGTAAAATTTATGTTTAACTTGGCACCTTTTTTATTTATTATCAAGTGTCGAGGGTTAAGGGGAATAGGAATTTTTTTGGGAATGTCAATGACATAAATTTTGGTTTTTTCAGAATTAAAAATGAAAATAGAAGAAGATAAATGTCTTAAGATTTCATATTTTCAGTTAAGTTTCAGTTTTTTTAGATGAAATTTTTGCTGGGGTACGTTTGAAGATACAGGTGAAAGAGGTGGTTCGGTGGTAATTTTGGTGCCGGTAAGAATGTTCTTTCCAACTTGCTGAAAAGGTTTTCGAGCAATAGTGGTTGTAACATCATACCAATCACGATTGTTGTTCGATTGAATAATTCGTACCCCAAGCAGTTGAAGATAGGAAAACCAGTTATACCAAATCTCGGTATACTCGGAGCGGTTCATAGTGAAATTGAAGTAGGTGTTGTTAGGACGGTGGCAAAGGAAAGAATAACTTGTCGAGTGTAGAGTGTAGAGTGTGTTAAGCAATCAAGGACTGGTGTGCCGGGTGATGCAACAAGGACGACGACCTGTATTCGCCGGCCGGCCGCAAGCGAAAGTGCGGCGCAAGGTCAACCAGTTGTATTGCTAACTGGTCGGCAACGAGCGAAAGCATGCGAGGTCAAACCCGGCCCACTCGGTCTCGTTTATCTTTTAAAACTCGCATGATAGGGTTTGAAAACATATTAATTCAAATATGTTGTAAAAATTTTCTTACGATATTTTGTTACAAATATTTTAAGGCAAATGTTAAGAAACCATGTTTCTATTTTAATCGCAACTACAGTTTCGATTTCTTTAACTAAATATTATAACTAAGTATTAAGGTAATATAATAAAGTAGCATCTTTAAAAATATTGTAACTTGTACAAAGTTAAATAAGTATTTTAAGCCAAGTGTTAAAAACAATTGTTTAGTACTGAGATGTTCACCCTACAACACCTACGTTAGAACTAACACTACAAATCCAAAAATTGCGAGGAGTCTCTCATGGTGGTGGGGGGAGGGCAGATGTTCCGAGCTGCACATGTCAAGGGAGGTTGCAGCGCCACTACTGACACATCAGTTTGCTAGTAGAACTGGCAGAGTAAACATCTAAATAAACATGAGTTCTGTTTTATATGTTTCTTTTATTAAAGATGGACTTTGCATTGAAACGCAAAGTTTTCCTATTGATGCAGATCCTATACAACAAATTTTAGTACATCCTCCAGAAAGTTATGATTCCATCTACATTTCAGTGCAAGAAACAAACGACCCCCCACCACCAACAACTCCTGATGCACAGTAGGACACGGCTACCACACGTCATTAAAGCTTCAGCTCTTTACCCGAGCACACATGGACTCTGAGCTTCAAGATAATACTGTTTCTTCTACATCTACACCAACTTCCGAACAATTACCTACTACAAATGAAACTACTACAAGTCTACAAGTAAATGAAATTTCATCAACTGTTAGTTCTGATGCGCAAGCAATAATGTTATCATTAATTGGTTTCGACTAAAAATTCAACAATGGAAGAAGAAAGAAATTCGCTACTTTACAACTTGGTTTTTGTGAACCCCTCGAAATTTATTATTTGCCTACTTTCATTTTATTACTATTACAATTTTGGTTACCTTGTTCAGGAAATGCTAACAGATAAAAAGGAAGAACATTCGCTATATTTTAAAGTTTATGTTTATGTAATTGCATCTTTATTTGGATACTTTGTAGCAGGATATTTTCTTGTTAATTTGTCAATTCCATTTTTTACATGGTATTTTAACAGACGTGAAAATCAACAAAACAACAGTTTGTAAAAAGAAACAAAAATTATCTTGCATTTTCGGATTTTCTGAAAATGCAAGATCTTTTTTAAAAACATCCCCAAACGACCTTGACACACTTCCGGCCATTTAAAATTTAAATACCCAGCACAGCAGGACATTTAAACTTTAAATACCCACCAACAACACGTCACAGCTACGTCACAGCTGATGACGTCACTTCCGGTCACGTGACCGGAAGTAGCTGTCAAAAAATTGACTGGCTGTCAAAGTTTGATTGGGCCAGAAACGCCACCTCGCCACTACTCACATGGGCACAATAGGAAGCAGCTCCGGGGGAAGCTCCATAAGGCACCATGCAATCATGGTTCCTCCCCCACCGCTGCCACAAATGGACTCGCCCTACGCCTAGAGTACGCCTGGAGCTGTGCTCCAAACTCAGTCTCGCCTCACTGGCTCTAGTGAAAACGTTGGGTGCGACGCGCGCTCTTCGCTGTTGCGTATTAATGTTATTTTTAATTTTTTGGGATATTCTGCGTTTATATAGAAAAAATAAAAAGCGTTTATATTTTAAAAAATAACATTATTTGTGGTTTTTCATAGGGGATTCACGTGCTCATGTGCTCCTATGCACGAACCGTCACTGATCCTAACTAACTTAACCGGCTATTCAGAAGGCATATACGTGACCTATTTGGTCAGGTCATGGTTTGTTGATTTAGGTTAGGTTAGATTAGGATAGGTTTAGTTAGGTTATATTTAGTTAGGTTAGGTTGTTTGGGTAACTTAGGTTATTATTGTTGCGTGTGATTAGCGTACAAACATTGCACTTTTTGATACAGCTTAGTCACTTATCTGGTATCAATGTTATGGCAGTTAAACTAAACCTTAATTTCTAGCCGAATTTACGTTGGTGTTCTTTCAATTGGAATAAGGCTAATCAGTTTTCTCTCTCTTAGCATAAAATCTACAGAAAAACATTCAACCGGTCTCTAGCATACAAATATTCTGATGATCATCTTCTTTTGACCCATGCCATTTAAATATTTGAAGGAAAATCTGCTTTGAACCCTCAAAATGAAAATTTTGTGAAAAAACTTTCATTGAACGACTATGAACATTAAAAGTAATTGCGAGAAATCAATGTGGCATAGACTGATTTAAATTTTAACCGCTTATGAAACTTACTCCAAAATCTCAAGTGCAAATTGACCTAGGAGGTATTCCCTTATACAAAAAAAACCTTTGAATCTTGCTGTATTTCGAAGCTGTTAACACGTTAACACGTTTAAAAACTGTTCATGCTATCTTATGTACTTCCGTTATTTCCATGTCCTTTCCATTCTTTTTTGTTCGTACTCGTATTAAAATCGGTTGATGAACAGACTTCATTCCGTAATCTTGACGTAAGAAGTAAGTTAAGATGAATCAAGACGGTAATATTACGTAGTTCCCTCTATCATTTTCTAAATAAGATTTTAAATAAAATATGAAACCGTCCAAATTATTATGGGAACATCTGAGATGATTATTTTTATTTTTTTTTAAATTATATTAATACACAGTATAATAACACAAACGCTATGTTACTAAATTAGATTTAATACTAGTCTATATTGTCTCATGGCGAGCTCTAAAAACCAGATAAAAAACAAATATAATGTTTTCTGCGAGGCTTTCGAGTGCAATTTTAGTTTAATCTCGTTCCAACTCATGAATACCAATAGAAAACCCCTGATACCTTAATACCTCTTTAAGACCGGGACGCAGATATTCCTCCGTTAAAACGATGTTCATAAAATATATCCTTTTTTCTTTAAATATGCTAAGCCGAAGTAATCTGTGCCTATAAATGTCACTTAGAGGTAACATGTTTTGGGCGGACAAGATAAAACGCCCGATCAAGGGTGTCGTTCCAGCAAAGAGTGGGGGGCTCACCGTCCTCGAGCTTTAAATTAGCAGAGCCGCTGACTCAGCCAGCTTTTAACTTGCATGTGGATTATTATTTGGCATTAAGGTCTCAATAGTTCCTTGAGTTTAAAAAAATAGATTTTAATGAGTTGAAGAACATTAAAATAAATCATATATATTTTTATATTTGATATCATACACATTAAATCTGCTTAATAGATGAATTGTCATCACTGACTAAATAAAATTGGCTAAACCATAAAATAATGAACACTAACGGATGTAATAAAATTATTTTAGGT
This sequence comes from Flexamia atlantica, assembly GCA_035578135.1. Classification (NCBI taxonomy): domain Eukaryota; kingdom Metazoa; phylum Arthropoda; class Insecta; order Hemiptera; family Cicadellidae; genus Flexamia; species Flexamia atlantica. The sequence goes on from JAQJVK010000001.1 coordinate 174,502,709, forward strand.
GTATTAGGGAAAAATGTAAAGACAGTACATTAGCATAAAGGTACAAACTACAATAACGCAAAAAGGAGATGATATTGATCTTATTGTTTCTAGGTTATAAATACGAGATATTGTAGCGTTGACGTTAAGACTTGAAAGTAAACATTGCTCGAAGCGATGTTAAACTGAGAAGGTTTCTCCATTATATCTGTTTGAGGGATAAATTTGAGGGATAAGTTGTTTTTATGAAACATTATCAATTGACAAACGTACTACTTAAAATGGAGACGGTTTATTTATTAAAACAATTGGATTAAAAAACCCAAATCAATTGTTTTCACACTTAAAATACAATATTTAATTTAATTGAAAAAGAAAGAAATTATTGTCTATATAATTTGGTTTATTATATGAGAGCTAACTGTCAAGGAAACACATTTTTTAAGGTATAGTAAGTATTTTTTAATTTGATATGAATGGTACAAAGTACATTATGACTATCATATATTGATGTATTTTTATTTTCTTTCGCATTCGTATTTAATGCCTAAAGAATGAGTGAATTAATTTTCAGCTTTCTAGGTACATGGGAAGTAGGGGAATTAGTGATGAGTGGGTGAAGGCTTTGCCTTTTTATGTATATACATACATACGTAAGTACCAATATATATCAGTATACATATGTATGTGTATTGATATAAATATTTTCCGCCCTCCCGGCTAGGTCCGAGGGACCCGCTGACCACAAGTAGGTGCGGTTCTCCAATCATAATGTGGACTGAGCGTAGGGCCAACAACCCTACCTTGTAAAAAGGGTCCAGTTGTGAAGCGTCAACAAGTAGCCTCGGAGAGACTGGAATTCCGGAAAAAAGACCCATGCTTCCCAAAAAGGATTTGAGAGTCGGCGAATAGAATATTAGAACCCTTGCAATACCAAGAGCAATTTATATCGTAAAAGATGAACTAGAGAAGTACAAAATGGACATAGTGACCCTTCAGGAAATGCGTTGGCCTCTGTACGGCAAAGTGAATTCAAAAAGTTATAGGATATATTATAATGGTAGAGATGATGGGAGACATGAAGTAGGCGTGGGAGTGGCAATGAAGAAGACTCAACTGGAATCACCTATGAACTTTGAGGCCGTGAATGAAAGGCTGAGTATGATTAGGTTGTGAAGAGGTAGATTTAGAAACATATCTGTGATAAGCTTTTGCGCACCTATCAAAGAGAAAAGTGATGAAGATAAAGATTTATTTTACAGTCAGTTGGAACAGCTTTCTAGCCAAATAGCAAATTGTGACCTTAAAATTTGTATGGGCTAAGATGGATAAAGCTAAGATAGATAAGGAACCAGTATGTAAAGAAGTAGCGGGGAGAGAAGAAACAAAACGTACGAAAAGTGCATACTCATAATCGATACAAAACACATACGACACGGACGATAAACGCAAAATTGCGCCATTCCGATACACCGCGGATCCGCACTAATTAGCTGATGTAGGCCTAGTAAGTGTATGTACTTTTCGTGCGTTTTGACAACCGTTGTAATAAAAATGGACTAATTTTAACTATCTTCATTGCTGCTGAGAATAGGCGGTCACTCGCCTGAAACGCGTCCAGCGTGAAGAAACAAAAATTTTGAAACCTTATGGCAAAAAAATCACATGAGTAAATTACTTTGAAAAATAATAATCACGTATCAGATGTCAAGGTTGTATATTAATTAAGGAATAAGACGTTTGAGCTTTTGCCATACATTTAATCTGTACACAGTGAGTTCTGCTTTCCCCTACAAACAAATACACAAATGAACATGGAAATCTCCAAGTGGAAACACAGTGAACCAAATAGACCATTTTTGGTCTATTTGAAAAACCATGTTTAGTCTATGTTTATAGATAACAGAAATAAACATTAGATTAAAGATGTAAGCAGCCTTCGTGGGGCGGAATGCGGCTCCGAACACTACTTGGTCTAGGCACCAATAAAACCAAGGCTAGCAACTGTAAGGAGAGCGGTTAGTAAAATGAGAGAGGGAATAAGATTAAATATTGAAAAGCTTAAGAACGGGCAAACATGAAGAGTATTCCAATTAACGCCTAGAAATAGATTTCATGTTCTAGGAGAAAAAGATACAGAACATGGAGATGCAAGTATGAATGAAGAATGGCTTAAAATCAAGAATATATTCAAAGAAATAGCAAAAGAATTCATAGGTTTTAAGAAAAGTTATCGCAGTGGAAAACCTTGGTTTAACAGACCATGTGAAGAGCAAATATAAAAGAAGAAAAAAGCGAAGACAAAGGTTCTAAATAGACCCACAGATGAAAACCTAAATTAACATAGAAGAAAAACATAGAAGTAACAAAATCCTTAAGATGAGAAAAAATAATTTATGTACATAGCCAACTGCCTAAGTCAGAAAATGATGGACGTAACAACAACACCAAAGGTGTTTGCAGTAAGACATTTTCAAAAAGGATATGGATCTAAAACAACAGGAATTAAAGACAAAAATGGAAACAAAACGACCGATAAAACTAACGTCCTAAAAATATAAATAGAGTATTTCGAGGATCTTTTGAAGAGAGAAGAAGAAGAAGACGTCAATGAAGTGAATTAATCTAACCAAACTTCAACCAGTTCTTTTATATGGCTCAGAAACATGGACTCCTTTATATGGCTCAGAAACATGGACTCTGACAAAAAAATCAGGAAAACAAACTCATAATTTTTTAACAATATTTAAAGGAAGATTTTTGAACCTGTAAAGGAAGAAGGTGAGTGGCGTACAAGAAAAAATCGTGAGCTCCGAGAACTATACCAAGATCCGGACATTATAGCCACAGTAGTCCGGGAGCTGGGAGGTCAAAAATTACGTCATAAGGTGCACATGTAAAAGCTGTGCCATTTTGAAGGGGCATCCTGGGGGGTTTCAAAAATGGGTTTGTGAGACCTCAATCTGGGGGCTTTCGCCAAGGTGGACAAACTTGAATGTGACTTTTTTGTATTCTCCATAAGAATAACATGGGGATGAAGTTTTCAGGTTTGTTGCAAGAGGTATGTACAAATTGGGTGGTTTAAAGTCAATATCCAATAAACCTCGTCTAGAAGAAGCCTTATGCCAAGTTTTATCATTATATGTTAAAAAATTAGGATGATATAGACTTTTATTTTCTCCCCATAAGAATAACATGGGGAAAATGTGTGCAAGTGTGCCACGGAAATGCAAAAATGGGGGATTTCAGGCTATACAATAGTTCTTAACTAAATGAAGCCACATATCACGTTTCATTATGATATGTTGAGACATAAGCGAGTTATACGATTTTATTTATTTCCCATAAGGTTTACATAGGACGAGGTTTTGAGTTCATCATCCTCAGTATCTTGGTAACCAATGAACATAGAGCAATGATTTAACATACCAAATTGTTTGTTTTTTTAAGCTGAATTCAATGGTGTGAACTAAAATTTGATCATATAAATTGTTCTACATGAAAATTGCAAAAAACCCATTTTTATGGGTTATTTTCAAGTTTGTCAACCTTGGAGAAAGCCCCCAGATTGAGGGCTCAAAACCCCATTTTTGACACCCCTCAGGATGCCTCTTCAAAACGGGATAGCTTTTACATGTGCACCTTATGACGTAATTTTTGACCTCCCAGCTCCCGGTCTACAGTGAAGAGTAGACGACCGAGATGGGCAGGACATTTAGAAAGGAGGGAAGAAGAGAGTGAGCTGAGGAAGATCAAGAATGGAAGGCAAATTAGTTGTAGTCGAATTAATAAAATCTTAAAAATGCTCTTTAAGGTACTAACAATTTGATTATATTAAGTCAGACTATCAGACTGTTTTAAGCTCAATTCAGTTAAGTTAAAATATATTAATCTAATTAGTTTTAATCGATTTTTTTACTGATTGAATAATCAATTCAATTAAGTTATTTAATTAAATAATCCTTAATTTACATCAATTTAATTACACTTTTAAGCAAATTACTAATGTAGTTGACGAAAGAAATAAATTTTTAAACATTTTTTGAGAGAAAGGTTAAGTGTAAAACATTAAAAAAGAAATATGGCAGTAATTATGAAAAGAAACATATAAAAAGGAAAGGAGTATACCAAAAAAAATTAACAGCATTAAATTATACGTAGGGCTTATACAACATCACCCATGTTTTTGTGCGAAATCGAACTGAACACGCCTTACAATTACCGACACATATTTATTGTTTTTTACATAATATACATTTTATGTTAATCTACATTTGTTATTTTTCCTACTGTATGAGTTAATATTTAATTGTCAATTTAATTATTTAGAACAAATATATCACAAAAGCTGAAAAATGTAGAAGAACTTATCCCTAGCCCAATTAGTTACACCTGCGATCGTACAGTAATTAACACGCTGAACCTGCCAACTGGTCACCCGCATGCAGACCTCTCCACACTCTCGCTCCAACATTTTATTCGAAATAATACATGAATATAATTGTTAAGTAAAACCTTGATGTAAAATTTCTACGCTCATTTTATTTAAAAAAAGTCTCATTTCCAATGTTTGATCAAAAAATGGTTGCAAAACTTAAATTTTAGTTTGTAATACAGTGGAACCTGGATAATTCGAACTTGTATAGTTCGAAATCTCCTTTAATTCGACTATTTTTCTTGGTCCCTGGCATTTTGTATCTAAACAATGCTAAACATTTGTCGATAATTCGAATTTTATTTTGGATAATTCGAATTTTTTAAGTACCAAGTTAAGGTACATCAGTTTCATTCCACGACTGGAAATAGTTACAAATTCATTGGAAAACACTGTTTTACTACGACGTTCAATAAAAATGTAACGCCAGACCAATGGCGTGTCAGGTTATGGTCAAATGACTCATCCCTTCCACTTCCCAGGTTTCCCACCCTGCCCCAACATCGCTTGTAACTCGACACCAATAATGTAAACTAAAACAGTACAGAACGCAGTACAGTATAGACTGATTTCGGAAAAGGGTTGCGCTCGCCGTGGTAGCGCCACTAGTCTTTTCACACTTGATTCTGTGTAGAACGGCTCCCGGCAGACGAGCCATGCGCCAGACCTGATGCGCAGTTTTCTATGTCGACACAAAGGCTACTCAACACTGCGACCCCCTTCCCTCCCCCCACCAGCCAAACTAACTTGCGAATTCCAGTGCAGCAATCCGTTGTTTTCGATCGTCCTTCAAACAAAGTGTTTTTTTTTATTTGTGCAGTGTCTTATTTTTAAGTGTTTAAACGTTTTTACGTAACATCAAAAAGTTTAGTGATCATTTCGACAAAATCCCGGACCTATAAAACACTCACTTTAGCGGAAAGTCAATGAGCGTGCAATTGTCAATGTTACACGAAGTTAAGTTGGTAGCCTGAATAAAGTTCAGACGTAGCAGAACGTACTGTATTTTTTCTAGCAGAAATGCTTCTTTGTATTATCGTACGTCGCGTCGTACGTAGTTTATACTTTAGGGTAGTTATTTCTGTTTTATGATTACTGTTTTTGAACCCTTATAATTAGCGTTTGTTGATGAATTTATTCTTTTAGAGTGTCAATTTGATAAAGAGGTTAAATTCACAATTTGAAGTTTTAATGTCTTGGCCTCATTCTTCAGAACTTCTTTAATTCGAATTTATGGATAATTCGAAGTTTTTAGCTGGTCCCTTGAGGTTCGAATTATCCAGGTTCCACTGTAATAAACTAAAAAAGGCATTTTCCGTGACCAGATTACACGATGTATGATATTATAATGCGACTCAATAAAAATTGCAATTAAAAACGTAAATATAAGTATACAATTATATGATGCTATAAAAATTACTTTGGTTTAAATTTTTGTTATTGTTTTACTGTGTTAATAAATTAAAGGTTTTCAATATTCCTTGGTCAAAAACTATAATAAGATGAATTGGGCTCATAATATCTCAATGTAAACAGTTCGTTACTAAATAGTTCGTAACAAACTAGAGGTACCCTCGGAACTCTTAGATGCTAAAGCACTTAAAGAAAAATACATGTAAAAGACGGTTTTATATTAGTCCCTAATACCTGCATTTTAAGCTGGATTGTAGTCAGACTATATATGATACAGGAGCAATTTGCTTCTTATGATCCTCCAGTTCCTTACTGTTTTCTGCCACGCCTGTGTAATGCAAGATACAGCCATTCAAAAAGATCTACTGCATATTCTTATCAAAATCAAATTTTTGGCAACGCCAACTTTCTAAATAGCATACGGCTTTGAATATAAGATCTGCAATACATGGTTCAATGTGAACGAAGCAGATGTATTAAATAGTGTATATTTAACGTTATATCACTTTTTATTTGTTTCAGGGAAATTCGGTTATTTCTTCCGAGCCTCTGGAAACTTACCTTTTACTGAAATACCCTTTTAACGTTCTGTGATCTGCCAAACACCCACAATTAATTGTCCTATCAGTTACAGAATAATGTACATGAATATTGGAATGTTATAATTAATACTGATGACCATAGCATTAATAATAAAGGAATATTGATTTATCAATTTCCTTTGTATTCATATTAAAATATGTTTAATTCATATTTTAATATGATCATCATCATTAAATCATATTAAATATGTTTATTTAAAAATTATGGATTGAAAAGATTAGACTTGTAATAATTTAACAGTTGTGTAATAGCACAATTACTTCAGAATTAAGTTGAAGGCAATAAAGATTTGCATATCAAGTCATAATAGATGTTTACGTTGTACAACAAAAAGTAGGACTTTTGGCACACAAATCGTTTCTTTTTTAATTCAGGTTTTCTGATAAGTATATAAATCATTATCAGCTAGGGTTAATCTGTCAGTAGTTTTTCATATGATTTGTGTATAACATTTTAAAGAGTACTAGGTAACCTATTGTTCGAAATCGAGTAATATTTAGGTACAGATACGATCAATTTTAGTAATGGGCTATATTATATGTAGTTATTATATTGATTGCTTCAGGATCAGAAAGTTGTGCATGGACAACGTGATCAATACCATCGACTTCTTGGATTCGAAAAGTCCAAAGTTCATCCAAAGTTAATAAAATACATGCATGTGGTAACCCACGTTTCTGTAACTATATCCTATTACTTTAAAAGAGCAATTCTTGTAAATCCTCTAAAAGTTCCTCTCGAACTCTTGTAAATCTCGAAAACGGCTCTAACGATTTTAATAAAATTTTGCATATAGGAGTAGTTTTTATTTTTAAGTTCACCTAAGCATGTTCAATTTGCTGTAAAAACGAAATTTCTTTTAGAAAAATGAAATCTAAATTTGAAAAATTTTACCATTGGGTCATGTGAGTCGCCATGTTGGTTACACAGAAAACAACAAAAAAGTTAACAAATCAATCATCCAGCTGTTCATGAACAAGTCACTTAAAACTTTTACCATAGCACATGGCAAGTACAGTGAAGTAGAACTGAGATAACGCAATTGAGAAAAGATTGTTCAAGGGGTATATTCAAATAGCCCCTTCTTATCAATTGACAAATGGAAGTGTCGAGCAATATGAACACACCAACGTGCGTCAAACGCTTGGTCACTGAAACGAGCATGAAAGCATCGATTAGAAAAACAAAGATCAAACAAATTGAATAATTGATCAAAATGGAAACCTCACTAGATCAAACCACAAAGTTAATTGTCTTTGTAGGGAGCAATACGTATGTTTGAAAATATTACTGTTTTCCTCCAAGCAAAGCTCGGCCCCCAGATATTTGAGTATATATCAGCGTAATAGCATTTCCAAATAAGTGTTTTTTATTCCTGGTATCAGCTCCTTTAACTTGCTGTGAAAAGCTCTTGCTATTAAATCAAGTCTAAAAAGTGCTGAGCTCCATCCAAATTCTCAGTTATTTCAGACCACCTAGATTGCATGTCATTGTCATGAATATGGAAGGTTTCCCAAACCGTTGAACGATAGTTATTGCGTCCAAATAATTTTGGTTCATATTTTGTGGTGATCCTGTAAATTAAGAATTTCCCAATTACTTCCAATACGTAAATTATGGTGGTTAGCTTGCTGTTGGACAAAGTCTTTTACATTTAAAAATTTATCTACCCGCGCTTTGCTTTGATGATTCCGAATAAATTCAAGTCGAGTAAGGCACTTTAAGTGACCTTTAAGTGTTTTCCGCTGCAATTATTACAAAGTAAATCCATATTTCCTAGTGAGAGTGGTAGTTCTTCGGCAGACATTCGCTTTCCCCAATTTCTATGAATCAATATAGTGTTATTCATTAATTAGCAAACGAACGTTTCTCATATAGTTAAGATGATTAGTTCTTAAAAAGTGGATATCTCTATTTCGTCTAATTGGTGGCATATATTACAATATCAATATCAATATTGGTGGCATAATTACCTTTCTACATATCAAGATTATTCTTTTTTTAAATATTTCTATCCAATTAGAACTTGTTTGCAGAAGTAAACATTTATTTGTGAAAGGTAAATTAAAAAAAAAACACAAGCTGGTTACATGTGACTTAAATTGCGCATATGTAAATAATCCTATCTGGCATAAGAATAATATGGTAGCTTTGACGGCCACTGGGCCAAAGCCCTTAACATACATTGAGCTCATTTTAAGGGACGCACAACTTCAGAGTGAGCTCTTTAAAATGACGGTTTGGGTAAAACGTCAAAATCGGTTGAAAACTGTAGGAGGGGTTCTACTCACAAAATAACCCCTAGCAAATTAACTATGTAATAATAGAATAGATAAATGTCAAGTAATAAAAATAAGAACAGTTTTTTCCCAAAACATCCTTATTTAATTACCTTTTTTAAATACCTTCTTGACTAGAATATATACAAAAATAATTCAGATGGTTTGATAATAATTACCATTCTGTGGCAACTGTAAACAGTGTGTTTTAACATGTTTATGGAAATGTGAAAAATTGTGACATTAAGCGCAATAAGCAAGGTAAATGTCATTACTTAGCCACAATAAATGACATTAGTTATCCTTACAAACTATGGAGTAGATCAACCATCACCCTTGGGATAAACATCGCGGCCTCCAAGTTTCGGTTCTTTGACAGTTTTGTCACGGCTGGACTCCTCGTCACGGCTGGAAATGTTTGTTTGAAACCTTTGCTCTTTCCTTTACGAAACTCCGCTTTTAGTTTTATATATTGTGGGGGAATGTGCCTTGAGAGTTTGCTCTACATTTATTTTATCTGATTTACAAAAACTTTCATAGAAATTACTTTTTTATACATTTGAGAAAGTGCACATAGCACAGTAGTGCAAAAGACTTTTTTAAACTTAAAATGATTTCAACAAGCAAAATGGTAAGTACAGTGATTATAACGACGGATACGGAGTCCTCAGTAACTAGTGATTGTGCACGACAGAGTTGATGGCGATACTAATGGCTAGAAACAAAGTTAGGCTGAGAATGTACGTGTTATTAAAATAAATGATAGTTAGCAAAGTGAGCAGTGGAATTCATTTCATAATTAATAAAATAAAATTAAGATATAAGGGAAGACATTTTTTATCCAAACTAAATTGGTAACTAAGGGAAACATAAATATAAATATTTACATTCTCTCACATGACTTACAACACCCCCGTTCAATTTTAAGTTTGTTAATTGGAAGTAATTTAAATTAACAACTTAAAATTGTCACAAAACAAAAAATTAAAACAAACTCAAGTCCTTGGAGAACTTAACAAACTTTTCTTTGCATAGTGCTTTTGTGAATATATCAGCAACATTTTTCTCAGATGGCACATACTTGATCTTGATAATACCCTTTGCGACAAGATCTTTGATAAAATGTGCCTTTATGTCGATATGTTTTGATCGCTTTGTGTTTTCGTTTATCATTGCGATTTAACTCTGGTTGTCAACACTGAGAAATAAACTTGATTTTGTTTGTTTGAAGTCTTCAGCTAGTCCACTAACAAACAAGATTTCTGTTGCACAGTGGGCGGCTGCCAAATATTCTGTTTCAGCAGTTGATAATGCAACAACTTGTTGTTTCTTTGAAGTCCAAGATACTAGATTTCCATAGTAATACACTATATATAGTACCTATTAGCTTCATTAAACTTAACATCCCGAGATATAACTATTTGGTTGTTTATTGGATTCCACAACCGGTAACCAGCACCACAATACCCTACCATACGCATTTCAGTTGCTCTTGGTTCAAGTTTTCCCTTTGTTGGAAGATTGTATTTATCCATGCTTTAGAACCAAAAACTCTTAATTTATCCAATACTCCATTTGATTTACCATACCAAATATGAGCTGGTATTTTTCCATTTAGTGCTCTAGTTGGTGATCCGTTCGACTGATAAATTGCACAACATACTGCTTCTCCCCAGAGAAATTTAGGTAAGTTTGTATCCACAAACATTGATCTTACCTTATCAAGAATTTTTCTGTTGAGTCTTTCTGCGACTACATTTTGTTGAGGTGTTTAGCTGGCAGTAGGGTAGACTGTTGTACCTTGGAACAATTTAGAAATTTTAATTTTATGAAAATTAATTATAGCTGTTTTACCAATGTAGAAATTACACAGCCTTTCTTTCAGATAGGGACCATAATAATATTAAATTGGTTTTAAGAAATCATTGTTTTAGCATTAAATAAAAATAAAATAAAATTTGTTCCAAGGTACACTATGCTCTTGTACCATGAAACCCACCCTTTTTACCTTGGAAAAAAGAGGAATATTTTGAAAATCCAATAAAAAATAGTTGCTACAGTTTATTAAGTTTATTAAAAATTACTTTTACCGGACTTGATTACATATTGATTGTCTGATTTTTACTGAAATCCTGAAAATTTACTGATCCTTAAATTTTACTTTTTGGAGGGGCTAGAACAGCCTCTACAGATTTTTTCAGATTTTCTGCACTAACTGGAGGCTTCTTAACGCCAACCTTGTTTCGCGGCATGATATTTCTTAAACAAAAACAACAACACACCAGCATAATGAACGTGGGAAGCGTTGTGTTCAAGGAACAAGAGGATGCGTGTCTAATAAAAATGGCAGATAACGACCCTAACCTAAACTTGGCCAATTCAGCTATTATAAAAATGTATTCATCAATAAACACACTATCCCAGAATAATATAACACACCACCACCGGAATACTGAATTAATGATAAAACACAAAATATAAAGTGAAAAACATTTACTTTTGGGAGGTTAAATAAAGTTTTGTTGATAACCACGTTCAAAATTGCTTGAACAACCTCAGACAGACACTAGCGCATTCTTGGTGGCTGCAATTAAAACATAGTTGATTTTTAGCCCGCTAGGTGGTACCACTAATCGAGAGCAAACTACGTTCCAAGGTACACTATGCTCAAGGTACAACAGCCTACCCTATACTCTAATTGAATACCATTGTCTGAACAAAACTTTTTGAAATTATTTGATGCGAATTCACCTCCCTTGACTGATCTTAATCTAGAAACGCGAATATTTTGAGATTTTAATTTCTCTACATATTTAATTAGATAACTTTCGGCTTCAGACTTATGTTTAAGAATAAATACTTGCGAAAAATATGAGAAAACATCCATAATTGTTACATAGTATCGATTAACTTTTAGAGTCGGGACATCTACAGGTCCCCAGACGTCAGTGGGAACAAGTTCCCCGATACGAGTTTACCGAGGTCCCTGGACACTGTGAAAGACATTTCTGGTCGCCTTACCTTTTTTGCAGGAGTCACAAGAGTCCTTCGAATAGGGCAGACGAAGTTGCTGAAGTCCTCTCCGATTTAGGTGACCAAGTCGTAGATGCCATAGATTTTCCTCTGATGATGTTTATAATCCAGTGTTAACCTTTGAATTATCTATTCCAAATCTTGCTACGAAAAGATTGTTTTCAAGATCGCACTTAAAAAGTAGGTTATCTTTCTTAGATACTTGCGCACATCCATGATCAAATGTTACTCTAAATCCAGCTTTATTTATCTTTTGGACTGAGAATAAATTGAATGGCAGTCCATATCATCAAATGGCAGTCCATTGAATGGCAGTCCATTATATCAATGCTTCAATAGATATTTGTTTCGGTACTTTATTCCCTTGATTACAATACACAACCATTTTACCTTGTCGTTTTGCCTCCATTGTTTGCCCATTTGCAACTTTCAACTGAATTGGAATTATATCAGTCACATCCCTCATATAATTTTCCATTGAGGAACAAACCAAATTATTAGTCGCACCAGAATCAATAATGAACTTGACTTTACCTTCTTCATTTGCATTAATTTGCATTAATTGTTGTCGAAAAAGCGGTAAAATTTAATGAAATACTGTTATCCAAGTCTTGCTCAGCTACATTAACATTTTGTGTATGGTTACTCCACCTTTTCTGGTGGTTTGTTCCACGAAAATTTCCTCTGAATTTCCCCCCAGAATTATTTTGATACTTCTTTTCATGTAATTAAACTCATCAGATTTGTGAAAGCTTTTGGGACACTTATTTTGGTAATGATCATAGCTACCACACTTGAAACATTTGTTTGCATTGATTTTCTTTGAATTTATATTAAAAGAACATTCAAATTCTGACTTTGAAAAGTTTTGACCATTATTAAGTTTCAACTCAACATCTAATAACTTACTTTTTACAAAATCAAGAGTTATTGAAGAAGAAGTTGTCTCTAAGGAGCTGTCTTCTCATATACAGTCTTGATAACGTACTTTTTCTTTCAAATACATTTATTAACGCTTTAATCATCTCAAATGAAGTTTTAGCATCTTTTATGTATTCCAAGTGTCTATCAGTTATGCATTGGACTATTATGGACCTTGCTTTCGCATCTTCTTTTAGCTTTTCTGGAGTTTTCCATAATTATTCTTCTTTTGAATATTCCTTCTCTGTTATTTCTTTTATACCTTTCTCATCCAAAATGCATTCTAGTCTGAATTCCCCATTTGAAAAATTGTTGTCACTTAAAATAGGAAGATTGGTTACATTTGCCATAATCTTTTTCTTTTTGTAGATCATTAAAAACAATAAACACATTGTAAATTCTGTAACCGGGCACATTTACCTATTAAAATAAATGATAGTTAGCAAAGTGAGCAGTGAAATTCATTTCATAATTAATAAAATAAAATTAAGATACAAGGGAAGACATTTTTTATTCAAACTAAATTGGTAACTAAGGGAAACATAAATATAAATATTTACATTCTCTCACATGACTTCCAACACGTGTTACTAGGGTAACTTGTATTGTAGGCCTGAATTATATTTTTATGGTCTTTTTATTTTCATGAGAATTTTTTCTGATTTTCATGGCGACAAACCATTATATTCTACTACCGGTAGTAAAAAATAAAATAATTTCAAAAAAATAAAAACAGTACCAGACAGTTGAATTGAAAAAATGTCTCTGGCGTATACATATGCACAACATAAAATAAATCTTTGAACAATTATTACTCGCAATAATCTCTTAATTTTATTGGTTTTTGTGAAACCTACTATTGACCTGTGAGCAAGCACTTTGGTCAACCAATCGCTCATCACTTATAGAATTTTTATGTAAACGTAATAATTTAAGGACTAACAAACTAAGGGAATCTTATTTTTGTTCGGAGGGTGCATTCTGATTTCTTTTTGGCTTTGGTAAAACTTGATTTGAAAACAAACCTGAAATCGCTATAGGAAATGTGTTCCTTAAAGAGGTTTCTAAATTGGATTTTTCAGAATAAATGCCGTTGGACTTTTCTATGGGGTTTATCCTGAGAAAATCTGCGATCTACATCACTCGCGAGAAAGAATCTACAGCTGTTACAATTTTGACTCTTAAAATGATTCAGCGGACGTGGCAGGAGATAATGTCTTCAGACGTTTTTAAATGTTTTGATTTTTTTATTTTTAAGGGTATTTGCCCCATAAAAACCCTTAAAACTACAAAAATACAAATTATCACAAACGGCTCTAACGATTTTGATGAAAATTTCTTGGTTTTAGCGTTTGAGATGACAAACAAAATGACATCACTCTCAATTTTGTAACAATCTTGGTTCAGAAGTTATGGGGATTTAAGTGTTAATAAATGTAATAATTTAATTTTTCAAATGTACTTAACATTATAATAATTAATCTAAATAAACTTGCAACCATTAAAATAGGCTCTAAAAAATAAATAATCAAATATTTTAAACTAATAGCCTACGTCAACTGGTAGCGGAGAAAATTGATATTTTCGTTTGGCGGTAAACGCAGTACGTTGTCTAATGTTATTCTTAAGGCATTTATTTAAAAACATAACTGATTTAATAACTAACTGATTTTTATAACATTTGGTATGCATTAGTGAGATTATAAATTTGTTTATTTTGTTGTAGGTTTTATGCTTTAAGGAAGAAGGTATGCGGCGGTTGGCTGATACCGTTTATTTAATTTAACATCGTAAACTTTAAGGCAAAAGTAATTTTAGAGAGACAATTACGATGCAGCAACTGACCCTAGTCGAGGCTTGCTGTACGGTGTGGTTTAAGCGCTTTTGCAATGTTTTCTGAAGTTTTACTGTACAGTAAAACATTAAATTAAATATAAATAAATTAATTTAAATATAAGTTTAAATTAAATATAAATATAAATTAAATATAAAATTTCATCAAAGTGTACACGTCGATGACATTTTTTATTTACGTTTGGCCAATATGTTTTTTTGGGGGGTTTTATAAAGTACAAATATTACAAAAGCTGTTCACCCAAAACAGCCTTGATAACTCTTTTAGAATTAATGTTGGAGACTCTCCTTTACTCAGAAAAACCTTTTAGTCAAATAACTTTAAAATATAATAGTGTTTTTATATAATAATTGTTACTTTTTACATGGTGGCTATGTAGAAGTACGAAAACAGTTAATTTTCAATAATAACAAAAGTGTTAATTTTTAATAATAACAAAAAGTTAAGAAAGCTTGAAACTTGAGGGAGTACTTAAACACTCGACTCGACTTGACTTAGTGCTGGGTCTTTCTAGTTAACAAAGGATGGTGAAAGAGAGAAGGTTGATTATGAAACAAGCAAGACTAGACATAAACAAGATTTATAGTATACAAATATGGACTTCGTTGTTTAAAGCGCAGCATTTTGCACGAGAATAGTTCCTTCGGCATTTCTTTTCATAAAAAATGCACCATTTTAGTGTTTATGCGTACCACTACAAAAGTAATTTAGGAGTGAGAAGAGAGTGAGATTTTAGGAGGATAAACCCGTTACGGAACAATAAAAGTGAAATATCATTGCGTCGTATCGTGTTTCATCCAGAATCCATTCACAGAGTCGTGAGATTGTTTTGAGCGTGAGATTGAAAATGAAGAATTATTTTCACTTTTTATCTTTAAACTATTATTTACCATACGCCACAAAGAGAACCGTGACATTATTTATTGAGCTTAATTCTTTCAAAATAATTTAAATACAAAACTCAATACTTAAATGTCAAATTTAGTGATATTTTGTTTTGTTCGTACTACCAATTATTGTATGTTTGAGGCACACAATATTGATACCAATACATTAGTATTTATACAAAGTATAAATGACTTGGTGGCGACAAAGACATCGGAACAGAGTCGCTCAATCCGCTAGACTCTTACAACGGCACGCTGGGTTTTTATAGCAATCCGATAAGCGGCCTTCAAATAACACGTCTACTGTAATATTCTACTTTTACTACTCAAGAAACCCACTTTTTCATTATTCAATCTGTCAATTTATTTTAAATCTATCTATTTGTACAGCCACCTCCAAGTGTCTGTTTACTTCTGAATAGTAACAAAAATTACCTTTATGTAATGCGTTTGATTTTGTATTCGATATTGAAACTACAACAGTGTGACTGATTAAATAGAGGTGAATCCCTAATTTGCAGGCTTATCTAGTAAATTTAGAAAATACTAGCAGTTGCCCGTGGCTTCGCTCACGATAACGATTTTAACACCCGCTGCCTAAATGAAGATGGTGCCACATACTGAGTTTATGATTAAATAGATAAGGTAAAAAACTATTGGTGATTTTAATATAGTACATATCAACTAAAAGAAAAAAAAACAACCATAAAACCATGATAAAAGGAACCAAACTATAAATCAGCTGTAGAGACCTAGCTGTATGTGACGCTTAAACCGCCTTCTTGATTAAATGAAAATTGACACTTTAATAGAAAGATCATCCATTAAATTATATAGAAAGATTTTAAACCGTTGACCCGACCGAAAAACCCTGAAAACTTAGAATTTTGAAAAACCCTTCTCAGCGGATGCTCACGCTCTATAGAAACGTCCAAGAAAAGTTTCAAGGTTCTAGGTCAAGTTCAAGTAGTTTGGGCTGTGCGATGATATGTCAGAGGTATTTGACAAATATAAAGTAGATCCGCTAAGAACGCAGGTCTGCTACGACGGGAGTACAGTACTTAAAAATTGCGCCTCCGCTGAAAAAACCCTTAAGGGTGTCGCTGCCTGGGAAGGCATATACTCAGTAGGCCTATCGTTGAATCTGTGCTATAGTTCAGAGTGACCCTGAGGCAGGAAATACCCTCTTTGCAGCAGAACGTGCGTACTTAGTGAATCTTAAAGCAGTTTATATACGTAGAGTAGAAAATGCCTTAATTAAATGTCACCAAAGTATTTTCTCATGTTTTAAGGTCTATTTTGAACAACAACAAATTAACATAGCCGTCCCGCAATTTTTTAAAAATGGTTTACATTTTATCTTTTATTAATAGCTGTTATAAGGAAGGAAGGAAGGGCTTTTAAGCATCTCTAGTCAGTGATTTATTTTATGTTTTACAGACAGCTGGTTTTACATTCTATGAAATGTCTTGCTTTTAACATCTGTTTGAATATAAACATTTCATATAGTTAAAAAGAAATATTATAAACCAAAATACCCCCGTTGCAGCAGACCTGCATACTCAGCGAATTTCAAATGCAAAATAACATATTTTAATCCAATATAGCGAGATTCGACATGTTTTGGTAAGCTCCATAAGAATAACATGGGGAATGAGTATGCAGGTTTGCTGCTACAGGTATATTAAAACTGGCTGGTTACAATTCAATATTTAGTAGATCTGAGCTAGAAGAAGCTATTTACCAAGTTTTATCAAGATATGTTGACAAATAAGCGAGATATAGAATTTTACTTATTTCCCATAAGGTTAACATTGGGACAACGTACTGTGTTTACCACTTTCAATATCTTGGCAACCAATGGACATAGAGCAATGATTCAAATTACCAAATTGTTTGTTTTTTCGAGCTGAATTCAATGGTGCCAACAAAAATTCGATAAAATTTATTTTTCTATATAAAAAACTCAAAAAACACATTTTTGGGGGGGTTTATCCCCCTTTACCCCCCCTTCCAATGGTCCGATCGGGCTGGTTTACGAACTCGTCCGAATAATGACTACTTTACACGTCTGTGCCAAATTTCATTCCAATCGGACCATTTTTGCGAGCGCTATCGTGCTCACAGACACATATATATATATATATAGATATATATATATATATATATATATAAAATTTTGAACGAATAGTGTTTTTGGCTTCTGGGGTCCCCAAAACTAAAAGTTATAGTGGTCCCGGGCTTAGATCTTACCATGAGACCTACGGTAATAGCTTCTTCCCTATAGGGGAAATTCGCTAACATAAAACTGAATGAAATCATAAAACATCTGTAACGACGAATCCATCAGTGAAGGTAACTGCCATCTGCTTGGAACACTGAAAATGTAAACAAAACGTCATCCTCTTGAATTATGGAGAAATTCAAAACAAACTTGATCGAAATCAAATAAAACTCGGTTTTTAGAAGCTTGCTATTTAATTTCAAAAAGACAAAGGCTAGTTTTAAGTCATCTAAAACCTTCTCATATGTGCATACTACAAAGATAAAAAGTTTCAGCCATAACAGTACTCTAGTTTTTGCGTGAAAAGCGGTCTAAAGTGTGATTTTTAGCGTTACCAACACACATCGTGACATAAATTGAGATAAGGATTGATTCGGATTCTCTGACCTTCAAAACGCTAAAATAACCAAAAATTTCATAATTCTAAGCAATGTACAGACAAAACTCTAATTTTATTTATATAGATTACTTTATTTTTTATACACGCATCATTTGCTAAAACGCATATAATAATTACTATTCATAATGATAATAGTAATGATAATAGTGATAATGAAACGTTAAATTATGTTTACGTAAAATTAAACTAATAGTTCTTTTAATTCACTTTTACTTTCTCCCCCCTATACATAGTAAGTGGAGAAAGTATAGTTTTCGTCAACATTCTCTAATTTGAGTTGTTGGTAGAAAATGTTTTAGTGCTCCCCAAATTCAAAATAGTGGTTTTTGGAGTGATGTATGTCTGTCCGTGTTTGTGGATGTATGTAAACAAAGCTAGAAAAGACACCAGTGGTCGGATTTTCATGAAATTTGGCATGTAGATATGAATCCATAATATCTCAAGGTATTTTTTTATTCTTTAGAATTTTATTTTTATTTTTAAGGGTATTTACCACATAAACCCCCATAAAACAACAAAAATCCAAACTTCTCATAAACGGCTAACTATTTTGATAAAAATGTCATGGCTTTTAGTGCTAACGAAGACAAACAAAAAAAATTACACTACCTGCATGTCTGTAAAAAATCAAGGCTCAGAAGCTATAGGGATTTAAGTTTCAAAAAAATTAAAATTTTTCAAATCCACTTAAAATGATAATAATTAATGTAAGTATACTTGTAAACATTAAATTTGACTCAGAAAATAAATGATGCTGTATTTCGAATTATTAGTCTACGTCAACTGGTTGCAGAGAAGTGATGTTTTCAATTGGTGGTAAACACAGTACGTTCATTAATATTATTCTTATGGCAAGTATTAAAAAACCGATGGTAGTTAATAAGCAATTTTGATAAAATTGGTACACATTTGTGACATAATTCTAAATTTGTTTTATTTTATTTTAGGTTTTCTTGCTTTAAATGATTTAAGGGAGAAAGTATGTAGCAGTTTGCTGATACCGTTTATTTTATTTAATCATAAAAAGCTATTAATGTAATAAAATAACCACAGATCGATAAAATCAATTTCAAAATCTTGTTAAAAATAACAAATATTCAACAAATTACGTATTTTCCTTGTTTAATTTTGTAATAACAGCTTTTACAAATGTACTGTCATTTTGCTAAAATTGTATTATTCACCATATGAATTGTTTATGCTCCAACATGGCATCTCCGTTGTTTCTTTTCTTGTGTGGCGTGTTCTTCGTAATAGCTAAGGTATGTTTAGTGAAGTCACCACTCATAACGACTCATAAAAGTTTTTTAAAAGGTAATGCAACAATGTGAAATAATTGCAATATGATTAAATATTGACTCGGTATTACCGTATAATGAGGTGATACGACGTGACGTAACACTTAATTATTGAAGTACATCAATCTGTTTGCATAAAGTTAGATTCTTCTCGGATGGTCCAACAGTTTAATTTAATTTTGAATTTAACAGAACAATTTTATAGAATATTTTTTCTCATAAAAAACTTCAGATAAATAACTTTGTTTAAGGCTATTTCCGTTCAAATCAAAGTCCCTTTAATTTTATGTTCAAACGTCATCCATGTTCTATCTATAAAACAGCCTCACAGGTTTGTATTCAAGTCACAACAAGTGTTATTACAAACTTATCAATCAGCTTTATATCCAAAAGTTCACTATATATATAAATCAATAACTGTGTTCCAAATCAATACTGGAACATAGGAAGATTTCTCGGGAGGACGCCTTGTGACGTCCTCGTCAAAAGTTACTCGTCAAAAGTAACTGTTTTCACTTCATTACCAGTGAAACCGTCTGAAATATTTATATTATATATCGTGTAATTTATTTAATATTCATATTCATTTTAATTCCGGGTGGTAATAAAACCAAAAATGAGGTTTAGTCTATAATTGGCTTTGTAATGTATAGTGGTGGAGTGTATTGTGCTTATTATACAACATTGAATACAAAAAGAATATAATCTATAAAAATGGAAGAATTTGAATGTATTTTGTTTTGGCACTATATATTACTGACATACAGTACACTGTGAATTTAGGGATAAGTGATTTATATCTGATCCATATGTGATGGATTTTTCATTTTTAATATATAAATAGATATAAGAACATTCCGGGTCCGTTTAAATGTTCACCCAACTTTGTTTACATTTTTTTTTAATCAATACTAGACTACCCCCAAAACATTGGTGTGTAGCAAGTACCTCATTTGGGTAAGAATATGTTTTGGGATATTTTCCATAGAAAAATTAAAACTGCATAATTTTGGTTTACGCCATTGATTTCAGCTTGAAAAAATCAAACAATTTGGTATTTTGAGTCATCGTTCTATGTTCACTGATTATTGAGACACCGAGAGTGGTATGGTAAACACAGCACAGTTTCCCAATGTTAACCTTATGCAATATAAATAAAATTTAATATCTCACTAATTTAAGTACATAATATCATTCTAATACAATTTGGTGTGAGGCCTTTTGTGGTTGAATTTTTGTGGCAGCAAGCCTTCCAACTCATTCTCCAAGTTAACCTTATGGGGAAAAAGGTTGTGTAGTTTGTTTATTTTTCAATATATCTTGATAAAAGACTTGGTATGTGGCTTGGTATGTGAGTTAGAATCTACTTGATTATTACTTACAACCTCCAAATCTTTTCATTCCTATGGCAACAAACCTGCGTATTCATAACTCCATAATGTTAAACTTACAGGAAAAAATACAATTTTATAGCTTGCTTATTTATCAACATATATTGATAAAACTTGGTTTGTGGCTTCATCTAGTTCAGACGTACTTGACTGAATCCTTCACTTATAAATTTCTGTTGTAACAGCGGACTTGTATGCTTGCTTTCCATGTTATTATTTATGGAGATTATTTACAGACGTAAGTTGATTGTTCTTGATACGAGGCTTTCAATCACCTATTTAAGAAATTTTAATTCGCCGAGTATGCAGGTATGCTGCAACGGGGGTATTCCTTTATACCCCGCAGTAAGAGAGGTAGATCCATCACGTGTGTTGCATGGTAAAAAAGCTCTTCTTTTGCCAAAGGGGGAAAAGAATCTCATGCAATCGAGGACGTCAGCTGTTCTTTTCTATATATAAGCCAAAAACCATTGACTGACTGACTGACTGATCACAGTTTCTCAAAAACTATAAGGCTTGGAGCTATGAAACTTGGCATAAATATTCTTTACAGGCTCTAGATGCGTGCTAAGAAAGGATTTTACAATATTTTCTTTCAAAAGGATTAATATATTATATCATGAAATTCAAAATGGCGGCCATTTTTAGCTTTCATAACTTATTTTCTCATAAATTACAAGAATTTGGTCCATGAAACTTGGCACAAATGTTCTTTATAGGCACTATAGATGCGAACAAAGAAAGGTTTTTGGTTTTTGAAATATTCTCTCTCAGATGTTTAAATAAAGTATATTATAAAATTCAAAATTATAGCTATATCAGTTTTTTAAACTATGGATGGGAGGCCTATACATTATTTCCAGGGGATAGAAAAGGTACGATAATCAATCTACTAAAAGAATGTAATGTACAAATTTATTTCAGCCCCCTACTATATATATGTCAAATGTTACATAAACTACTTGCGTTGTACGATCTGCCTGAAGTACACTATTGCATTCTCTTAAAATGGGTTTTCCGTCTAATAAATAAATAAGTACCTTCTCAAACTAAAATCTTAAAACTCATTATAGGCATTTCATTTCGAGTATATGTATATCCAATAGAGAAGGAGTTTCAAAATTAAAATTTTAGGAGTATACCATTACAACAATAATTTTGCCTTATCGTTAGCTTGGTGACCCAATTTCAATGCGATTGAGAAAAGTTTGGGAAACATGTTTTTGGCCAAGGCATTTACCGTCTACTTGTTCTTTCAGTTTTCGGTCTATTTTCAAAAACGTACTAAATTCAAATTGATTTTAAGTCGAAAACCCGCCCTTAGCGTCTTTTTTGTTCTATATCCCGGGTTATCTCTCATTCTCTGTATTTGCAAATGTGAGAAAGCTAATTCAGACCAGTTGCTAATCATGAGGGAAAATTAGGGGAAACGTTACACATCCTCATTTCAATCTAGGGTGGAATTACCAGCTGCACATTAAGGTTGTAATTGTACTCCAGTAGCCCATAACTCAAATCAGTCCATTTGATAACTACTCCTAAAAATTGCACGCTGCATAATATGAGTTAATTAAAATTAGTCATCCTTACAGCGGGCGAAGCTGCGGGTATATTTGCTAGTCTATTATAATAAAACAACAATCGAGTATATATCGTCGGTTTCGATGGTGACATCGATTGTATTCAGAGTGGTAATCGATTACTAAGTTAGTACCATCTTTACATAGTGCAACCTTTGAAGTTGCCCCTCAGTTACATAAGTTACTACATTATATACATATAAATCTAATACATATAAATGTAATATCCATCATTAACTAGCAGCATTTATTAGAGATTTTAAAGTTTCCGTTTATCGTTTTGACGTTTGTCAAATGATTATTAATGATCACAATAAATACCTGTTAGGAAAACTCTTTGATTCGCTCTTTAAAGCGATATGTAAAAAAAAACGCATAATTACAAATATACAGTAAATTACAATTAAATACATTAATTTTCTTATTTTAGTTAGGCCTATTTCTGATGCTGAAATAGATTACAAAGTGAGATTATGATTTAATACAGTATAATATTATGTATTATTCATACATAATATTATCCTTATATTAATAATAAATAAATAAATAATGAATAAATAAATAAAAATTCCTTTTATTTCCGAGCGTCTTTCAGTTTCAGTTATTATGTTCATATATAATAATATGTAATTTTCTGATCATCTATTAGCGTACAATTTAAACCTATAATATAAGTAGATTTTTTGTGTGACCGCATTAAGCACTCATATGTGTGTTAGTAAAATGTAAATTATACTGAGGATAAAATAATTTATTTGCAAAACTGTTTCACTATTAGATGACAAACCCGTTCTTCCCACTAGTTCGAATGTATTATCTACCTATAGTCGATAGAGTTGTTGTTTTATATTTAAAATCTCATAAATTTAACTAGAATCTATAAGATTGAAATAGGGTTCAAATAATAATGTGAAATATTGATCTAGTTTAAAATCTACATCTTAGCAAAATTGATTAGGCAATAGGGATATCCCAGAAAAAGTAAATGTATTAATAATAACATCTCGAACTGATATAAAACTGAAACATTTATGAGCAGCTTTAACCAGGGTTTTCACCCCCACTGCGGTTCATGACATGGTTAAATATTGAAGTGATATATATGATACCAAGTTGTATCTCATCAATAGTTCTGAACTGTTGTGTTCTAACGGCCTGTGATCGTAAACAGTGAATTGAAGCGTGTGAAGAGGCTGAAGGCGAGTCCGAAGGTGATAATAAATCTTAAAACCTAGTTTTAACATTCCAGCAACTGAAAAGTTTTCACGACTTCAAAATTGTTTCCTGTCTTAGAGGAAACGGCCTGTTGAGGTTTGCAAAAATTTTATTTCAAAGTTTTCTTTTAGGAATCGAGCTGTGTGACAAACTGAGATCTAGAAGATTTAGAAAAGAAATAATAATATAAGTAAAAAATAACTTAAGAAAGATTTACAGAAAATACATTTGAAGGGTACATGGGAAAAAGGGGCTAAGTCCATTTTTTTTTGGAAAATGAGTTTGAAATGCAGAAATGTTCAGCTTTAAATGCTGAACACGACAGTATAATTTTTTTGGGAAAAAACGGGCTCATTACCAGAGATAAGTAGGGGTAAATATTCCATATGCTGGGGAAGAAGGGGTCAAGTCACTTCAGTTCTGGGGAAGAAGGAGTAAAGTCCAAGACTACATTTAGATTGTTTTAAGTTAAATTAATATTTTAAAGTCTAGATAATTATTTTACTAATTCTAACACGAAAAACATATTATATAGTAACCATATTTAAATTTATTAAGAGACTACGTTAAAAATATTAATAAATATAACCCCTTTAAGCTGTGATTTGACTAGGTAGTATGTTTACGTTGGTTGTAATCAGTTCTGTCTGTCAGTCCTGTGTGTTAAGGTGTGTTGTGGACAGTGAATTTTTTAAAGTTTTTTTTAAATTTTTTAAAGTGATTTTGAACCTAGTGATGAAGACATAGGTGTCGTACTAGAGAAGAAAACTAAAAAGAGGAAAAAAATGGGAAGGTTTAGGGATGTTCAGAAGAAAATCAGGTTGCAGGGCCATGAGCCTGGCGGTGACTGCAAGTACAAAAGAGAATGTTTTAATGTTATTCCATTAAAAGTAAGAGATGAAATTATTAGAAAGTTTATAATCTTATGGAATCAACAAACGAGCAGAACTCATAAATACATAACACACAAACACACACACACACACACACACACACACATATATATATATATATATATATGTATATATGTATGTATATATAA
Source organism: Flexamia atlantica (assembly GCA_035578135.1). Taxonomy (NCBI): domain Eukaryota; kingdom Metazoa; phylum Arthropoda; class Insecta; order Hemiptera; family Cicadellidae; genus Flexamia; species Flexamia atlantica. The sequence continues at coordinate 174,527,324 of JAQJVK010000001.1, forward strand.
AACTTATATTAAGTAATAACAATTTTTATAGTAACTCTTATAATTATGTTACTAAAATGCAGGGAAAAAGGGACCAAGACCAAAAAAATGGCCCCTTTTTCCCCTGAACGTTTTGTAACTGATTACCACAGTATTTTTTTATAAGTAGTTTAATAGCTTTTTAGTAAAATTAAAATGTCAATAGTGTTTAAAAATAGTTTAGAAAAGTATTTAAAGAATAATGAAAATTATTTAAATGTTGACATAGAAATACAACCAAGCTAAACTTTTATAAGTGTTTCCTGAAAAATTTGTTCGGGTAGACTTAGCCCCTTTTGCCCCTGAGCCCTTCATTTAATTTATTTATAAAAATGTTAAAAGATTTCAAAGTGGTTTAGAATTTACAAAATGGCCAGAAAAATGAATCTCAAAAACATTTAAACAAGGTTTAAGCTATGTTTGTTAAAAAAAATAGGGCAATGTTAGATTGCTTATATGTCAAGCAATTTACACATCGACAAGTAATCACCAACGACTCAGTAATCTCACTCAGTAAAGTCTCACCAACTACTCTAGAAGATATAATGCAGATTACTATTCCTACCTTATTGTAGTTGTTATTCAGCTGAATATTCGCCAAAGTTTTGAATCTAAATAAACCAATGAGTATGTTTGTAGAACTGCCTCAAAGGGGGATATTTTGTCCACTTGATTAAAAGATGAGTCGAGTGTTAAATGGCTCGACCTTGGAAACTTTGGTATGGTACCAAAGCTAGATTAAGCGTCAATTAAGATAGCGACACGTATTAAGCAATTTAAGGGGTTTGTTATTTCGTTTTACTATGTTTCGAGTGGCAACTGACGATCACATTAGGTACCTGTAGGAAAAACTCTTTAAGTGGCTTTTTCAAAATACGTGTTATTTTATAATAAAGGTTAGCTTGAATAGATCATACAAAGCTTTGAAATTCCAAAATGTTAAAACACCCGCTAAAACAATAGTAAACGTAAAAACTAGACCTGCAATAATCCGGATGATTGAGGTTAAATTAATTACAAAATCTGCAAATGAAAGAAATTGCAAAGTTTCAAATTAAAGAAGACTGAAAAATCATATTAATGGTTATCATCAATTTCAATTTTTACCTTATTTAAAATAAAAAGGCAACTTCAAGAACCAAGAATAAGCTAGCCTTTTCTTAAATATCTTACCAGATTCTAGAAGCAGCATCAAGTATGCACCCTTGTTTTCCATAAATATTAATAACCAATGACCCTTCTGGAGTCTTACTGTATCCTACTCATACTACTTACTCATGTACCGGTATGAATTACAAAAACCGGTATGAACTGCAAACATTTATCATATACCACAGTTTTCTATGGTGTACTGGTGTTTTTTTTTTTTTAACGCAACCCATTTTTAAGATTGAATAATGCACATATAAATATGAAATCAGTATTGTTTTGATAATATCTACTTTTTACACAACCTATTCATTAAGTTTGATCACATTTAGCTTACATTATGTGTTCAAACAATCCGCCATTGACATTCATACAAAGCTGTGCTCTCTCCATCAAATTCCTGAACATGTTTTGCAAAGTGCTTCTTTGAATATCTTGTATCAAATTTGTTATGTTTGTCTGAGGTGCTCCATATCCTGTGAATTGTTATCGTAGGACTTACTTTTTATGTATCCCCAAAGAAAATAAACATGGAGGGATCAAATCCGGAGATCTTGGGGGAATAATCCTTCACTGATGAAATTAAGTTTTGGGTTGCGTTAAAAAACACCCTGTATATGTCATAATTAGGTTTAATAGTACTGTATTCAGTTAAAATATATTGAATGAAACTATTTATTTGTTGTTCGTAGCATTGGATAGGCCAATAAGCCTTTTGTGTACCCTTTAAAAATACCCCAGTTGCAGCAGACCTGCACACTCAATGAATTTCAAATGTGTGAATTAATCATTTAGACGGAGAATTAATTAAAGTAAAATCAATTTAAAATCCTACATGGAGCGCAAAAAAATTGCACCATAAGAATAACATGAAAAATTAGTATGCAGGTTTGCTGCCATGGAAATGTGAAATTGAGAGATTTTTGCAACAATCCAGTAGACATCAACCAGATCAAGCCATATAGATTTTTTTTTAGATATGTTGAGAAATAAGCGAGATGTAGGGTTTTATTTCCCCTAAGGTTAATAATGGGACAACGCACTGCGTTTACCACGAGCGATATTTCGGTAACTAGTGGACATGGAGCAATAATTCAAATTCTAATCTATTAGTTTTTCAAGCTGAATACAATAGTTTAAACCAGAATTTCATAATTTTTTTCCATGTAAAAAAAGGTGTCCGGCTAAAACGACAACCGACCAAAAACACAACTCTAAAGAATGGTCGACCCATAACGACAACTATCCTGGGTCTGCTCCCTGGTGAGGGTCAGTAGGTAATCCAAAAAACCTAGCTATTTTTGTTAGTATTTAGATTTAAGAATTTTTTTACTTTGCACTTTCTTGTAACCTCTGTTTGTACAGTGAAAGAAGTTTGTATGTTATGTTATGTAATGCTTTTTGGTGATGAATAAAGAATTATTTTCATTCATTCATTCATACATTCAAAAAAATCTGGCGGCTAAAACCACACCAATTCCGTCAACCGAGAGAAGTACAGTATTTTGCGGACTTATTAAGCGAGTAGCGCAGTTATAGCTTATAGTTAGCTTATATAGCTAACTACGCTATAACTGCGCTCTAAGCAGTTATAGCTTATACAAAGCCGTAGCCAGAAAAGTTTTTTGGGGGGGGTTTGGTCTCCGCGGTTACAGGAAGTTAAAAAAAAAACTTTCTAACATATCATTTAAGCGCAATTTCAAAATTTTCGGGGGGGGGGGGGTTTAACCCCCTGACCCCCCCCCCCCCATTGTCTACGGCCTTGAGATTATAGCGCAGTTATAGTTATAGGTAGGTTTTCTTGAAGTTTCACGTTAACTGAAGCGAAACAAAAATCTTATTGTTATCACATATGGATATCATCACACTATGATGGTATTATACAATACCATAAGGTATTTTGTCATTAAAAAAATATATGTTCATGTAATATTTAAAAGTATATATTTTATAAACATAAACATTTTATATTTTATCAGAAAAACTTATCAGAGAAATGATGATAGCTTAACCCCAGCTGATTTTAACACGCCAAAGTGATCATAAAGATTTACAATCACTTTGCTAGGCCAAAGCGCAGACCAAGAAAAATACTTTTTATATGGTCTATGGTCCAAAGCCTGGATAAAGGGTGATGGAAGTCAGATTTTTTAAATGTGGAACGTAGTGCGTTCGGGACAACGAACTGACTGCGTTTACCACGAGTGATATCTCGGTAACTATTGGACATTGAACAATAATTTACATTCAAATTTATTAGTTTTTCAAGCTGAATTCAACTGTTTGCCATATATTTGCAGCAAACCAACCGAATGCATGTTTATAGGTTGCTTTCCAGAGGAATGTAGTGGCATCACTGGCTGCAGTAGCAAATGTTTGTTTGTTTATTATAGCTTAGGTTTGAAACACGTACAAATGAATTGAGTAACGTAGTGGTTAATGCAAAGAATGGGTTATGAGTGAAATAGTATATTACGTTACTAGCCTGGTAAAACTTACCGGGCATGTGACTCACGATATCATACTACATATCTTTACATCATACTACTAGGAAAAAACATATATTTTAATCATAACATGTTTCATGCATAAATTATTACGTTTCCAATTCTTCAAACCTAGCACATAATAAACAAACTTTTGCTACTGCCAGCAGTGCTGCCACTAAATTCCTCTGAAGTAGCAAATAAACATACATCAAACGTCGAGTCGGTTTACTGCAATCAGCTGATTGTTTTGATTGTTGACTTCCGTTATTTGAGTTTCCTATAGTGCACGGTAAATTCACTGTGCACTGCCATCGATGTAAATAAGTACAACTGGATAGCGCGCTCCCCGTAAGGCTCGTGTAGTGATTTCCGAGCCAACACAGCTGTTCGTTGGGGTTGCAGGCGGGCCGAATTGAAGGGGCGTTGGGGGAAATAGCGCGAAACTGTATTGCTAACCGTATTGAAACCGGGCGGATTTGATAGCAGTTTTACGGGTAAAGCTTGCTATAATAGATGTGAATTGATATAACTATTAAGTAATTACAATTAATATTTAACTAGACGGTCAGTACAAGTTGGCCGGCAAAATATGCGTTCCCCCATCGCCCCTGAAAAATCTTAAACGCAACCACTCGGTGGCTCGCGTTGCGGGGCCTGATTTACCAATCCAGTGTACTTATTTACATCGATGTGCACTGCACGGTCAATTTACCGAGCAGTGATCGGCAAAGAGTAACTTTAAAGTCAAGAGTAAGGCACAGAAAACAGATTTTTCTGTGTAGTATGATGTATATACAGTGTGTAAAATAAGTCCGCCCCCCCTCTTTGATTTGTTTGTTTGTCAATACAAACAATTAACCTTTGGTGAATGATACTAACTCAACCCAATTATTTTTTGACGTTGCCAAACATTTTGAGTGTTCCCCAAAAATGGGGGATTTTGGGGGGCAACTCAAAATTTTCAAATGCAAACCCCTTTGGAGTGACCCCTCATTTGGAAGAGTTTTCAAAAAGTATATGAATGGTGAAAGTTGGAGGTCCCTAACGTGTTTCTATCCAAATTGACAGCTTGGATTGTATCCTGCTTTAAATGTGTTAAAGTTAGCACTTTTTTTGTATTTTTTCCATTAATCTTGTGTATTACATACGGAATGGTATGACTGAATAACGATGTGTACATGAAATTGGAAATCATCTTACTTTATTTTAAACAACGCATAATGGTGTCCTTTAAAACCTGATAAACTATTAAATTCCTTGCAAAATTGCCTGATGAACTCTTTTAAATTGTCCTACTTTTTTGTTACCTTCTGAAGAAAACACAAACAAACCTTAAACAACACTTTAAAAAGATCACATGCCGAATTAGTTTTTATTCAAAGACAGTTATAGCATAAAATACGGCAAGCAAATACCTACTATTCTCAACAGTAAGATCAACATGGTGACAGTATTTCGTACATCATTTAAACACAAAAGAATTAAAAGATCTTAAAAATAGGTTTAAGATTTGTTTTTAACTCTAATTTAACACCGAATTGATTATAATCGATCGCGAATAGGAGATACAGAAAAACACTTCCTGAAAAACGACTTCAGTGTTTTCAAAAGCTGGACCGGTACAGCGTAATCCACAGCACTTAATGGTTATTTCAAATTACTGCTGAATCATATTTGCATATTAACATAAATAATATGGATACAACTAAATAAGTAAGATTAGAAAACAGATTATGTGCATGTGCTTCCATCGGGCCAACTCCACCTCAATTCAGTTTTTTCAACGCGCCTCCAGAAAATTTGTCTTTTAAAATTATCTGCACCTATAATAAATGGTCGTTAAAAAATAGGTCGGATAAAAATTATATCTAAAATGTAGTCTTACACTTTGTCACTGAAAGTTGTCTCCAGACCAGTAAATTAGAAAACTTCCTTGCTTATTACTTTTACCTTTTTTCAACGGAATTATTAGAATCGCAATCATAATCACATCTTTTTGAGGCACCATTCAATACTTTAACCCGTGGCATGAAATCATAGTAATTATCTAAGTTTTTTGTTTTTGAAATACCGGTTTGATTAGGCGTCGTTTTCTCGTGTGATGACGCAGCAGTTTAAACCTTATTGACATGCACCTATCGGCGGAAAAACTGGCACGGTTTTCGTATCATTTCAACATTAGAAGGCACGATCCAGTTCATCCGAGGTTATGACCTTTGACACCTAGATGTCTTGAAGACGGTTACCGCTGATAAATAAATAAATAAATTATTTATTTGCCATTATGTACATTAAAATATCGCAATACATTGTAGGTTACAATAAAATACACAAATCATAATTATTACAAAATACCCCCGTTGCAGCAGACCTGCATACTCAGCGAATTTCAGATGCAACACAACAAACGGTATTTCAATCCAACTTAGCGAGATTTTACATGTTTTGTAATCTCCATAAGAATAACATGGGGAATGATTATGCAGGTTTGCTGCAACAGGTATGTTAAAACTGGTTGGTTTTAATTCATTATTTAGTAGATCTTAACTAGAAGAAGCCATATACCAAGTTTTATCAAGAAATGTTAAAAAATAAGCAAGTTATAGAATTTTTTTATTTCCCATAGGGATAACGTGGGGAATGATTATGCAGGTTTGCTGCCACAAAAATTGAAATTTCGGGGATTTTAGACTAAAATACATTAGATCTCATCTAGATGAAGCCACAAACCAAGTTTTATCCAGATATGTTGAGAAATAAGCGAGATATAGAATTTTACTTATTCCCCATAAGGTTAACATTGGGACAACGTACTGTGTTTACCACTTTCAATATCACGGTAACCAATGGACATAGAGCAATGATTCAAAACACTAAATTGTTTGTTTTTTTGAGCTGAATTCAATGGTGCCAACAAAGATTCGATAAATTTTATTTTTATATGTAAAAAACTCAAAAACCCCATTTTTGGGGGTGTTTATCCCCCTTAACCCCCCTTCCGGTGGTCCGATCGGGCTGGTTCACGAACTCGTCCATTCGATTACCACTTTACATGTCTGTTCCAAATTTCATTAAGATCGGACCATATTTACGGCCGCTATCGTGCTGACAGACATACATATATATATAGATAGATAGATAGATAGATAGATAGATATATAAAAATTCGAACGAATGGTGTTTTTTGCTTCTGGTGGCCCTAAAACGAAAAGTTATCATGGTCTCGGGCTTAGGTCTTACCATGAGACCTACGGTAATAGCTTCTTCCCTATAGGGGAAATTCGCTAAAAGAGGACTTGAATTACAAAAGTATAAAATGGATAGCCACCTCTGTTGCATATACTGCCGTGTTGAGGTGGCATCACGCTACAATTAAAACTGTGTTGTGTGCCAGGACCCACGTTAACATAAAGTAAAATAATATTCAAGGCAAATAGTTGATTTAATAAACAATAGTGCCTAAACTAAAAACATTAAGATAAATAACGTATTCAAACACAAACCATCCCAAGGCTACTTAGAAAGGAATGAACAAACATACTACATTGTAACATACTATATTTTAAATATATTTTCAAAACACGAACCAAAGAAAATGGTAATAATAAAAAACCCAGTAAAAAATTGATTGGTAGTACGACATCTTTCAAGAAATGGTCATGAATTCGACTGTAGCGTGAGATTAATTCACGAAATGTACTGAAATATCTGGTACTAATTGCTTTTGTTAAAAAGTACCCAAGCATATGATGAAAATTGAAGAAATAAAAAAAGAGTTCATTTAAAATTTATTTGACTAAATATAAAAATCTTCTGATATGGTATTTTTTCAAATAATATAATGTATCTCCATTTCTAGCAAATGATAACAAATCGCATTAAGAAATTAGTAAATTGTTCACTGTAATAGCTTGACATTATTATGTACATAATTTTGCTAACTTCATAACGTAAATAAATCACAATTACTATGTGTAAGGGGATGGAAAGAGGGGAATTTATCGGGTGTTTTATTTTATTTTATCAATTTCACCTATTATAAATTGTATCAGTATCAAGAAGATTGCACCAAACTCATCCAACATTCATCTCTTATACAACATTCATCTCCATTATACTTGGCTTGGCTACCTACCTTAGGTAGATCACGATTTCATAAAACGTATTAAATCATTATGTGAATCAAATGTATTAAACAAATCAAGTGAATCAAAAAGAAATGCACAGTATAACAGGTTTAATTGAAATCGTAATTTCTACACCATAAATCGCTTAATTAAAATGGTAAATGTTAAACCTAGACGATATAGTAAATATTTTATAACCTGTACGATTAATACGTCAGTAAAAAAAAATTGTAGACAAACGCAACCTATCAATAGGACAGTTTGAAAAAGGGGAAAAACACCATATGTTACCATAAATTTGTTAATGCTTCTTATAACCCATTATAACTATTGTTTATTAAATCAACTATTTGCCTTGAATATTATTTTACTTTATGTTAACGTGGGTCGGGCTTTTTGTAGCTGAGTTCAGCTGTTCAATTACATATCAGGTTACAATATGTTGCGGAGTGACCGCAATTTTGAATTTAATTCAAATGATGATGATGATGATGATGAATTCATGACCATTTCTTCAAAGATGTCGTACTACCAATCAATTTTTTACTGGGTTTTTTATTATTAGCATTTTCTCTGGTACGTGTTTTGAAAATATATGTTTAGAATATAGTATGTTACAATGTAGTATGTTTGTTCATTCCTTTCTAAGTAGCCTTGGGATGGTTTGTGTTTGAATACGTTATTTATCTTAATGTTTTTAGTTTAGGCTCTATTGTTTATTAAATCAACTATTTACCTTGAATATTATTTTACTTTATGTTAACGTGGGTCGGGCTTTTTGTAGCTGCGTTCAGCTGTTCAATTACACCATCAGACAATTACAACATATCAGGTTACAATATGTTGCGGAGTGACCGCAATTTTGAATTTAATTCAAATGATGATGATGATGATGATGAATTCATGACCATTTCTTCAAAGATGTCGTACTACCAATCAATTTTTTACTGGGTTTTTTATTATTAGCATTTTCTCTGGTACGTGTTTTGAAAATATATTTAGAATATAGTAGTATGTTACAATGTAGTATGTTTGTTCATTCCTTTCTAAGTAGCCTTGGGATGGTTTGTGTTTGAATACGTTATTTATCTTAATGTTTTTAGTTTAGGCACTATTGTTTATTAAATCAACTATTTGTCTTGAATATTATTTTACTTTATGTTAACGTGGGTCGGGGGTTAACATTTCGGGCGCGGTGGACGTAGCTACCCATAGTTTTGTCCAAAGTGACTCTAGCTGTGGTGTGGCTGTGGCTACGGTGCCGGAAAACTAGCCTTGAGGGGGGGATGAAGCCGAAATCTCAGAATTGGACACCTCAACATGCGCTCACTGAAAACGGGTTTCACAGAAATGTGTGCCCTTGTGCATGATTTTGATTTTGATGTCTTTGGAGTGTCTGAAACATGGCTTCTCCCTGGCACACCATCAGACAATTACAACATATCAGGTTACAATATGTTGCGGAGTGACCGCAATTTTGAATTTAATTCAAATGATGATGATGATGATGATGAGGAAGTTGGTGGGGGTGTTGCCTTGTACATTAAGCAAGAGTTAATGGACCATGAGCAATTGGTCATTTCAGAACTAGACCGAAGTTCTGGCATTGAAGCTTTTTGTGTTGTCCTTAAAGTTAAGAAGTGGAGACTTGGCCTGTGCGTAGTTTACAGGCCGCCCAATGTCAGGTACACTTACATTGCTTCTTTGTTTCACTCTCTGTTTGTTGATCTGGCAGTCCAAGTCAACTCTGTGATCTGTATTGGTAATACAAACATTGATCTGAACTCCAAATCGTGTCATAAGTCAAAATACTTACACCGACTCTTGCAAGAAACAAACACAGTACAACCGATAAATGAATCGACAAGAGTGACAGCAACCTCGGCCACTTTAATAGACCACATTATTGTGGACAAGTCGACCGAGATCAAGAGGAACGGCGTTATTGATGCAGCTAGTATCTTAGATCACAGAGGGAAGGCGATTACAGACCACAAGTTAGTTTACTGCGACCTGATTTTAAAGAAAGAAAAATTGGAACCAAAGATTATTCATTACAGAGATTTCTCGAATTTCAATGTTGAAGAGGCAGTGAAAGACTTAACTAACATGGACTGCGAGAGTATTGTGTAAATGAAAGGGGTAGATACCATTGAAAAGGCCATAACTTCGAATATATTGAAAGGTTTTAATACTCACGCGCCAATTACATGCCAAAAGGTAACAAAGAAAAGTGCCCCATGGAGAAATAATGAAATCAAAGCTCTGACGAAAAAGAAAAACAACCTTAGAAATAAATATTGGAAAACACGAAATGTCAGAGATTGGGAAATGTACAAGTCCATGAGAAATAATCTGAATGAAATGGTCTGGAGAGCAAAAAAAATGTATTTTACTAATAGAATATCTTCGACAAAGAATAGTAATGACTTTTGGAGATGCTTGAAGCAATGTGATATACATACTAACAACAGTGAATCACAAATTGTGCATGATTTTGATGCTGGTGAAATCAATAGATACTTTGCAAATATGGGGTCTGACATTGACATAAACAGAGATGTTCTGAATTTTTTCATGAATAATAGACAAAATGAAGCTAATGATGAATTTAGATTTGTTGCTGTCACTGAACAGGCCATCAAAGCAGAAATGAATAGAATTAAATCAAGGGCTGTAGGTACTGATGAAATATCAATTGAAATGATCAAAGCTGTGAGCCCATTTGCCATTAAATCCATTACGCATCTGATAAATGAATCGTTAAAAGAAGGCGTATTTCCAAAAGCTTGGAAAAAAGTATCATTCGTCCCTTACCTAAAACAACAGCCCCAACTTGTGTTGAACAATTAAGACCTATTTCGATATTACCAGCAATATCCAAGATCCTAGAAAAGGTGGTTATCAAGCAGATAAATGAATTTGTAAATGTCCAAAAATTGCTCCCAAAACTTCAGTCAGGCTTTAGAAAAAACCACAGCACATGTACTGCCCTTACGAACCTATTCAGTGATATGATCGACAATAAAGACAAGGGTAGACACAGTACCCTGGTAATGCTAGAGTATTCCAAGGCATTTGACTCTATAGACCACAATATGTTGATTGCAAAAATGCTTTACTTTGGATTTGGTGAAGGAATCACTAAGTGGGTTCAATCGTATCTCAAAGACAGACTTCAGGTCACCAGACTAGGGAGTGAAACATCGGAACCAACTGCCAAGCGGCGAGGTGTTCCTCAAGGCAGTTGCCTGGGGGCTATCCTGTACACGCTATATACAGCTGATTTTTCTAATGTGTAAAACAATGCACAGCACATTTGTACGCTGATTTGCAGAACATTTCTAGATGGTCTGCTGACAATGGCCTTAAGCTCAATTCTAATAAGTGTACTGTTTTGCACACTGCACCATTCAACCTAGTACAGACTCTCAAAAATAGTGGAGAGAGCATCTCACTTGACGGCGAAAGCCTAGCAATTTGTGACAAGATCAAGACACTTGGTGTGGTGCTTGACAAAAATCTCTCCTTCTCAAATCATGTAACGCATGCCTCCCAGCGAGCCCTGGGAAGACTAAGAGGTCTGTATAGGTTTAGGAGTCTGCTGCCAGAAACCGCAAAATTACATATTGTGCAGTCACTGATTTTATCAGTATTTTATTACTGCTTTCCCTCATATGGCAACAGCCTTTCAAAAGAGGATTTAGGTCGGATCCAAAAGCTCCAAAACTCTGCTGTTCGCTTTGTTTTTTTCTTAAACCGATACGACCATTTATCCCCATACCGCGAAGCGGTCAAGCTGCTGCCTGTGGAAGCTGTATGCAGCATGATGACATGTTGTATGACACACAGGGTTTTGATGACAAGCGAGCCCGACTACCTTTGCGAGAGGCTCTCCTTCCGCAACGAGGTCTCTCAACGCAGAACTCGCCATGGTGGGAGACTCCACTTCCCCAAAGTAAATCTTGAATTTGGGAGGAAAAGTTTTTCATACTTTGGCCCCCGGTTATACAATGAGCTCCACGATAGCCTAAAAAGCTTAAGCTATGTTTATTTCAAAAGAAAAATAAAAGAATTGTTAATAGAGCACAGTTAAGTATAACCTATTTTTTATAAATGTGTTTTGTAAATTTTTTGTGAGATTTTTCAATTGATTCGTCAAGTTGTTCTGAAAAGCTGGTGCACCAGAGAAACGCTGGTTTAATAAAGGCATTATTATTATTATTATTATTTTTTTTTTTTTATCCACGCTAGAAGGGAGGTTAAAAATAGCCCTTACCCGCACCGAAATTCGGGCCCTCTACGCCGCTCGCCCAAGAGAGCAAAGCGACGAGCAGGGGTCTCCAACCTCTGACAGACAGCGTCAGTGTCAGAGGCCCCGCCTCGAGGCTCGAGGCGGCTAGGAGCGTACAGTTGTCTGTACGTCTCCTTGGGCATACCTTCTAAAAAAAAACCCTCGCGCGTGCTGTCACCACATCATTGCGATCGACCCGAGCGTCTGCTCATTGCGACATCGCAATGCGTGGCCTCTGGTCCCTTTCAGGACTCCGCGCTGCTGTCCCTTTCAGGACTCCTCAGTTGGTGTTCAACCGATCTTCTGCTGTCCTCGGTTCTGGGGTCACTCGAGACACCCGTCTGTCCTCTTCTGGCGCAGGACGGACATGACAAAGTCAGCCACTGCGTTCCAGCTGACGCTGCCCTGCAGCATCTTCCCCACGATGTTGTCCGGGGTCAGATGACCGCCGACCGAGTCGGCGAGGGCAGTCCGTTCTTCGTCAAAGCGACGGCACACGAAGAAAGTGTGATGCACGTCGTCTCCGTCGTGTCCGCAGTACTTGCACCTGGGCGAGTCGACCTTGCCCATTCGGTGGAGGTACAGACGGAAGTAGCCATGACCTGTCAAGAACTGGGTGAGGTAAAAGTTCACCTCCCCGTGGTCGCGGCAAACCCACGGCTCCAGGTTCCTGATGAGTCGCCATGTCCACCTTCCGGTCGTGTCTTCGTCCCATCGACGCTGCCAGGCGGCCATTGTTTGGCCACGGGCCAGCTCGGCAGCCTCTTCCCGATCCATCTCGGGAGCACGCCCCCAGATGGTCTTCTTCTCTTGCGCCAGCAGGTCGATTGGGATGACTCCCGCAATGACCAGCACCGCCGCCTGGGAGACCGTGCGGTACGAGGACGTGACCCTGAGCGCGCCGCGTCTCTGCACCGCCAGCATGCGAGTCCGGTATTTCTTCACCTTCGTCGCATCTGCCCAGATCTCCGCTCCGTAGAGCATGATGGCCTGTGCCGTCGACAGCAACAGCCTCCGTTTCCCCTGACTCGGTCCTCCGATGTTGGCCATCAGTCTTCCGAGGCAGGACGTCACTTCGGCCGCCTTGTCGCACACGCCTCTGATGTGGTCCCAGTAGGTGAGCTTGTTGTCCAGCACCACCCCCAGGTACCTGGCCGTCCTCTGCGTCTCGATCACTTCGGTACCCACCCGCATCGGAATGATCGTGGGTATCCGCCTCCTCGTCAGCATGACTATCTCCGTTTTGGAGAGAGCCAGCGGAAGGCCGTGATCGCGCATCCAGCCTTCCACCAGGCGCATGACCTGATTCAGCCTCAATTGGGCCAACTCCGCGTTTCGTTCGGTGATGACCGCCGCCACGTCGTCGGCGTATCCCACGAGGAACGTTCCGTGTGGCATCTCAGTGTGGAGCAAGCTGTCATACGAGACATTCCAGAGATCCGGCCCCAGCACCGATCCCTGGGCTGCCCCAGAGGTGACGGCCCTGGTTACGAAACCCCGGTCCGTCTCGTACATCAGCCGCCGGTCCCTTAGGTAATCTCTCACCATGGCGAGGAGGTACCCAGGTAACCTGAATGTTCTTTCCAGTGCGACCAGAATGTCGCACCACCGTGCCGAGTTGAACGCGTTCTTGACATCAAGCGTGACCAGCAGCACGATCGGACGAGCCGCGTGGCACGCCTGATCCGCTCGTGTCACCGAAGCTACAACCTCCGAGATGGCGCTGAGTGTCGAGTGGCCCTCTCTGAACCCGTGTTGTCGGGCCGAGAGGTCCCCTGCCGCTCGCACAGCCTCTCCGATTCTCGGTTTCAACAGCCTCTCCATCAGTTTTCCCGCCGTGTCCAGCATGCACAGAGGGCGGTACGACGATGGAGCGTCCGGTGGGCCCCGTTTTTTGCTCAGAAGGACGAGCTTGGCCAGTTTCCAGCGGGATGCGAACACTCCCGCTTTCAAGCAAACGTTGTACATGTCCAGCAGGAGCTGAGGGCGGCGTTTCGCCACCAGTTTCAGCACCTCCGACGGTACGTTGTCCGGGCCCGGGGCCTTCTTGTTCTTCATGGAGCTGACCGCTCTCTCCAACTCTTGGCGCGTGAACAAAGGGACCTCTTCGGCGATCACCCGCAAAGGGGTGTCGTCTCTGACCCGGTGATCCGGGAAGAGTCCGTCCACGATGGTCCGCCTCCATCGGCACGTACCCGGGTCCCTGCACGAGTTTCCTCATGACCAGCTTGTACCCCTGTCCCCAGGAGTCGCTGTTCACGTCCTCGCGCAGTGCGCTCCAGCAGCGCGCCTTGCTTTCTCTGATCGCTTTGACCAGTTCTCTTTTTGCCACTCTGTACTGGCTCGACCTCTCCGCCGCTTCGGGTCTGTCCCGGGAACGCTGGGCTCGCCGCCTGAGTCTTAGGCAGTTTCGCCGCAGCTCGGCGATGCGGACGGTCCACCAGTACACCGGGCGCTTTCCGGTACGTGCCGACTTGCGGGGCATCGACGCGTCGCAAGCGCGATGAATGAGACGGGATGTGGCTTCCACCACAGCCTCCGCGTCCGCCCTGCTTGGCTGGTCGTCCGGCATCTGGGGCATGTCCCCCATGCCGTTCTGCAGAGCCTCTGTCAGCCTCCGTTCGTCCATTCTCGCCAGGTTCCAGCCGAGCGGGCGCCGGCTGTTGCTGCGATTTCCTTGTCTTCTTTCGGCCAGCTCGAAGGTGATGTATTCGTGATCACTCCCCGAGTAATCACCCATCACCCTCCAGCCGACGATTCGGGAAGCCAGATCTTCCGATGCCAGGGTCACATCGGGGATCGATTCCCCGAATCCCGGCCTCCGGTAGGTTGGCGTGTCCTCCTCGTTCATTGTCAGCAGCCCCAGCCTGGATGCCATCTCCAACAGCAACCTTCCTCGGGTGTCTGTATGTGGCATCCCCCACTCTCTCGCTCTGGCGTTGAAGTCGCCGGCCAGGAGACACGGACCGGCGATCGCTCAGATCGCGTCCTCCATGGCCTCCAACTTCTCCGTGAATCGTGGAATTCTGTCATTCGGGGAAAAATAACAGCTCACGAACGTGACTCCATTGCTTGTGATCCAGGCGAAATTTTCGCCGTTCCCACTTCTTTCGATGGGGACCACGCGCGGGTCGGGCACCCACAGCGCAGCCCATCCTGTGCGGTCAGGGAACCATAGTGGACCTTTAGCCCTGTGAGGCTCGCTCACGAAGACAAGTGATGTTCCCGTCTCCCGAACGATTTGGTCCACCAGGGAGCTTGCCGCGATGCTCCCGTTTAGGTTTCCCTGGATGACCCTCAGCGTCCGCGCCTGTCAGTCTTCTTTGAGACCAGAAGGTCTCTGAAGGTCCGACAAGCGCCGGAGCCTTGGACATGATCCGACGGTCGGCCGTCGGTTGCCTTCTTGCAGGCCTCACACGAAGGTGCCTGGCTACAAGCGGACGACTTGTGCCCGACACCACCACACTTCCAGCATGCCTCACTGCGGTCCGGACCTTTGCACTCTCGTCGAGTGTGGCCGTACTCCAAACAGCGGAAGCATCGTGGGATCTCTACTCGAGTTCGCACTCGGCAGACAACCCACCCGACCTTGACCTTGCCCCTTTGCAGGAGCTTCTGGCCGCTTGAGGCGTCGAGATCGACGACCGCCAACCTCTGCTCACGGACGTTGGGTTTGGTCAGGAAGACCTTGAAGTCTCCCGTCTCCTGGCCCAACTCCCGCTTCAGAGCGTCGCTCACCTCGTCCGATGTGGAGCACGAATCGAGATCCATGATCTCCACACGCAGACGAGGGGCGACGCTCTTGAGCCTGTCGCCGGCGCCGAGCGCCGACTTCACCGTCTCGGCAAATCGGGTCTGACCGCGGCCAGAACCCAGCTCGATGAGTACGCCGCCGTCGTTGGTCCTGCGGAGCCTGCGGACCTCCACACCCGACTGCTCGGGTTGGACGTCCTTCCGAAGCTTCCCAACGACGTCGGCGTAGGAGCGACCTTGCCCCGGTTTGATGATGAGGACGTGCCTCATCTTCGCCCCAGAGCCGGTCGCCCTCGGCTTATTTGCCCTTGCGGGAGCACCGCGAGGGGGCGCCTCTTGGGTGGCAGCCCGCCTCTTCTTCTCCCTCCTCCGGGCGGACTTTGACTTCACTTGAGTGAAGCCATCATCCGCCGGTTTCGGGGGATCGGGCACTTTTTGTGGGACCGAAGCTTTGGTGCCCCCACCTGCAGCTGCTGGCGTCTGGGCACCCTTCGGTTTCCCACCGTTCCTCTTCGGAGGAGAAGTCATAGAAGACTTTTCCTCCGTCTTCTTCGCCTCCCTCGGCGTCGGGGGGAGCATCTGGGGTGAGGTCATAGTAGACCTCTCCATCCCAGACTTCTGCACCACCTCCGGCGTAGAGAAGGAAGTCTTGTTCCGCTTTTTGGGCGGAGACTTCTTGAACACTCTCTCGACGACCCGGCGTTCAGCCTGGAGGGCTTTCAGCCGGACCGTCAGCCGGATGACGCTGACGGCTTCCTCGATCTTCGCGACGGCCGTCCGAACACCATTGCTGATGTTCTTCTGGATGGCCATCGCATCGCGGATCTGCCCCAGCGCCGCCACGATCTCAGAAATGGACTCGTCCTCCGCAAGGTCGCAGTCGTCGACCTGCCTTCGGACGATGTCCAATTCCGTGTCACTCGGCCGGAGAGGCGGTGATTCGTCCCACGGGCTTCTCGGATGCTGCCGCTTCCGATCTCCGTCGTTCTTGGGAGTCCCCATCTCCATGGCCACCGTCTCCGCCGATGGCCCAACCGCCGTAGCTTCGGGCACCGACTTCGAGGCGTCGGCCCTGGAGTCCGGGGACTTGAACGGGGCTGGGGGAGGCGCACCGACCACCAGTGCCTTCCCTCCCCCTGCATCCTCTGACTTTGGAGCCCCTCCGGAATTCGGAGGGGTCCTCTTCAACCTTGAACTCCGGCCGAAGGGCGACGGATCACCCCCCGATCCGGAACTCAGAACGCTTTTGTCGCTCGCCTGATTTTTCGCTGCCATCGTGCTTCAGTTGATCTGATAAAGAAAGAAAACATCAACAAACCAAATCATCAATCCTTGGGTTTTTTGTTTCCCCGGTCAAAGGGAGCATTGCCAATCGCTCCGAGTGTCTTCCATGGCCCTAGACCGACAGACGTCAGTCAAACCTCCTCGGACACCCATCACCCGCCTAGCACAGTCACAGGATCAGGAATATGCCCATGGTTCTTACAACCGCTTCCGACAATTTTGATACACTGCTTTCAGCGTGGCGGGGGTGCTTACTTGCAGCGGCCACCTGCTGAGGCCAATTCGACCTCAGCAGCTCCACTAGTTTTGGCTCGGAGTTCACAGAAGCGGCATGTCCCCACTAAGCGTCCCACCAAGCACCCCGAACAGAGTACAAGGGGGAGGGCTCAAACCCAGGCGTATGGATGAGCTCAGACCGGGGCCATTTGCCATGGCAAGCCAGGCGTACCCGGATCCCCGGCCCGCCTTCGTGTTTTTAAAAGACAGCGACCCCACTACCTCTTTTCTACAAGCCTCCACTAGATTGCCCTTTGTTTGTTTTTTTGTGGGTTTTGTGTTTTGTGGTTTTTTGTTGTTTTTTTGTTTTTGTGGTTTTTTGTTGGTTTTTTGTTTTTGTGTTTTTTTTTTGTTTTTTGTGTTTTTGTGTTTTTTGTGTTTCCTTCGACTCCTGAAGGGGCAGGAGGCACTTTCTTCAGGAGGCGAGACAGAGGAAAGAAGATGAAAAAATGACACCATGCAGGGCTCGCGAGAGGGGCCCATGCAGGGTCGAAGAAAGGAAGAGGTTGGCAAGATTAGCCCAGAAAAGAGGAAATACTGCGAGCTAAGACCCAAAAGAAGGAAGAAAGGTCTCAGCTCTGGAAGAACTGCGAGAAGAAGAGTCTCGCAGCTTGGCTCGGGAACCCGGGGCCGCCAAAGAGACACCCGAACAGCCGAAAGCCGACTGCCCCTGGGGGAATTATTATTATTATTATTATTATTATTATTATTATTATTATTATTATTATTATTATTATTATTATTATTATTATTATTATTATTATTATTATTATTATTACCCCCCTGGGGGACGGGCTACAAACTTGTAACCCAGAAGCTAGGGGCTCGCTCACCACCTGCGGTCATGGAACCACAAGCCATGGCCGCCGTCGTCGACACACTGTTTCCCAGCCACCCAGTTCGGCCAGTCAGGGAAATCGGAGAGGGAGGCGCCTTCCCAGCTTTCCGGGAAGAGGAACTCACCGCCGCCGTCCGATCCCTACGACCCAGAAGAGCGCCCGGTCCCGATGGCATTCCGGCGGAGGTGCTCAAGCTCGCTGCGGAGGTGAATCCAAGGCTTCTGCTCGACATGTTCAACGCGTGTCTGGCGGAAGGCGTTTTCTTTTCGTCGTGGAAGGTTGCCCGCCTTGTCCTTATCCCGAAGGCGAAGAGCACACCGGGGACCCCTTCTTCTTTCCGACCCCTGTGTATGCTCGACACGGCTGGGAAAGTGCTTGAGAAGCTCCTGCGCGTCAGGCTGACCGAGGCCATCGTCTCTGCGGGGGACTTGTCCCCGCAGCAGTACGGCTTCAGATCCGGTCGCTCTACCATCGACGCTATTCAGGAGGTAGTTGAGGCAGTGCGGAGGGCGGAGGACCACAACCACTGGTCGCGCCGCGTGGTCCTTCTTGTCACGCTCGACGTGAAGAACGCTTTTAACTCCTCCAGGTGGAGCGATATGCTGTGGGCGCTTGAGCATACGTTCCAAGTTCCCTCCTACCTCCTGCGTATGATAGAAGCGTATTTGTCAGACCGCGTTCTGTTGTACGACACGACCGAAGGTCAACGGCGCATTCCCATCACTTCCGGGGCTGCGCAGGGGTCCATTCTCGGACCAGATCTCTGGAACGTGTCCTACGATAGCTTGCTGAGGCTAGACATGCCCGATGAGACCCGCCTCGTTGGCTATGCTGACGACGTCGCTGCCTTGATCGCTGCGAGGAACGTCGAGCAGGCAAAACTGAGGCTCAGCGTAGTAATGGCCAAGGTCAACGGGTGGATGCGAGATCACGGCTTGTCCCTGGCTATCAGTAAGACGGAGATCGTCGTCCTCACCAAAAAGAGGATAAACACCGTGTTCCCGGTGCAGATAGCTGACGTCACACTCGAGACTAAGCCTGCTGCAAAGTACCTGGGACTCATGGTCGACAGCAGACTGTCTTTCGGCGAGCAGATCCAGCGCGCCGCCGAGAAAGCCGCTAAGGGTGTCGCTGCCCTTGGTAGGCTTATGCCCAATGTCGGCGGTCCTCGTTCCTGCAAGCGCCGTCTGCTCATGACTGCCGTCCAGTCAGTCTTGCTGTACGGGGCGGAGGTATGGGCTCACGCACTCGAGAAGCGAGTCTTCCGAGACCGGCTTGCCCGAGTCCAGCGTCGAGGAGCTCTGCGGGTCGCTTCGGCCTACCGCACAGTCTCCGAGCCTGCTGTGATGGTGATCGCCGGAGTCATCCCCGTCCTCTTCCTCGCGAGGGAGAGGCAGGCGATTTACCGGAGGAGGCCTGAAGTGGGCCGGGAAACAGCTGCCAGGGAAGAGCGCGATCGCAGCTTCGACTCCTGGCTGCGTGACTGGGAAGCCGAGCCGAGGGGACGTTGGACCTTCCAGCTCATACCTTCCGTCCGACCATGGGTGGAGCGGCAGCACGGCGAAGTCGATTACTACGTGACCCAGTTTCTTTCTGGACACGGGTACTTCCGAGCCTATCTGCACCGGATGGGCAAAGTCGCCAGCCCGGACTGTCTGTATTGCCCCGGCATCCCAGATACGTCCGAGCACACCTTCTTTCAGTGCGACCGTTGGCACGTCCGCCGAGCCTCGCTTTCATCTGAGATCGGCGTGGTCGTCAGCCCAAACAACATCATCGGAGCTATGCTCCAGGGAGAGGGCAACTGGAACTGTGTCCAGCACTACGTCCAGGCCATTCTTCGGGCGAAAAAGGTCGACCTCGATCGGCCTTAATCCTCAGCATTTCCCCACGGAGGTTGCCCTAGCGGCGTAATATCAAAGGCCTAGCCCGAAGTAATGTGTGAAACAGTTCCAGGCTAGTGTCCTCGGTGCCGAGGGAGGTGGTTTAGTCGGTAGTTCACGGGACATCGAGCTCGTGGGAGTCCGACACTACTGAGGGGACAACGAGCCCCTCAGTGTGCGTAAACGCATTCCACCTCCTACAAAAAAAAATTATTATTATTATTATACCTCTGGGTGAGTTCTTTGCCGTAGCACAATCCACTTTTAGGCTATCAATGAGGCCCTAACTTGTGAGTTCTGAGTGTAAGTGAGTATTTTGTGTGTTTAATTCGGTCACAGCATCATTTAAGATGCAACAGTGTTGTGGCCTGGAATCGATATTAATAAAAACATAATGATATATTTTAGAACATGTAAAAACTCCGTTTTATTTCATCCATTGAAAACTAAAAACTATAATCATAACAATAACAAAAGTGCTCAGCTGATATTTAAAAAACCATTATATGAACAGTCTTTTAGAAAAGATATAACAATTCTCCCACGCTTTAATTTCTTTGATTTAGGTACAATAGTCTTCAAGGTGTTTCGGGGGCATCCTAATTCTTGTAGAGCGACGTAGTTCTATATCTTGCGTTTGCTCACGATTTGGAGTATCTGATTGATTTGTCAGGATGCGCTGATGCTCGTCGTTGAGGGTTGTTCGTTGATGAATGACAGGCAATAGTATAGGTGTAGGTGTGGACGGAGCATCTGAGGATATATTGTCAAAATCAAAGGTGACGGTCTTCTTTTTGATTTCAGTTTTTCTTAGCTGATTTATATGCCTTTTTACTTCTATATTTGGTTCATCTAGGCTGATTATGTAATGAAGTCGTCCTAAACGTTTTTTAACTGTTCCAAGCTTCCAAGTAGGTTTGTTGTTGGCATAATGTCGAGCTAATACTCGATCTCCCACGCTTATTTCTCTTATCTTGTATGTTGAGGTAGAGTTTCGCTGATAGGTGAGAGGTCGAAAAGTATCTAACTGATTGCGGATATTACGTTTAAGATACATTTCTGCGGGTGTTTTGTTGTTGGCTAATGGGGTTGAGCGGTAGCGAAACAAGATTTCCCGTATCTTACTATGCATGGGTTGGGGGTCATCAGTCATACACTTTAGTCTATTTTTGATGGTTTGCACATTTCTTTCAGCCAAACCATTTGTGGCAGGATGACCCGGAGCAATATGTTTTTGAATGATTCCATTCTGTGTGCAAAATCTTTTGAACTGATCACTGACGAATATCGATGCGTTGTCCGACACCAAGATGCATGGAAAACCGTGAATAGCAAAAATGTCCATTAATAGTTCCATTGTCGATTCAGATGTTGGTGGATTTCGACAGTGTTTCACTTCTGCCCAACGCGATTTGGCATCAACTAAAATGAGATAGAAGTAACCTTGAAAAGGGCCGGCGTAATCCATATGAACCCTTTCCCAGTTTTCCATGGGTTCATCCCATGGGTGAATAACAACTTTAGGTGGACTTGTCTTGACTTTGGCGCATGGTTCACACGACCTTGATAGGCGCTCTATATCCCGATCGATACCTTCCCAGTATACATGTCGACGAGCCAACTGCTTCATCTTGGTCGCACCAATGTGAGTCCTGTGTAGTTCATTTAGCACCTTTGGCTGGAGACTCTTTGGTATAACTATACGCTGGCCTTTGAAAAGAATTCCACTTTCTATTGAAAACTCAAAATATCTTTTCGTGTCCCTGTCAATCTTGTCTCTCAACTTATGAAGTTTATCATCTGAATCAGTTGCCTCCCGGATCGTCTGAGCAGTTATAAATTCTGAAGAGATTCTATTTATGGAAGCTTGACATACTGAAGCGACTTCTTCATTCATAGCCATGTCACAACTTCTTGATTTCTGGGAAACAGGAGCCCTAGAAAGACAGTCTGCATTAGTGTTGAGGATACCTTGTTTGTACACCACTTCATAGTCAAATCCCGATTAGAAGCTAGCATAACGAAGAAGTCTACCTGATGTCATTGCTGGTAACTTGCTGTGATGGTGGAAAATCCTAGATAATGGTCTGTTGTCAGTTTCTAACTTGAAATGACGGCCATATACATAGCTGAAGAAATGATCGACAGAAAAAATTATTGCAAGGGCTTCGCGATCAAGCTGAGAATAGTTGCGCTCAGCTGGAGTCAATGAACGAGAGGCAAACGCTATTGGTTTTTGATCACCATCTACTTCATGAGAAAGAACGCCCGCTACTCCCACCGGACTTGCATCACAAGTTATTACAAGAGGTAGGACTGGATTATAGGGTATGAGCGTTCGATCGCTGGAGATTTCATCTTTCAGCCTAATGAAAGCAGCTTCGCAATCAGCAGTCCACTTGAATTTTTCATCCTTCCTTAACAATTTCCGTAGTGGATATGTGATGGTTGAATGATCCGGCAAAAATCTGGAGTAGAATGTTACCATACCCAAAAATTGCCGTACACCATCTTTGGTGATTGGCCGTGGCATATCTTTGATAGCTCGAACCTTCTCAGGACTTTTAGAAACTTTATTGAATTCAATAACATGTCCCAAATATTCGACTTTTTCTTGAAAGAACTTGCACTTGGATTTATTGAGATGAAGGTCATGTTGTTCAAGTTTTTTGAGACACAGTTCCAGATTTTTCTGACACTCTAACTTTGTGGCTCCATGCACCAGAATGTCATCGAAGTAGGAAATCGTCTTGGGTAATACTTGAAGTACTTGATCGATAATTCTATTAAATTCACTTGGAGCTGTCTTTATCCCAAAAGACAATCGATTCATCTTATAAGTTCCTCTGTGAGTCGAGATTGTTTGTATTTGTCTGCTTTCTTCATCTACAGGAACGTGCAAGTAAGCTTTGTACAAATCAAGGTGACAAAAATAACGAGATCCCTGAAGGGATCCTGTTATATCCTGGGGATCCTGGGGGATTATATCTTCGAGGCGTCGAATGGGGTAGTTAGCACTGACTAACTGTTTATTTACTCCAATTTTGTAGTCGACACATAGCCGTACGCTACCGTCTGGCTTTGGAATAACGACTAAAGGCGAGCCCCAATCGCTTGTTTCAACTTTCGAAATTATGTTTTGAGCTTCAAGGCTGTTTAACTCTTCTTCAACCTTTTGGCGTAGAGCATACGGGACAAGTCGATCTTTGATAAACACGGGCTTTGCATTTTCTCGAAGATTCAATGACACAGTGAAGTTAGGGATGCATCCAATTCTTTGTTCAAACACAGTTGAGAATTTTGAAACAATTGCCTCAACATCTCCAACTTTCAGTATTTGAAAAGAACCATTATCGTCCGGTTTGAATTGATCGAGCTCATCAAGTTTGATGTTGAGGTGACGTATCCAAGTACGTCCCAATAAGGCATCATACTCCTCAGGGACAATGTACAGTTCTTCAGTAGATTTAACACCCTTATATTCCACCATCACTTGAACTTTACCATCACATTGAAAAACGTTTCCAGTGTATGAACGGAACGCTAGTTTTGTAGTTTGAATTTTGTTCGGGATATTCAATCCGTGGAATTTATCACGTGGAATAAACGTGAATCCGGTACCTGAATCAACCTCAAAATCGATTGAGTTTCCTTCTACATTTACGGATGCTACATACTTATCCAAATCGGTTGAGCGAATATTTTTATGTTGGTAAACATCGATGATTTTGTTAACATCAAAGTCGGCTAAACAGTCGTCCCCTCCATCACTTTCGGTGTCAGAAACACGATTTGTAGACTGCAAGGATTTTCGATCACGGCTGTTTACAGTTCGTTGAGCGTCCATCAATGTTCGAATACATACTTTCTTAACATGGCCTCTTCGATTGCAGGATAAACATCTTAAGTCCCCTGGGTCAGTCCTGCAGTCTTTTGCAAAATGATTAATTTTACCACACCTCACGCACAAATCTTTTATTCCAAGTTGTTCAAAGTCAACTCGACTTAAAGACCTAGAAGCCGGACGTGAAGAAGCTCGAAACTGATTATCAGAGTTACCCTTGGACCTGGATCGACTTGAAATTGAACTAGAACGGTTTCGGATGATCTTCAGAACATTTGAAGTTGATTGATCATCTGGTTGCAATTGGCCCGAAATATTTCTACTGTCTAATCTAGATACTTCAAGCGCTAAAGCTTTCTTTAGAACTTCATCAAAAGATAATGACTCTGATTGCAATAACTGTTCCCTAATAAAATTTTCCTTAATACCACGAATAAATTGTACTCGCATAAACATGTCAGTGATTGGAGAAGCACATTTACAAGGAGACTTGAATTCACAATCAATAGCAATGCGGCGTAAAGTCGAAACGTATTCTGTGATACTCTGATCATCAAGCTGGTATGTCGATAAAAATTTGTGTTGTGCAACCATAACATTCCTCCTGGGGGATAAAATTTTCTCAAGTTCTGCGAACAAATCTTCATAAGATAAATCGAGTGGAGAACGAGCAGGTGACACCTGGGATACCAACGAGTCAAAATGCTTAGCACCTATTGAATTGAGAAGCAATTGAGAACAGTATTTTGGGTTGTTAGTGATGCCAGCCATAGAAGTATAATTTTCGAATCTCTGGCGGTAATTCTTGAATGATTCTTTTTTAGGGTCATAATTTTCAAAAGAATGTATGTAGGCTGGACTAGATGTCGAACTCAAAGTAGAACTAGGACTGGCCGAAGTTGAGGTAGCTTGCGCTTGTAGAAAACTTGTAATCAACAATTGCTGTTGTTGAAACATTGCCATAAATGCTTCAAATTGATCCTTATCCATTTTTGAAAATCCAATGAACAGTAATTGAACACGTAACAAGGACAAATAGAAAACCAGCAGAGGTCGTCTGATATAACAGAAAAAAATTACTGTCTCAGAACAAGGGCACATAACACACAATTACTGATAACAGTTTCAATCACTAAGTGTTCAGTTTCAAATCGAAAAGACAAATAACTACGTAAATAAATGCATAGTTTTACCAAGTCGCCAAAAACTGTTGTGGCCTGGAATCGATATTAATAAAAACATAATGATATATTTTGGAACATGTAAAAACTCCGTTTTATTTAATCCATTGAAAACTAAATACCCCCGTTGCAGCAGACCTGCAAACTCAGCGAATTTCAAATCCAAAACAACATATTTCAATCCAGCATAGCGAGATTTGACATGTTTTTGTAAGCTCAATAAGAATAACATAGGGAATGAGTATGCAGGTTTGCTGCTACAGGTATATTAAAACTGGGTGGTTTCAATTCATTATTTAGTAGATCTGAACTAGAAGAAGCTATTTACCAAGTTTTATCTATATATGTTGAGAAATAACCGAGATATAGAATTTTACTTATTTCCCATAAGGTTACCATTGGGACAACGTACTGTGTTTACCACTTTCAATATCTCGGTAACCAATGGACATAGAGGCGTGATTCAAGATACTAAATTGTTTGTTTTTTTGAGCTGAATTCAATGGTGCCAACAAAGATTCGATAAATTTTATTTTTATATGTAAAAAACTCAAAAACCCCATTTTTGGGGGTGTTTATCCCCCTTACCCCCCCTTCCGGTGGCCCAATCGGGCTGGTTTACGAACTCGTCCGAGGGATTACCACTTTACATGTCTGTAACAAATTTCATTAAGATCGGACCATTTTTACGGCCGCTATCGTGCTCACAGACACACACACACATATATATATATATATATATATATATATATATATAAAATTTCGAACGAATGGTATTTTTTGCTTCTGGGGGCCCTAAAACGAAAAGTTATCATGGTCTGGGGCTTAGGTCTTACCATGAGACCTACGGTAATAGCTTCTTCCCTATAGGGGAAATTCGCTAAAACTATAATCATAACAATAACAAAAGTACTCAGCTGATATTTAAAAAACCATTATATGAACAGTCTTTTAGAAAAGATATAACAAACAGCGATCCGAAAGCGTAGTGTTATAAAGGACGCAGCATCAATCAAGATGCAACAGCGTAAGCCTTTGTTTGTGGAGTGTTATGTGTATAAAGGACGCAGCATCAATTAAGATGCAACAGCGTAAGCCTTTATCTGTGAATGTAACTGTGTGTTTAATTCGACCACAGCATCAATTAACATGCAACAGCGATCCGAAAGCGTAGTGTTATGAAGGATGCAGCATCAATTAAGATGCAACAGCGTAAGCCTTTATTTAATTTGTGAGTGTAACTGTAAAGTGCCACTAATTGTATGTTTTCGGACGCAGCATCAATGAAGATGCAACAGCGTAAGCCGAAGTGTAGTGTTAAGATTGCCGCGCCAACGGACAGTCGGGGCTAAACAATCTTCGAATGTTAGTGTAATTAATTACGATAGCCTTATACTCACCAACTCGATCAACCTTTTTGAAACTTAAAAATATTAAATGAGGAGAAATGTGAATATTATTTATCAGTGATAGCACTGACTTTAGTTCTTTCGTAGATTAACTTACAATGGATTTACAATAAATAAATAAAATTATTACTTAATGGCTAAATGCCTTATTACTGACAAATCATAATTAATTGGGGATACGGGGCACTCTGCCTCTCCCGTTCCAAAATAACAAAATCGGGGACCTACTGTCTACCCGTTACTGCTGGAGATGCAACAGCGGGCACAGAGTGCTCACAGCATCAGTCAGCTATTGAGACGAATCTGATCTGGCCGGCGGCAGATGCCCGCCTTTTATATCACCGATCAGCTGGGGATGATCACATGACCACCCGTCAGCCGATGCAACAGCCTACTTCTACAGGTTTGCTACTACTTCAAATCATAAATGGAAACGTAAGCATTCCTTATATTCCTTATACCTACTTTTACAATTACTGCTATTAAATCATTAAATATGGATTATTCTAACTTAAAACTAATAAATATTAATTATTTTACTATACAGACAAAGTATTTAAAAATAAATTATGATAATACACACTTTGTGGTTATTTACAACGACGATATTGGATAACCTACCCTATACGGTAAGTCAACGACAATACATTTCTTCAACTATTTCACACTTTCAACAAATTAAATGAAGATAAAACCGACTATTACTGTTAAATGATATAAAGTCTTAACTTAGGCCTACATAATAAACAATCTATAGCTCAAAATATCATAATGTACTGTTAAAATCTAGGTTACCTTGACTAGGCCTAGAACTGAATCATTGCACAATTAATCAGTTATTTCAAGTGTAACACAATAACTTGGTTATGACATGACATTCGTTAGACAGTTTCCTGAAAAATAATCCATGCAATAATGGATTTGGTTGGTTCTCGTAAATATTTATTTATTTATTGTGATAAAAAGAACCAGAAACACGTTCCTAGCAAGTCAAATCGCAAAGAAACCTAACAGTTCCCAATGGGGCCTTAAAACGCGCAGACTGAGCAGCGTATTGTGCTTTTTACATTTTGCGTTATATCATTTAGCAAAGAGTAAGTAGTTCCATCAATGGGATAAATGGGAATTATTTTTAAACAAGTCATATAATCTCTTGACTTCTAATGCATCGCAACCTTTGTTTTAGTTATTTTGACCTTCAGATGGTTATTAACTGTACTTATTTATTTTTCTTTTAAATAGTAATTCCATAATTTTACTAGCGCTTTTTTGTGCAGAACTTCATATTTTGACTTAGCAGCCAGATAAGAACTCTATGTATCGCACAGAGTATCTTAACCCAATGTGATTATTTTTGTTGCTTCACTACGTATCATTACTAATTTTATGATTAGTAAAAACATTTTCTTATTTAATTGATAAGTGTAATAGATTGTGAGTTATCTAAAATAGATTGATAAACAATAATTTTAAACTAATCGACTTATTTCCTATGCGCAACAACCAAGCAACAGCAATTGGATGGATAGTGTTTTATTTATTACACTGTTTACTGTGTAACACTCATTACTGTATGGTAATAGAGCTTTTCATAATCAAGGAATGTAAAATACAATAATTGTTTTAAAAAGTCTAATATTCTGGATCACATTATTTACTGATACATTTTCAGTTTTATTTTGACAACTCTGAAATGTTGTGAATTCATTTTAATGGCATGAACTTTTTAAATTAACAGTTCGTTAAAAGGTGTCTTCCTAAAACCCGGAATCTAGATTTGATTTAAAATTTTACGACAATACTATTTCAGATTAAAATTTTTAGGAAGCTAATGTTTTTATTCAGTTTTTTTTTCGAAGAGCCTATACAACATGGGAAATAAAATACAATGGTATTTGGAGCCTTAGGACTTTCCGATAGGAGGCTCTTAAATTAATAACGGAAAAGCTATGTTATTATTTGCGGTTATAATCATAATTTCTCTATGAGAAAGTGTAGTCACAAATTACAGGAATTGTGCACAGAGTAACGAGATGGCTGCGTTAACACCAGCGGAAGGAAATAAAGCCACAGTAACACAACAGGAAACGGAAGGATTTTCGCCCCATCACGCTTAACATCACGCCTGCAATCTCCGTAGATAACGCTGTAAACGGAATATTCCCTTGTAAGGCCGGGAATGATACTGACTTTAACCAAATTATTTTTTGACTTTACCGAAATTTTGAGTGTCCCCAAAAGGAGGAATTTTGGGGCAACTCAAAATTTTCAAATGCAAACCTTAAAGAGCTTTAAAAAAATAGGCGAACGGTGGAAGTTGGAAGGTCTCTAACGTGTTTTTATCCAAATAGCAGCCTTAAAAAGTCAAAGTTTTGAATATAACTCTTTGAAACCTGGTGTCTAAGACTTGTGGAGTTTTAATTTTAGCTTTAGTGACTTAAAGACTGAAAAGACTATTGAAGCAATTTTATCAGATGAAAAAGTGGCCTCATTTATTAATATTTAAAATTTTGAGGGTCCCGCAAAAATGGAGGATTTGGGGCAATTCTAACTTTTCTCATACAAATCTTTTATGAAACCCCTCATTTATTTCAAAGCGCTTTTTATTTTTTTATGTTTTAAAAAGCTCTTTAAAATAAGGGGACACTCAAAAGAGGGTGAAATTAGTGAAGTTTAAGTTGCCTCCAAAATCCCCCATTTATGCGGGACACTCAAAGTTTTAAATATTTCCAAAAAAGACAATTTCTTTAATTTAATACTGTTTGTTCATGAGTCATTTAAGTTTTTAGGTTACCAAAGGTGAAATTAAAACTTCAAAAGTCTTACACGCCAGGTTTCAAGGAGTTGTATTCAAAATTTTGACAAGCTGCCAGTTTGGACACAAAAGCGTTAGAGACCTCCAACCTCACCATTCCCCTATTTTTTAAGCTCTTAAAAATGAGGGGTCACTCAAAAGGGGTTTGCTTTTAAAAATGTTGAGTTGCCTCCAAAACTCCCTTTTTATACACATTGTAGTTCAATCCAAGATAGCGAGATTTGTCTTGTTTTTGTAAGTTCCATAAGAATAACATGGGGAATGAGTATGAAGGTTTGATGCAACTGTTATGGATTCGCCCCCTAGGGGATGTATTTTACATGTATTCCTTATGGTAGGGGAATCAAAATTAAATTAATTTGGATAATTATTTATATCAGCAGTGATACTTAATATTTCTCGTTCATATTTACACTCATTTTATTGGAAATTTTCTTTTCTACAAAAAATGTCATTTACACTTTTATGTATCTCTTTTGGTTTTCGTGGTAAGTATAACAATGTTTAGAGAAACACGGACCGGAAATGGTTTTTTCAAGATGGCGGCATGTTGCCCAACTGGGATTTTTTGGGAATTTTAGTATGATGATCCTAGCTGTATGTGCGACCTCTCCTTCAATTTTCAGACTGTTAAATTATAATTCTGCCATTACTCTATTTTTTGCATTATTTTCCTGCACTATAAGGGATATTATTATAATTATTACAAAAAGTAGAACAAAATACCCTTTTTTCATGGTTCTATTCCATGCAACATTTTTCGACTATAATGTCATTTTCAAGTAAATAGAACCTACAACATAATGTGTTAATATTAGTATAAAAATAAATAAATAGAAAAAGTCATTTGATGCAAATGATTTAGAAATAGGGTTTTTGGTAAATTGTGACTTAGGAAATATAATAATTTTGTCATGTATTTCTCAGTTTTCTTACTACTTTAAATATTGGATTATTTAAAGGTAATTGACCATTAATATATTGGAAGGGGAATCTTTATAGCCTGAATATACATAGTAATCTTCTTTGACATCCATTTCTTTTCCCTTTTTCAAACATTCTATTACTTCCATGTTATCTCCGGTTCCCTTCTAACTATGGTTGTGGTTAAATAAGCATTCGGCAAAGCTTGATTTCATGTATTTATGTTACTTCTTAAGTCCTGTATATGTTCTTTGAATCGGAATCCGAAAGATCTCCCTGTTTGAACGATGTAGAAATGTGTGCAGTCTGAACATTTTAATCTACATAATATAC
The DNA here is from genome assembly GCA_035578135.1 of Flexamia atlantica. Lineage (NCBI taxonomy): Eukaryota > Metazoa > Arthropoda > Insecta > Hemiptera > Cicadellidae > Flexamia > Flexamia atlantica. Next base: position 174,557,942 of record JAQJVK010000001.1, read on the forward strand.
CAGCTTGATCACCTTTTTATTATTTTGTTAGATTTTTTGTATGTAAGATCAAATGCATTGTTTTCAGTCTTACCCACAGCTTATTTACAGCTTATTTTATAGTTTGTATTGGAAAATGTGTTTCGGACAGCTATGTTAAGAGTTGTAATAAATGGCATGCTTATGTATTTCTTTTCTCTTTTCAGTTGATTTCTGTCCTGTTTTGTTCGTTGTTTCCTGTTATACATACACTAAAAATTATTTTATCAACAACTTTACTATCATATCCATTTTTCGAGGTCAGGTATTGTATTCTTTCCTTCTTCAAAGTATTTATGGTCTATGGGTATATTAATTAATCGGTTGATCATTGATTTAATTGCAGCAAATTTATATCTCCATGGATGATGAGATTGCCTCGGCTGTACACAAGACATGTACATATAGGCCCTACCTCAAAATTTGAACTAATTGGGTTTTGTTACTTCTGGGGGCCCCAAAACGAAAAGTTATCAATGGTCACGGGTTTAGGTCACACAGTAATAAATTCTTCCCTATATGTGAAATTTGCTAAAATTGGTAAATGAGCCATTATAAACATGAAGAGCTATGGATACTACAGGTGATTATGATTGTTTGGATGGGATGAAAGGATACATGAAAACGATTAGTTAACTATTCCTAATACAATTAAAATATTAAATTATTTTCAACGTGTTTTAAATTAAACAAAGTAAAATTAAGCTTCATTTTGTTTCAGTGCATTTATCAGCTCCTATTTTCATGTACATTTCAGTAAATGTTGAACCTAAAATTTTATAAAAAACACTTATTGTACTACCCGCATTTAAAATATTAATTAATGATTAGTATTCCATTCAGTTGAGTAACGCCAACGAGTTAATAATAGTTCCACATAAGATACCTTTCAATATTTTATGCTTATGTATCGACGGGAATAGAACATTAGACTGGCTGGGCGATGCCACTAAACTCCAAATGATTGGTTCATAATATTTTTAAATAAATATTGGTATAATCTACAGATTTAAAAACGCTTGAAGCTGCACAGCTTTTACATTCATTCGTTTTGTTGTAGGACTTTAACTAAGGTACATTTTTTATAAACTTAAAACCGATACCAAAACATTTGATACCATGAGTAATACAGGATTCGGAAAAAATCTGGAATATATTAAATAACTTCGATATTATTCTGCTCAATGCAATGAAACTTTGCAGATGTGTATCAGTCATAAATAGAAACATTTTCACGTGTTTTATGATTTTTTCGCATGACCAAGGGCACCCCACGCTGGAAGTCTTGAAATTCTTAAATGTAAGCATACCTCGAGTTGTACATCATCTTAAAGGTCTTGATAAGTAGATTATAACAGCGCAAACCGCGTCCAAAAAGATTATTCATTCAGAAGTTTCAGCTCCTCAAAGATTTTAATGTTCCGTATTAAACTCTTAGCTAAAAGTAAGGAGTAGGTACAGTCTAATTACTAATAAAGCTCTCGAAACAATGTAATTTAATTGTAGATTTTTCAATACGTCAAATTATCCTCATTGATGAGAAATACATATCTAAAACCAAACTACATCGTTCCGAGTGCTTTATTAGTAATTAGACTTTTTTCCCTTAATTTTAGCCTAGAGTTTAATGGTCAGCATTAAAATCTTTGAGGAGCTGTAACTTCTGATTGGAATAACCTTTCGAGGCTTAAATGAGGTATGACTCGAGGTATGCTTACATTTAAGAATTTCAAGACTTCTAACGTGGGCCGTCCCCTTATTGTGTGAAAAAGTAAGAAAATACTCCAAAATATTTCTATTTGTAATAGATACACAACTCGTTTCATTACTTTCTACAAAATAATATAAAAGTTATTTAACATATTCCATACTTTTACCGAACCCTGTATAATGGGGGGTATTAATTTAATTTTAATACAGCCTTTCTAGTTTCAAGAGCGACTACCGTATTGGCTTAACAAATTTGTAAGGGAGGTCTGCGGCAAAGTGGTTTCCAAAACTAAACCAACACCCCAGTGATAAATACCCGAGCCAATATATCTCCCATTGGATCTAGTCCAAGGCTCGTGGTTAAGTTGGGAATAGTTCCTTTTAGAAATGCAACTATGATTTAATTTGGTTTCATATAATGAATTGAGAAAACATATTGGGTACTTATGTTATAAATAATAATATTGTTTGAATCATTGCTGTAAAAGAAAGATTGAAGTAGGCTGCTAATCAAACTTAGCTTTATTGGATTATAAACTAAATATTGGTTTAGTGGGAATTTTTTATCTGTGTGGTTTGATCGGAAACACCAATTAATTAGAAAAAAGTTAAAGATTCTAAACAGGTGAATAAATTTAATCTCAATACAGTATGATTACTTTGGAAATGTTTTATTGCTTTTATAGTTCAGGTTTTTGAAGAAAACTCAAGAAACTATTTTTAAAATTAACTATACCACCTTTGTTGTTACGTTTCAAAAACAAACTCCCCCTAAACAATGTTTCAAAGTAAACAACAATGTGAAAAACTGTTCAAAATGTACGTGTCACAATCAATGCAATACTATCATCCGATCAAATACAAGCGTAGCTTCACACTTGCATCGCCAGTGTTTTAGAGATATATTTTTTTACATTGTGTTTTAAACCTGGCCATCGCGGAAGGAGCGAACAAGTCTCCTAAGTAAAGTCAACGTTAATCATTCGAAACCTGAGTCCAATATTTTAGTATAAAAATAATACTAGTTGTATAGAACAGAAGAATTAGGATTTAAGATCGGCAACTGATGTATATTCACGAAAATTTTATAAGAGCTTCTTTTAAGCGCTTTAATGAAAGATGCGTTGAGTTCCCCAAAAAACAGCTGTTTTAAGCCTTTAAAATCACGCTTTAAAATGACAGTTTATTGGTAATGGGATAAGTTAAAAAAAAATTCTCCTTTTCATTTTTCACTTGTATTTGTCAATATAGGCCTAACGTCGTGGGACCACCGCCGATAGCTGTTGGGTGGTAAATACTTTATTTTGACTAGTGTTACCCTTAGAATCCAGGCAATTCATATTTCCTATGATTTTTCTAGGACCCAACAAAGAAGAAAGATTTCGTAAAATGATTTTCGTTCCGGGATATTCGTTTTTCTGCTACTGGTAAAAAAGGGCCTCACGGCCGTTGGCGTCTTTTGCATTTCTACTGCCGGCGTCGTTTCCCATAAATCCATATCGTGATTATCTTTCACAAAAGTCATAAAAAATCACAATATAAAAATTTTTATTGCGATTTGTTATGATATTTAATAACAAAAATAGTAGGCCAGTTATTTTTGGTAGGACTGTAAAAATTAAATTAGCTACTATAAAAAAACTATTTACTAAGAAAAATACTACTATAAAAAAACTAAAGATTTACTATAAGAAAACTATTTATGTAGTTCCCTTGTAGAACTGTTCTTATCGCCTAAAACATTTTTGAAGCGTTTTGATTTTTTACTGGTTTCCAAACACTTTTTTGAAATCGAAAACTCTACCTATACAACGGTATACTCTAGTAGAAAGGACCCCACTTGACCGCTAACATGGGCTCTTATGGGGAATAGATTTAACATGGGCTCTTATGGAGAATAGATTTAACATGGGCTCTTATGGAGAGTATATTTAACATTGAGTCTTATGGAGTAATAAATTGCTTAAAATTGTATTTTACTATTGTTCTGAATATATTATAATCATTGTGTTTTTATCTTATAATTAATTGTAAATGCTGAATGTTTGTGTCTAGTGAGGTAATTAACAGCAAACTACTGGGTTTAAAACCCCTAGTGAGGGAACATTCAAATGATCCTTTATTATAGTACAAAATACTGTCATAGCAATCTCAATTTACCTTTAACCTTCCTACCTACCTTCAATCAAGTATTAGCACCACATGTTTTATGTAAACAAAGCAGATGTTTGTAGATTTTAATGCTTTTTAAAGGTAGATATTTTACATTATTTCTTGTTTTCCGGTGAATATCAAGCAATTTCATGATTTTTCCCACCATTATGGAATTGAGACCTTTAATTTGAGCCCTCTCCCATCTTTCTATGACTTGCCAGATGTCTGCAATTTTGATCTAAATGACTGCCTTATGAAGTTAAATATATGATTATTACTACTTGAGGTAAAATTTTCTTGGTTATTGCCTGTATATATTAAAAACACTAAATTATTTTTGTTATTTGTTTTATAATAAAGTAGATTGATTATAATGAGTGATATATTTTTGTTATTGGATCCAACAAGTGCTGATGAGAACAAGTAGTCCCCGCTGAGACTTGGCAGAAATTTGACCTTGAAAATCAGCTGTTTAAAAAAAAAGCGCGCCAAAACGGAAAAAAAGCGCGGGAAAAACGGAAAAAAGCCCGCCAAACAGTGTTGCCAACAGCATAGAGTAAAAAGCATATACTATAACAGGTATATAGTACATACGTACATACTACGTCACGCTACCCCTATTACATATGTATTTACATACGTACATACTACGTCACGCTACCATATATTATACATTTATATATGTATAACGGTATATTATAATGGTTTATGGGTGGACATAACCTCACTTTCGGTTCCCGCTAAAATACATAACCTTACTTTTGTTTCCCGCCAAAATGGCGGACATAACCTATACCCATAGAGTATAACCTCCTTACAGTACATAGAGTGCTATAATATTACGTCACGCTACCTCTATTACATACGTATTTGCATATGTACTTCCTATGTCATGCTACCGTGGCGGTGGTGGTGGCGGTGAGTCTTTAAAACAAGCGAGCGAACAACACTGCACTAAACACCACATTGCGTTCAAGACTGACTCACTAGTTATTGACAGGAAGTATGGTATCCTGTTTGGTGGTTTCGTTGACTGATAAGCTATTTGTTCTTGAAAAGACATATGGGAAGTATGTCGTCATTGTCCCCCGCCCCCCTGTACCAGTGTTGGCAACTGTAGACAGTGAAAACATTCATATTTATAACACTATATGTTATGTCACATTATCCCCCTAAAGTGTAGTTAATCACATAGAGTATTAAAAGACATGTGTATACCGGGTATGTTACATTAGTCCTTTGTAATATTATATGAAATTCTACTTAAAATTAAATAACTTTGGAACGGGTGTAGCTAAAATTTGGTATTTAGGTACTTCTTCTGCCTTTTCCAAAACCTTACACCCCCCTCTTACTCCACCCACCCCCTCTTTTTCTTCTTTTTCTTCTCAAATTTGACAAAAAATACCTAAAAATGCTGATATCTCGAAAACGGTAAGTCCTATGTCATTTTTGAGGCCAAAAATCATCTACTACGTAGTGTAGGTGCCCCCCAGGCGGTACTGACATATACGACAGGTCTTAACTAGGATGTTGCGGGTTGCATCTTGAAAAATGAAGGGGCAATTATCATGTAAAAACTTAAAATTTAATAACTCAGGAACTACTTGACCGAATTTGATAAAACTTGGTATGTGGGCACTTGTTAACTTCTGCTACAATTTAAATCATACTTAAACCCTGTAGTGCGGGTGAGTATCTAGATAATTGAAGGGGCTACATTAAAAAATTTAATATCTTAAGAACTAGGTGATGGATATTGATGTAACTTGATGTATAGGTACATGTCAACTTATGCTAAGACTTAAACTGGGTGATGCGGGTTGCATCACAGAAATTTAAGGGGCAAAAAATAAAACACTATAGCTCAGAAACTAATTATTGAATTTTATTTAAAACTTGTATATGGGTATATTTGAGTCTCTGCTACCTTGGTCTGTACCTTTTTTATCATATATTGAGGTATTAAGACATTAATGTAAATATTCATGGGAAAACTAACATTATAATGACCAAAAGGGAAATGGATATTTAATAACTAACTTTGCTCTTGTAGCTTTAAATGGTTGTCCTTTTGATTTGTGTAGCCAGTTTACTAGCATTGACATGTGTAGTTGTTCCTTTGATTTAAGTAGTTAGCTTATTAACATGTATAGTTGTTCTTTTGGATTGTGTAGTCACCTCTTTGTATTAACATGTACAGTTGTTCTTTTGACTTGTGTAGTCACCGATTTCTGTACGGTACGTACTACCTCATATACCTGTTACCATTAGCTCAGTTCGTCATTCTGCTCTAGACTTTTGTTCAGTGTAGACATTCTTTGCTCTGCTCCTGATATTAAGATAACATACTAACTTTTGAGTTATTATATATAATTTGTAATCTGATTTTATAATCTTTGGTTGGTGTATTTGCCTGATTTTATTAATAGTTGTATTTGTTTTTATTATCTTTAAATAATGCAGTCTGTTTCTAAGAAGAGTTCTCCAACTAAGGAACCAATTGTTTTTATTGGCGAAGAACAAACTTATAATCGAAAATTTAGACTGTATGGTCTTAGTACTACTTTTAAGTTTACTAAGCCTCCTAAAGGCGTGAGTGAGTTTGACTGGATACGTAAAGGGCTTGATAAAATAGTTGAAAGGGAGAAATCTAAAGCTTCTCCTACAGACTATCTTGGCTTTAAACTAATGTCTATCAATTTGAAAAGTAAGGAACCGGGGTATACTAACATGCGGCTAGCTTCTGAAGTAACTAGTAATGACATTTGGCAGATTTTTGGGGGAATACTTCAAAGTAACTCCGGAAACATTACTTCATCTGATACTTTTAGAGTAGATGTTTCAAGGGTAAATGTTCCTGTTGGAAAAGGTAGAGTAAGACCTGGACTCTATAATAGCTTTGATGAAGAATGTAAGGCAAGGTGTGGTGTAGTTGTCATTAATAACAAAGATAACCTATGTCTCCCTAGAGCTATAGTTGTAGGCAAGGCTTATGCTAAAAATGATCCCCAATATAGTCTTATCCGTGATGATAAAGGTAGTAGGCAGAAATTTAGAGCTAAAAAACTTATGGCTAAGTCTCAAGTTGAAATACCAGAGGGAGGAGCTGGCATCCCTGAATTAGAGAAATTCCAGGCCCATCTTAAAAAGTATAGAATAATAGTTTATAATTATGATAGTAAAGGTAGAGAAGTATATTTTGCTGGTGGAAATGATGATGCAAAATTTAAAATTAACCTATTGTTTCATGATGGTCACTACAATGTCATTACTAATTTAACTGCTGCGTTTGTTTGCAAATATTTTTGTGAAGCTTGTCATTTTCCTTATGATTATAAGGGTGCGCATAGGTGTACAAATTGCTGTTCTTCCTGTCATTCTATTTCCCCACCTTGTAAGCTTGAACATGGAGGCATAACATGCCGGTTTTGCAAACGTTTTTTCAGAAATGAACGGTGTTTTATAGCTCACCAAGGGCAGATTTGTAAGACTATACAGCTTTGCCAACATTGCAAAAAGCTAGTTTTCCCGACTAAACGTAAAGATGTTCATGTTTGTGGAGAGGTTTATTGTAAGCCATGTGGTGCTTTTAAAGACCCCAAACATCAGTGTTATATACAAGTTGACCGGAGAAGTCCAAAGAACCGAGACTTTCTCTTTATTTTCTTTGATTTGGAAACAAGACAGGATGAGACTTTGGCCTCAGATCCTAGTAAAAATGTTCACAAGGTTAACTTATGTGTGTCTCAACAGTATTGTTTCAAGTGTATCAATGGAGGAGAGTGTGAAATTTGCTCAGAGAGACAAAAAGTATTTGAAAAAGACCCTGTTAAGGAGTTTATGAACTATGTAATGACAGTGAGGAAACAGTTTAAACATGTTTGTGTGATTGCTCATAATGGACAGGGCTTTGATTTTCAGTTTATTTTAAAGTACATCATAGAAGAAACCAAGTTTACACCAAACATCACTCCCCGGGGAACAAAATTGATACTAATTGAAGTAGATAACGTAAGGTTTGTTGATTCATTGAGTTATTTTCCTATGTCTCTCTCTGCTCTCCCTAAAGCTTTTGACCTACCTCCAGAGAAAAAGAAGGGTTATTTTCCACATTTGTTCAACACCCTAGCAAATCAAAATTATGTTGGTCCTATGCCTGACAAAAAGTACTATTGTCCTGAAACCATGTTTGAGAAAAATTACAATGACTTTGAGAAATGGTATGATGAAAGAGTAGCAGAAAACTATGTGTTTGACTTTAAAAAGGAAATCTTGGAGTACTGCATCTCAGATGTGGAAATCCTGGCTCAAGCCTGTATTAAATTTAGAGCCTTACTTCTTGAACAGTGTAATGTAGACCCATTTCTAGAATCAATCACTATAGCAAGTGCATGTAACTTGGTTTTTCGCCGAAACTTTCTAAAACCAAACACAATTGGCTTGATCCCTAAAAATGGTTATAGACTAACTGACAATCAATCAGCATTGGCTTTACAGTGGCTGACTTGGGAAGAGGAAAAGCGTGGGGTAAAAATTCAACATGCAGGCAGAGGGAGAGAAGTCAAAATTAAGGGGTTGAAAGTCGATGGGTTTGATGGGAAGAATATTTATGAATTTCATGGGTGCTATTGGCATGGGTGTCCAAAATGTTATCCCTACAACAGAGAGGCTCCTTTGAAGGAGGATCCCTCTGATACTTTACATTTGCGTTATGAGAAAACCAAATCCAAAATTGAAAAGCTTGGGGAAGTTGTAGAGATGTGGGAGTGTGACTTTAACAATTTAAAGAAAGAACACAAACTAAATCATTTGGATAAACTTTCTATTCTAAACACTTTACCATTAAATGCTAGAGATGCATTTTTTGGGGGAAGGACAGACAATATAAAATCATATTACAAGTGTAAAGAGGGAGAGACAATCCAGTATGTAGATGTTTGCTCTTTGTACCCATATGTAAATAAATATTGTAAATATCCTGTAGGCCATCCAAAGATTTACATTGGAAATAAAGAATGCTTAGAAAGAGGTCTTGAAGTGGATGGTTTAATGAAATGTAAGATCTTACCTCCTTTCAATCTTTATCATCCTGTACTCCCGGCTAAAATGAATGACAAGTTAATGTTTGTACTATGTAGGACTTGTGAGGAAACTTCAAATCAAGGTGATTGTGTTCATGAGTGTGAGGAGAGAGCTTTAGTGGGTACCTGGACTATGGATGAAATTAGAAAAGCAGTAGAAAAAGGCTATGTAATATTAGACATGTATGAACTGTGGGAGTATCAGATGGTGACTTTTGAGGAAGCAGGGTTGTTTACTGACTTTATAAATAAATTTCTAAAGTTAAAACAAGAGGCATCAGGGTTTCCAGAATGGTGTAAAACTGAAGAAGATAAAGACTTGTATGTTTCCAAGTTCTTAGAGCATGAAGGTATTCAATTGGAAAAGGACAAAATTATTAAGAATGGGGGCTTGAGATCACTTGCGAAGCTTATGCTGAACAGTTTTTGGGGAAAATTTGGACAAAGAGAGAACATGGAAAAAACTTCACTTGTTAGAAACTCTAAAGATTTATTTGCATTGTGTACTCAGCTTGGAAGTGTAGTTAGATTTATTGAAGCTATTAATGAAGAAGTAGTATTAGTCAACTGGAAAAACTTAGATGAGGCTAGGGAGACATTGAAAACTGTTAATGTTGTAATTGCAGCCTACACTACAGCTCATGCCAGATTGAAATTATATGAATATTTAGAAGCTTTAGGAGACCAGGTCTTATACTATGATACTGACAGTTGTATTTATTACTTCCGGGAAGGTTTGTACAGAGTTCCTACAGGAGATTACCTTGGGGAAATGACAGATGAACTTGTAGAGTATGGCCCAGGTTCGTATATTGTAGAGTTTGTGTCAGGGGGACCTAAAACCTACGCCTATCTTGTCTGGTCAACTAACAAGCAAGCCCTTGTCTCAGTCTGTAAAATAAAGGGTTTAACATTGAATTTAAAAACATCTAAATTACTAAACTTTAAGACATTGAAAGATATGGTTCTCAGTGAAGTTCCTCAAATTATAGAAGTTCATGAGAGTAGAATCAGGAGAACTAAAGACAAAAATGTTGTAACTACCAATGAAACAAAAATGTTTAAAATTACCGGTTCAAAAAGGAAATTAGTTGATGGATATGATACAGTGCCTTATGGATATAAAAAACAAAGAATACAGTAACATAAACCAGGCATGTACACCACCAAACATAGAGCTCATATACCTCTTAACACATGCTCCAAAATGTTAGTCTGTTTCTAGCTGTGGTACTGAGCGGATGTACTAGAGCTGCTCTGTCGCTATAATAATATACTTGTATTTGCCATGGCAGTCTTTTTGAAATTTTTGTCCAAGACAAAGCTAAAGGAAAACTCTAAATTTTGTTTGACCTGTACAGAATATAAGTTTCAGTTAACAGGTTCAATAGATGTTTTTGAATGGCCTTTGACATTTTCAGAACAAATAGTATGTCATATAACACAGAATTTGACATCTAAAGCTTTTATACAAATAACAATCAACCATGGTGATACCTCAGGAAATATTCCATTTTTACAGCTAAACAAACTAACACCGGCAGTTTTTGATTATCATTTTGAAAAAATATTTTCTCAAGTTAAGACGCTATCAGATATTATAACTTTGGAAGTAACTGTCATTACTGTTCCTAGCTGCTACCTTAGATGAGTGCGGTAACTCTTAAATGTAATGTATAAACATCTTGTTCTCAATACTGAGGTCATTCTGTCTTGGACAGTGCTCCTGAGCAGATGTGTTGACAAGGTATTAACAGTTTAAGTGTCTCCTTAATTGTTTTATAATGTCTGCTAAATATTGTAATCTTAATGAACATTTAGTCTTGGTATTGTTTGATAGTGAAGGTAACCCTTGGTTTAAAGCTATGGATATAGCTAAAGCCTTGGGGCATCTTGAGGTTAGACGGGGGATTAAATCTTCTTTAAATGGTAACAGTATAAAGATTTTTAAAGATTTTCCAGAAACCCAAAAACAAGGACTCAAAAAACATGATGGTAGAACCTATTTTGTTGATGAATTTGGATTACTAACTTTGATTTTACGTTCTCCTAATCCTGAAGCAAGAGAGCTGGTAAAAAGACTGTTTCCAAAGAAGTTTTATCTTCCATTTATTGATATTAAAGATTCAAAGTTATCTTAAACAAATCTAATGTATCCCACTGTATGAGTGTGTGTGTGTGTGTGTGTGTGAAGTTAGTAAGGCTTAGTCTTGAAAGCTTCTGTTCTGTGGACAGACACCCACATTTTGGCTGGGCTAACCCCTGGTAAGTCCATATGTGGATGGCGGGTTGGCTTAATTGCCGTAGAAAATGATTTCCCGCGTCTGCCACAGACAAGGACTTGATGTCCGGTGTGAATGAAGGTCCCTGGCGTGGTGTAAAAGCCCGTAAACCTGAATGACGTGTGAATGTAGGGCAAAGTTAATAGTTTGGCTCTTGGGTCATTCAATTAATATGCCCGGTGGGATATTGTTAGATTTCAAAGATAATGAGTAGCTCTCTTTCTAAGCTTTATTGGGTTTGTAGAATGTAAAATCAATTGTTTGAGTCAAAAAATATAAAAATCCTCTGTTGGTCTCAGTAAATGGAGAGGTTACAGGTCAAAATGAAAGGGAATTATCCCCAGTAAATGACCGAGTGCCTCATACATAATGAACAGACCAACAGAGGCCAAAAAAAATCTATTAGTGTGAGAGATAGAGCTTATAATTCTATCCTCACCCCAGAGGTTAGGCCTACAGGGGATGCTCTGGGTTAACAAAAAGAGTGCGCCGAGGCCCCTACGGCATAGCCATAAAGGCTTACCGTGGTGTGGAAACGTGGGCCCTAAAAATTTGTTGTCTTAGAAGAGTTCAGTTAAAGCTATTGTGAGATGGCTTTAGATATTACTTTTCTGAAAAGAGCACTGAAACGGTGCTCTCTTCAGTGAGCGTTTGCATATGTTTGCATTTGCATGTTTGTTTGCGATTGCATATGTGTTTGTATGTGTGTTTACGTTTGCATTGCGTTTGCTTTGTGTATGCTTTACGTTTTTATTGTGTTTGCATTGTGTTTGTATGTGCGTTTGCGTTTGTGTGACGCGTTTGTGTATGCTTTGCGTTTGCTTTACATATGCTTTGCGTTTGTTTGCATATGCGTTTGCATGTGATTTTGCGTTTACGTGATGTGTTTGTATGTGTGTTTACGTTTGCATTGCGTTTGCTTTGTGTATGCTTTACGTTTTTATTGTGTTTGCATTGTGTTTGTATGTGCGTTTGCGTTTGTGTGACGCGTTTGTGTATGCTTTGCGTTTGCTTTACGTATGCTTTGCGTTTGTTTGCATATGCGTTTGCATGTGAGTTTGCGTTTGCATATGTGTTTGTATGTGTGTTTACGTTTGCATTGCGTTTGCTTTGTGTATGCTTTACGTTTTTATTGTGTTTGCATTGCGTTTGTATGTGCGTTTGCGTTTGTGTGACGCGTTTGTGTATGCTTTGCGTTTGCTTTACATATGCTTTGCGTTTGTTTGCATATGCGTTTGCATGTGAGTTTGCGTTTACGTGATGTGTTTGCGTATGCTATATGTATGCTTTGAGTTTATTTTTACCTAACTTGACTATGAAAACCCCGTTTATCAGACGGGGTTGAGAGATAATGAAAAATTGTCTATTGTCAGTTTATGATCATGTAAAGGAGAAAAATATCATTCCCCCTTAAACTATCAAATATATTTATTTATTAATGAACCTTACTTGTGTTGTCACTTAATGTTTTCATCTATCCCCAGATGAGTTCGTTTCTGACTCGAATTGAACCAATAGGGTTGCAGTTTTCCGACTTGTTGACTCGTTAGGATCCGAGTTCGTGTAAGTTCGGTAATCTCCGTACGAGTTCGTGTCTAACTCGGGTTATGTCATAGCGGTCAACCGGTAGTCATTGTGTTTCGGTGCTCCCTTTGATCATCGTATATTTTACAGTGTTTGACTCAAAATGTTCCCATATACCAATTTTAAATAAAACCCAATAGTCAGCTCAAGTTAGGACTAGACATTTTCAAGTATAAAAGTTAGGTTATGCAATATCAAAGAGCAAAGTAACGCAGGGACGTCTTACCGGCACGAGTAGTAATGCCCCCACTTGACCGCTAACATGGGCTCTTATGGGGAATAGATTTAACATGGACTCTTATGGGGAATAGATTTAACATGGGCTCTTATGGAGAGTATATTTAACATTGAGTCTTATGGAGTAATGAATTGCTTAAAATTGCATTTTACTATTGTTCCGAATATATTATAATCATTGTGTTTTTATCTTATAATCAATTGTAAATGTTGAGTTGTTGTGTCTCAAGTGATCCTTTATTATAGTACAAAATACCTTCATAGCAATCTCAATTTACCTTTAACCTTCCTACTTACCTTTAATCAAATACCAGCATCTCCGGTGCTCTCTTTGAATATCTAATCTCATACAGTACTTGCTAAAGAACCTGGCTCATATGAGTCTATCTACCAATGGAGTTTTGCCTCTAAGTAGTATGGTATAAAAGAATTTATCTATAATAAATAAATGTTTTAAATAAAATCCAATAGTCAGGTTAAGTTAGGATAAAATAGGTCAGGTTAAGTTAGGTTAAAATAGGTCAGGTTAAGTTAGGTTTAAAATAGGTCAGGTTTTAGGTTTGACCGAGACCTGGCACAAAAGGCCTTACAAATGCATGTTAGTGATCGTTATAAGAAAAATCTAGCTAATATAGGTGGGACCCAAATTGGGGTCCACCCCTTATTGCATAATAAAGGCTTAGGTTAGGTTAGGTTAGGTTAGGTTAGGTTAGGTTAAAAGAGGTCAGGTTGAGTTAGGTTTAAAATAGGTCAGGTTAAGTTAGGTTTAAAATAGGTCAGGTTAAGTTAGGTTTGACCGAGACTTGGCATCAGCAATAACAGCAATACTAATTAATATTTCATTGGTGGCTTCAATGCCAAGTCTCGGTCAAACCTAACTTAACCTGACCTATTTTAAACCTAACTTAACCTGACCTATTTTAAACCTAACTCAACCTGACCTCTTTTAACCTAACCTAACCTAACCTAACCTAACCTAACCTAAGCCTTTATTATGCAATAAGGGGTGGACCCCAATTTGGGTCCCACCTATATTAGCTAGATTTTTCTTATAACGATCACTAACATGCATTTGTAAGGCCTTTTGTGCCAGGTCTCGGTCAAACCTAAAACCTGACCTATTTTAAACCTAACTTAACCTGACCTATTTTAACCTAACTTAACCTGACCTATTTTATCCTAACTTAACCTGACTATTGGATTTTATTTAAAACATTTATTTATTATAGATAAATTCTTTTATACCATACTACTTAGAGGCAAAACTCCATTGGTAGATAGACTCATATGAGCCAGGTTCTTTAGCAAGTACTGTATGAGATTAGATATTCAAAGAGAGCACCGGAGATGCTGGTATTTGATTAAAGGTAGGTAGGAAGGTTAAAGGTAAATTGAGATTGCTATGAAGGTATTTTGTACTATAATAAAGGATCACTTGAGACACAACAACTCAACATTTACAATTGATTATAAGATAAAAACACAATGATTATAATATATTCGGAACAATAGTAAAATGCAATTTTAAGCAATTCATTACTCCATAAGACTCAATGTTAAATATACTCTCCATAAGAGCCCATGTTAAATCTATTCCCCATAAGAGTCCATGTTAAATCTATTCCCCATAAGAGCCCATGTTAGCGGTCAAGTGGGGGCATTACTACTCGTGCCGGTAAGACGTCCCTGCGTTACTTTGCTCTTTGATATTGCATAACCTAACTTTTATACTTGAAAATGTCTAGTCCTAACTTGAGCTGACTATTGGGTTTTATTTAAAATTGGTATATGGGAACATTTTGAGTCAAACACTGTAAAATATACGATGATCAAAGGGAGCACCGAAACACAATGACTACCGGTTGACCGCTATGACATAACCCGAGTTAGACACGAACTCGTACGGAGATTACCGAACTTACACGAACTCGGATCCTAACGAGTCAACAAGTCGGAAAACTGCAACCCTATTGGTTCAATTCGAGTCAGAAACGAACTCATCTGGGGATAGATGAAAACATTAAGTGACAACACAAGTAAGGTTCATTAATAAATAAATATATTTGATAGTTTAAGGGGGAATGATATTTTTCTCCTTTACATGATCATAAACTGACAATAGACAATTTTTCATTATCTCTCAACCCCGTCTGATAAACGGGGTTTTCATAGTCAAGTTAGGTAAAAATAAACGCAAAGCATACATATAGCATACGCAAACACATCACGTAAACGCAAACTCACATGCAAACGCATATGCAAACAAACGCAAAGCATATGTAAAGCAAACGCAAAGCATACACAAACGCGTCACACAAACGCAAACGCACATACAAACGCAATGCAAACACAATAAAAACGTAAAGCATACACAAAGCAAACGCAATGCAAACGTAAACACACATACAAACACATATGCAAACGCAAACTCACATGCAAACGCATATGCAAACAAACGCAAAGCATACGTAAAGCAAACGCAAAGCATACACAAACGCGTCACACAAACGCAAACGCACATACAAACACAATGCAAACACAATAAAAACGTAAAGCATACACAAAGCAAACGCAATGCAAACGTAAACACACATACAAACACATCACGTAAACGCAAAATCACATGCAAACGCATATGCAAACAAACGCAAAGCATATGTAAAGCAAACGCAAAGCATACACAAACGCGTCACACAAACGCAAACGCACATACAAACACAATGCAAACACAATAAAAACGTAAAGCATACACAAAGCAAACGCAATGCAAACGTAAACACACATACAAACACATATGCAATCGCAAACAAACATGCAAATGCAAACATATGCAAACGCTCACTGAAGAGAGCACCGTTTCAGTGCTCTTTTCAGAAAAGTAATATCTAAAGCCATCTCACAATAGCTTTAACTGAACTCTTCTAAGACAACAAATTTTTAGGGCCCACGTTTCCACACCACGGTAAGCCTTTATGGCTATGCCGTAGGGGCCTCGGCGCACTCTTTTTGTTAACCCAGAGCATCCCCTGTAGGCCTAACCTCTGGGGTGAGGATAGAATTATAAGCTCTATCTCTCACACTAATAGATTTTTTTTTGGCCTCTGTTGGTCTGTTCATTATGTATGAGGCACTCGGTCATTTACTGGGGATAATTCCCTTTCATTTTGACCTGTAACCTCTCCATTTACTGAGACCAACAGAGGATTTTTATATTTTTTGACTCAAACAATTGATTTTACATTCTACAAACCCAATAAAGCTTAGAAAGAGAGCTACTCATTATCTTTGAAATCTAACAATATCCCACCGGGCATATTAATTGAATGACCCAAGAGCCAAACTATTAACTTTGCCCTACATTCACACGTCATTCAGGTTTACGGGCTTTTACACCACGCCAGGGACCTTCATTCACACCGGACATCAAGTCCTTGTCTGTGGCAGACGCGGGAAATCATTTTCTACGGCAATTAAGCCAACCCGCCATCCACATATGGACTTACCAGGGGTTAGCCCAGCCAAAATGTGGGTGTCTGTCCACAGAACAGAAGCTTTCAAGACTAAGCCTTACTAACTTCACACACACACACACACACACTCATACAGTGGGATACATTAGATTTGTTTAAGATAACTTTGAATCTTTAATATCAATAAATGGAAGATAAAACTTCTTTGGAAACAGTCTTTTTACCAGCTCTCTTGCTTCAGGATTAGGAGAACGTAAAATCAAAGTTAGTAATCCAAATTCATCAACAAAATAGGTTCTACCATCATGTTTTTTGAGTCCTTGTTTTTGGGTTTCTGGAAAATCTTTAAAAATCTTTATACTGTTACCATTTAAAGAAGATTTAATCCCCCGTCTAACCTCAAGATGCCCCAAGGCTTTAGCTATATCCATAGCTTTAAACCAAGGGTTACCTTCACTATCAAACAATACCAAGACTAAATGTTCATTAAGATTACAATATTTAGCAGACATTATAAAACAATTAAGGAGACACTTAAACTGTTAATACCTTGTCAACACATCTGCTCAGGAGCACTGTCCAAGACAGAATGACCTCAGTATTGAGAACAAGATGTTTATACATTACATTTAAGAGTTACCGCACTCATCTAAGGTAGCAGCTAGGAACAGTAATGACAGTTACTTCCAAAGTTATAATATCTGATAGCGTCTTAACTTGAGAAAATATTTTTTCAAAATGATAATCAAAAACTGCCGGTGTTAGTTTGTTTAGCTGTAAAAATGGAATATTTCCTGAGGTATCACCATGGTTGATTGTTATTTGTATAAAAGCTTTAGATGTCAAATTCTGTGTTATATGACATACTATTTGTTCTGAAAATGTCAAAGGCCATTCAAAAACATCTATTGAACCTGTTAACTGAAACTTATATTCTGTACAGGTCAAACAAAATTTAGAGTTTTCCTTTAGCTTTGTCTTGGACAAAAATTTCAAAAAGACTGCCATGGCAAATACAAGTATATTATTATAGCGACAGAGCAGCTCTAGTACATCCGCTCAGTACCACAGCTAGAAACAGACTAACATTTTGGAGCATGTGTTAAGAGGTATATGAGCTCTATGTTTGGTGGTGTACATGCCTGGTTTATGTTACTGTATTCTTTGTTTTTTATATCCATAAGGCACTGTATCATATCCATCAACTAATTTCCTTTTTGAACCGGTAATTTTAAACATTTTTGTTTCATTGGTAGTTACAACATTTTTGTCTTTAGTTCTCCTGATTCTACTCTCATGAACTTCTATAATTTGAGGAACTTCACTGAGAACCATATCTTTCAATGTCTTAAAGTTTAGTAATTTAGATGTTTTTAAATTCAATGTTAAACCCTTTATTTTACAGACTGAGACAAGGGCTTGCTTGTTAGTTGACCAGACAAGATAGGCGTAGGTTTTAGGTCCCCCTGACACAAACTCTACAATATACGAACCTGGGCCATACTCTACAAGTTCATCTGTCATTTCCCCAAGGTAATCTCCTGTAGGAACTCTGTACAAACCTTCCCGGAAGTAATAAATACAACTGTCAGTATCATAGTATAAGACCTGGTCTCCTAAAGCTTCTAAATATTCATATAATTTCAATCTGGCATGAGCTGTAGTGTAGGCTGCAATTACAACATTAACAGTTTTCAATGTCTCCCTAGCCTCATCTAAGTTTTTCCAGTTGACTAATACTACTTCTTCATTAATAGCTTCAATAAATCTAACTACACTTCCAAGCTGAGTACACAATGCAAATAAATCTTTAGAGTTTCTAACAAGTGAAGTTTTTTCCATGTTCTCTCTTTGTCCAAATTTTCCCCAAAAACTGTTCAGCATAAGCTTCGCAAGTGATCTCAAGCCCCCATTCTTAATAATTTTGTCCTTTTCCAATTGAATACCTTCATGCTCTAAGAACTTGGAAACATACAAGTCTTTATCTTCTTCAGTTTTACACCATTCTGGAAACCCTGATGCCTCTTGTTTTAACTTTAGAAATTTATTTATAAAGTCAGTAAACAACCCTGCTTCCTCAAAAGTCACCATCTGATACTCCCACAGTTCATACATGTCTAATATTACATAGCCTTTTTCTACTGCTTTTCTAATTTCATCCATAGTCCAGGTACCCACTAAAGCTCTCTCCTCACACTCATGAACACAATCACCTTGATTTGAAGTTTCCTCACAAGTCCTACATAGTACAAACATTAACTTGTCATTCATTTTAGCCGGGAGTACAGGATGATAAAGATTGAAAGGAGGTAAGATCTTACATTTCATTAAACCATCCACTTCAAGACCTCTTTCTAAGCATTCTTTATTTCCAATGTAAATCTTTGGATGGCCTACAGGATATTTACAATATTTATTTACATATGGGTACAAAGAGCAAACATCTACATACTGGATTGTCTCTCCCTCTTTACACTTGTAATATGATTTTATATTGTCTGTCCTTCCCCCAAAAAATGCATCTCTAGCATTTAATGGTAAAGTGTTTAGAATAGAAAGTTTATCCAAATGATTTAGTTTGTGTTCTTTCTTTAAATTGTTAAAGTCACACTCCCACATCTCTACAACTTCCCCAAGCTTTTCAATTTTGGATTTGGTTTTCTCATAACGCAAATGTAAAGTATCAGAGGGATCCTCCTTCAAAGGAGCCTCTCTGTTGTAGGGATAACATTT